>CM053029.1:110541988-110944488 GCA_028564925.1 Lithobates sylvaticus | reverse complement strand
CACTTCGGAGCTCTGCTTGTCCTCCAGCTCCTGGATCTGCCTCTGCAGAGAATCATTGACCCCCCGACAGGCGTCGATCTCGAGCGCTTTGGATTTGAGCATCCTCCGGCTCTCGGACACTTCGTCCTTGGCCACCCGCACTGCGTTAGTGTTTTGCGCGGCGCTCTGCGTCAGGACGGTGTACCTGGACTTGAACCACTCCTCCGCGGACTGCATGTTCTTGGCCGCCAGCTTCTCGTACTGTGCCCGGATGTCCCGCAGGGCAGAGCTGAGGTCCGGCTTGGCCACATCCATCTCCAGGGAGATCTGGGCGTACTGCACCTGGGATTGAAGCTGGGCCAGCTCCTCATCGTGCACCTTCTTCAGGAAGGCGATCTCATCCAGCAGGCTGTCCATCTTCTTCTCCAGCTCGGCCCGGGCCAGCGCCGCCATGTCCGCCTCCTTCCGCACATCCAGCAGCCTGCCCTCCGCGTCCTCCCGGTTCAGCGCCTCCTCCTCATAGCGCGCCTGCAGCCCTCGCAGCGCCTCCTCCAGCCGCTCCCTCTCCCCGCGCAGGGTCTGCCTGTCCCCCGCGGCTTCCTCGTGGGCCAGGCGGAGCTCGCGCACCTCTTGCTCGTACAGGTCCCGCAGCCGGGACGGCTCGCTGTGCTTCTGGCGGAGAAGGAGCAGTTCCGCCTCCAGCACCTTGTTGCGCTTCTCCAGCTCATGGACCCGCTCGATGAAGCTGGCGAAGCGGTCATTGAGGTCCTGGAGCTGAGCCTTCTCCTGGGTGCGGACTATCTTCAGGTCACTGCTGATGGCGGCCACCTGGGTCAGGTCCAGGGAGTCGGCGCTGTGCAGCAGGCTGGAGGCGGCGGACGAGGAGGAGGTGTAGCTCCGGCGCACACTGCTACTCAGGGTGGGAGAGTAACTGCTCCGGCTGGGGGACCCATAACTACTCCGGATGTGCAGCCGAGGACTGCTCTCCACCACCCTGCGCTTATAGGAGGCGCTGTAATACGGGTCGTAGCTGTACGAGCTCATGGTGCGGGCTGGGGAGCGGAGCCCTCCCGCACACCTACTTATAGCGCACGGGACAGCGGCGAGCATGCGCACTACAACGCCAGCACCAAGGACAGCGCACTGAGGGGACCCGCCCCCCATCCCCCGGTCCAGGAGAAGGAGCTGAGAGCTGCAGATCCAGTTCTGGCACTGAGGGCCCCTAGCAGACACAAGAGCCACTCTGAAACCTGTAGTTTCACATTCCTTATAATCCATTCTTGTGGTTTAAAGCATCTCTAAATACATTTTTCTAAATACATTTTTTCTCCTTTTGGATAGAATAGGGTTAAAGTGATATCAAACCCAAAAGCAAGCATTTATTATATTGCAGCTGAATTCTTAGATGTCTGTGTTCGATTTCTTCCCTCCTTTCTTCCTTCCTCTTTCGTTTTTTTTTTCTTCCTTTCTTTCCCTTTCTTCCTTTCATTCAATTACTTCCCATCTTCTTTTCTTTCCATTTCTTAATCTTTCTTCCTTTCATTCCCTTTCTTCCTTTCTTTCCTTTCATTCCCTTTCTTCCTTCCATTCCCTTTCTTTCCTTTCATTCCCTTTCTTACTTTTATTCCCTTTCTTCCTATCTTCCTTTCTTTCCCTTTCTTACTTTCTTCCTTTCCTTCCTTCCTTCCTTCCTTCTTCCTTTCTTCCTTTCTTTCCCTTTCTTCCTATCTCCTTTCTTTCCCTTTTTTCCTCTTTCTTCCTTTCTTTCCTTTCATTCCCTTTCTTCCTAACTTCCCTTTTTTTCAATTCTTCCTCTTTCTTTCTTTCTTTCTTTCTTTTTCTTTCATCTTTCTTTCTTTCTTTCTTTTCTTTCTTTATTTCTTCCTTCCTTTCCCTTTCTTTCTTATTTTCCCTTTCTTCCTTTCCTTCCTTCCTTCCTTCTTCTTTCTTCCTTTCTTTCCCTTTCTTCCTATCTCCTTTCTTTTCCTTTCTTCCTCTTTCTTCCTTTCTTTCCTTTCATTCCCTTTCTTCCTATCTTCCTTTCTTTCCCTTTCTTACTTTCTTCCCTTTTGTTCAATTCTTCCTCTTTCTTTCTTTCTTTCTTTCTTTCTTTCTTTCTTTCTTTCTTTCTTTCTTTCTTTCATTCTTTCTTTCTTTCTTTCTTTCTTCCTTTCCCTTTCTTCCTCATTTTGCCTTTCTTCCTTTCCTTCCTTCCTTCCTTCCTTCCTTCCTTCTTCCTTTCTTTCCCTTTCTTCCTATCTTCCTTTCTTTCCCTTTCTTACTTTCTTCCCGTTTCTTCAATTCTTCCTCTTTTTTGATTTTTCTTTCTATCTTTCTTTCTTCCTTTCTTTCCCTTTCTTCCTATCTTCCTCTTTCTTCCTTTCTTCCTTTTTTTCCATTTTTTCCTTTCTTCCTTTTTCTTCAATTTTTCCTCTTTTTTTCCTCTTTGTCTCCGAGCATGCGTAGGAATTTTGCTCGTTGGAATTGGTACAGACGATCGTAATTTCTGATCAGAACTTTTTCCGACCGAAAAATTGAGAGCATGCTCTCAATCTTTTGCTGGCTGGAATTCTGCCAGCAAAAGTCCGATGGAGCCATACACACGGTCGCATTTTCGGACCAAAAGCTCTCATCAGAGTTTTGCTGGCGGAATTTCCGATCGTATGTACACGGCATTCACAGAAACAAGTGTCTTCCCTGGAAGATTTTTCTTCAATTTTTGGAGATTTACTAAAAAATTCTGGTGTACACAGAATCTGGTGCAGCTGTGCATAGTAACCAATCAGCTTCTAGGTTTTATTCTCAAAGTTTAATTGAGCTAGCTGAAGTTAGAAGCTGATTGGTTACTTGGTGCAACTGTGCACACTAGCTTTAGTAAATCTCCCCAAAAGGTCCATATAAAATCAAGTTATGCTTGTGAAGGTTACCATGTGTCCAGGCCATGGTATATCTATTAGCAGTTAGTCACAATTAGCTGGTTTTGTTCTGTAATGTCAAAGACATTTCCCCTCATGTTTAAGTAGCTTCTGCTGAAGAAGGGTGGACTGCAGAAGTCACTTCCATATGTGGGGAAATGTCCTCAACATTACAGACCAACTCAAGTTAAATGTGGCCAACTACTACTTGCTTATCCACTTAGGTATATAATAAAATACACCAGCGCCCCCCTGCCCTAGGAAGCCTGCTGCAAAGTACCTTTATTGTCACCTGCCTTCCTCCATAATCATTTAAACCAGATCTAACTCATCAATAAATCTTAGATAAGCTTTATCATGTTATCATCATTTCCAAAGTTGCAGTTTTAATTGAACAAATATACCTGATGATCCTGCTATTATAGTCCTTGTTCAGGTGCTTCCTGTTATAGGGTGACAGTTGTCTCCCAGTTGCATTCTAGTGTTGTCACCCTGTTGAATGTGGAGACTACAAGTGGTGGACCATCATGCAGCCGTGGCCCACAATTATCACTATCAGTAAGCTGGTCTAAAGCCAAAATGTCCAGCTGACTAATCAGTGTTGTCAATTGGACACAGAGATTGTGTTTGATGGCAATTGTATAGAGCAGTCTAGAAGAATTTGAAACATTGTATACAGTTACAAGAAAATGTTATCAATGATATCATTACTGATAGTAAAACTGTGCTTAAAGCAGGCCTTCACCCAAAAATCAAAAAGTGTCACTTATCACCTTCCTTCCCCTAGCTCCCAACTAATTTACAGATTTTTTTTTTTCGGGGAGCAGGTACCCTTTTCTTTAACAGCTACCTGTTCCTACTATCTAAATTCTTGTCTAGGGGTGGAAGATGTCAGTTTGCACCCCCTTCCTTTCCCCATCCCACAGCCTCCTGGAACAAGTCACATGCCCCAGGAGATTGCAAGTGCACTGCCATGCCTCATGCATGCAAAGTAGGAAGCTGTCTGTGAGACATCAGACTCCCAAATCCAAGATGGTGGTACAGGAGATCCTAAACCTGGTGAAGAATTGTGACCTGTTATATTGCTTCTGGCGCCACTTAAAGTAGAGGTGAAAGTATATCTCTGTGTCCCAGAACATGGGGTGCAGACTTATCATGATACCATTCCAGAGGACTAGTAAGTGTAAAGAGGAATGGATCGCCGCCACTCCCAACCAGCCCAGGTGAACAAACGATAAGAAGCGGCCTCAGCCTACTGTACATGTCTACACCAAACCATAGACCCTGATGCATTTTGCCCGACCCACTGGGATCTTAGTCATAGGGTCCTTTGACTAAGTCCCGGTGCGTGGGAGAAATGCATCAGAATGTGTGGTGTGGTGAAGACATGTAGGCTGAGGCCACTTCTTATCGTTTGTTCACCTGGGCTGGTTGGGAGTAGCGGCGATCCTTTCCTTCTTACTAGCCCTCTGGTGAAGAATTTGCTGCCGGGAAGACAGCACTGTATTCCATGGGCTAATAAGTGACTTTGTTAAAAGTCAGCAACTGCAGACAATGGGGTTGATTTACTAAAATTGGAGTACAAAATCTGGTGCAGCTGTGCATGGTAGCCAATCAGCTTCTAACTTCAGCTTGTTTAATTAAGCTTTGACAATAAAACATGGAAGCTGATTGGTTTCCATGCAGAGCTGCACCAGATTTTGCACGCTCCAGTTTTAGTAAATATCCTCCAATGTTTATAGCTGCTGACTACATTTTTAACACCACCTGGTGAAGTTCCTCTTTAAGTAATGAAAAAAAATTATGTGCAAGCTTGTAGAATTATAAACCTGTTTTGGACACCAACTTTTCTGTGAATTGCCACACTGCCATTGGCAGGTGCACTGAGCTGAGGCACATAGCAGGTGATGCGGCAAAGATGGCCCCTATACATGATCCTGCCAGGGAAAGGACCACCACTCCCTGCTCCCCCTCCCTTTCTTTGCTTAGCACCAGAATAAAGGAGGCAAAGGAGGATGGTGAGAAGAGATCACATAGGAGATACAGGCACCTGGGCCCTGGCACCAAGTGACTTTCAATCTCAAATGATCCATAGCTAGAAAAAAGCTTTAAGGCTTTTTACATTACCCACAAATTTAAAATGTAACCCTTATCAATATTAAAGTCAATTTAACTATGTAGAGATTATGTTCACCTAGAATAAAACCCTTGAGAGTCACCTTTCCTGTCTTTCATTTTCTACTATAAAATCTGGAGATGCTTGACAAGTCTTTTAACTATTATAGATGTGAGGGACCACCATCAGAATAGAGATGCCAGATTACATTGTAACAGTGCTAACAATAAAGGTTATAGCACCCTCTCCTGTAAATGGAAATATAAGTGCCAGTGCTTAGGATAATACACTTTAATTTTTCTACAAGCATTGTCTAGATTTAAGAATCTAAAAAAGGAAAATATTGAAATGTTATGAAATCCATATAGCATTAAGGATGACAGACAAATAGACAGCCCAATGCCTCCTAATTGTAACCAATCAATCAAGGGGTCCTCTGATGCTGTAGAACTACAACTCCAAGCCATCCAACTGGGAAAATGTTATAACATCCATGTCATCCAGTATGACAGACAAATAGATATAATTGTAACTAATCAAGCAGGGGATCCTCTAATGTTGTGGAACTACAACTCCCAACCATCCTGTTCGGAAAATGTTATGATATCTATGCCATCAAGGAGGGCAGACATATATACAGCCTCCTAATTGTAACTAATCAACCAAGAGGTTCTTTGATGCTGTGAAACTACAACTCCCAGCAATCCAGCTAGGAAAATGTTATGACATCAATGTCATCCAGTATGACAGACAAATAGACGTAGACAATGCCTCCTTATTGTAACTAATCAACCAAGGGGCCCTGCCCTCTGGTGCTGTGGAACTACAACTCCCAGCCATCCTGCTCGGAAAATGTTATCTATGCCATCCAGACATATAGACAGCCGACAACGCCTCCTAATTGTAACTAATCAACCAAGGGGTTCTTTGATGCTGTGAAACTACAACTCCCAGCAATCCAGCTAGGAAAATGTTATGACGTCCATGTCATCCAGTATGACAGACAAATAGACGTAGACAATGCCTCCTTATTGTAACTAATCGACCAAGGGGCCCTGCCCTCTGGTGCTGTGGAACTACAACTCCCAGCCATCCAGCTAGGCATATGGTATTACATTCATGTCATCCAGTATGACAGACAAAATAGACTTACTTGTAACGAATCCACCAAGGGATCCTCTAAATATGTGGAACTACAACTTCCAGCCATCCTGCTTGGAAAATGTTATGACATCCAGGATAACAGACAGATAGATAATGTCTCCTAACTGTATCTCATCAACCAAGGCGTGCTTTAACGCTGTGGAACTACAACTCCCAGCCACCCAGCTAGGATAGATAAACTGTTAGTTGCCTAAGGTCTATATAGAGATGATCAATGTGTAACATGTACGAACAGCTACAGAGAGCTGCAGTGGACTGGACCTCCATGAAAATTCATATGGAATGACCTGAGGAACAAATGTCGGCAATATTCATTTAACGGTAAGCTGAACAAGTTCTACATTTTGTGCTATAGAGTCACATCCACCCATTATATGTAATATACAGCTGAGCAGAAAATAAAGGAATTATTGGTATTTGTCCCTAGGCTTTGAAGGTCGTTCTCTTTGTGTTAGTCCATGCATTGTCCAGGCTGCTTTTACTGACTGCAGTGTTTCCCTAGAATGTCCATAACTAGGATAAAGATAGAAGAGGATTGGTGGCTGTCATCACAAGTCCATGGGGTTAAAGAGATGATCTGGCCCGCGGGCCACCAGTTGGACAATCCTGAATGCTTGTCTGTGCAGTCGGATCATGCTGATCAGATCATATATCTATTGCAGCCCATTATATCTGGAGAAGTAATCAAATTACTGGTGCAATGCTGCAATGCTGAGAGCTTTACTGCAGAAGACATGCCTCTCTGAATCTGCTGGGAACTGCTTTGATAAACGTCAAGCAATAACTTAAACCACCCAGGCAGGAAATCCGGATTATTCTCTGTGTGTAAACCTGCTTCATAAAATGGTACAGTAAAAAAAAAAATAACGACAAAGCACAAATCTTATTTATTAGCCAAGTATAGCCCTGTGTGCAGGCTCCCCATTTACTATTGCTGCTGACACTGATCTACTTATCCCTAAAAGATAAACTACCATTACCCATTTCTGGACCACAGCCCCTTGCACCCATAGGACCAGAACATTTATTTAGATGTGTCAATTTAACAAAGATTTCACCTCTATAGTCTATATAACAAATTATCATTTTTGTAAAGACACTTGTGTGCTAAAGTATCTGAAGAGATGCGATTTTGATGTTTTTTTATTAGGCAGAAAGAAAACAGATTAGGAAAATTAAATTTCTATCAAATATTCTTAAAGCTTTTTATATAATTACTGAATGACATTTATGAGGAAAGAAAATGAAGAAAAAGGCGACAGCAGAAATGCAATTTTATCATAACAGAAAAGTAACTCCTAAAGCCAAAATTAGCATTTTAAAGCTCAAATGTGGGATCTTCTTAACTCCCATGATTTTACTCCTTAACAATTGAAATTATTATTAGGCTTATTTTAAGCATTTTCTTGTATGATTTATAAGTTCTAAACTTCCTCCAAAATCCTCATTCAAATATTTCTGTTACCCCCACACAACCACAACCTAAAAAATGTTTTATCGCTATTAGGGCTGTTGCACACATGCTTTGAAAATAGGCAGATGGGTCTCTTTTTTAACGCTTCCCAAACGCCTATCAATGCCACACAGATTTGTTACAATAGGGAGCAGATGGAATGTTCACACTGCAGCATTAGCGTTGGGGGGGGGCGCAAACAAACTGAAAAATTATTAGTAATGCAGGACTGCCATTTATCAGGTGATTATATATCATTACTGCTAGATAAAACCGTGCCCATCAAATGCAGCCTCACTGTGCCCATCAATTTCAGCCTCACTGTGCCCATCAATTTCAGCCTCACTGTGTCCATCATATGCAGCCTCACATTGCCAATCAATTGCAGCCTCACTGTGCCCATCAATTGCAGCCTCACCATGCTCATCATATGCAGCCTCACTGTGCCCGTCACATCCAAATTTCAAGTAAAATTAAATAAAACCACTTAACATAAAGTGTCCTCATCAGAGCCCCCCCTTTACATCCGATATCCCTATCAAGAGTCCCTCTTTACAGCAGGCGCCCCCCTTTACATCAGATGTCCCAATCAGAGTCCCCCTTTACAACAGGTATCCCCATCAGCATCCCCTATACATCAGGTGTCACCATCAGAGTCCCTCTTTAGAGCAGATGTCCCCATCAGAGTCCCCCTTTACAGCAGTCTCCATCAGAGCCCCCCTTTTATAGCAGGTGTGCCCATCAGAGTACCCCTTTACAGCCGATGTCCCCATCAGAGTCCCCCTTTACAGAAGTGTCCCCACCAGAGCCCCCCTTTACAGCAGATGTCACCATCAGAGTCCACCTTTACAGCAGATGTCACCATCAGAATCCCCTTATACTGAAGATGTAACCATCAAAGCCCCCTTTACATCAAATGTCCCCATCAGAGCCCCCCTTTACAACAGATGTCACCATCAGAACCCCCTTTACAGCAGATGTCACCATCAAAGTCCTCCTTTACAGCACATGTCACTATCAGAGTCCCCCTATACTTAGAATTTGTTACCATCAGAGTCCCTCTTTACAGCAGATGTCACCATCAGAGTCCTCCTTTACAGCAGATGTCCCCTTCAGAGTCCCCCTATACTTAAGATGTCCCCATCAGAGCCCCCCTTTACAGAAGATGTCATCATCAGAGCCCCCCTTTACAGCAGATGTCACCATCAGAGCCCCCCTTTACATCAGATGTCACCATCAGAGCCCCCTTTACAGCAGCTGTCCCCATCAGAGCCCCCCTTTACAGAAGATGTCATCATCAGAGCCCCCCTTTACAGCAGATGTCACCATCAGAGCCCCCCTTTACATCAGATGTCACCATCAGAGGCCCCTTTACAGCAGATGTCCCCATCAGAGTCCTCCTTTACAGCAGATGTCACCATCAGAGCCCCCCTTTACATCAGATGTCCCCCCCCCTCGTACTCACAGCTCCCACAGCAAGTCGCCTGTCCTCCACCTTGGGACCGGCCGGGATGAGTCAGAGAAACAGGAAGTGAATTCACAGGACCCGCCAATCACTATCTACAGCATGGAACAGTGCAATAGAGGGAGTGTTCAGGGCGCAGAGCTCTGCGCCCCGGGGACTTCCTAAAGGAAGCCAATAGAGCTTCTCGTTTGCAATCAAGTGATTGCAAACATGTCACGCTTCCCAAAGCAGCTGTGTGCCCTGCACACACTTAAAGGGTCATTATTTTATTTTGTATTTATTTTTTTCAGTGATTGCAGCACATCATGCTTCCCATACACCTGTGTTTCCGGCCTCCCGCACACACTTAAAGGGCCAGTATTTTTGGGCGAGCCTCCACCAAGCACAACCACACCTTAAACACACTGTAAATGCACCTATGGCGTTTACAGTGGGGTGGCAAAGCGTCAAAAGTGATAATTTCCCATTTTAGCCTTGTAAAAAATAAAAAATAAACACAAAGGGCAATTGAGAAGTGTTGCCTGACACAACATGAATGCCTGTACAACACATCCTAAATGCTCATGAACTCTATAGATGTGTTAATGTGCTTTTAAGCTGCAAGTGTGAAATAAAGCTTATAGCTTCTTGGCATAACTATTTGAATTTTTGTGCTTGAGGAGTTTGCACCTACAATACTAAAAATGGTCAACAAAGTACTTTTAGACCCTTGAAGGAGCCCCAAAAGTGGTGAAACATGTTGGGCTAGGTTGTGTGGGGAAATCTGTTTTTGAATTTTAGTTATAGTTTTTTTAGTAAACATTCAGATCCAAACAAATCTAAAATTTATACCATGTTGGAATATAGGGTGGTTTGCAGTGTTTTTATTTGTGAAATGTGTTTTTAAGCTTACTTTTTTATCAGCTAAAATCATGCATTGTGCACCATGCACTTCTCAAATTCTCCCTCTGACCACTTCATCTTTGTGGATGCACATAATACATGCAGGTGCACAGCTCCAATAAATGATGATAAGCAGGCTGATATGTGCTGACAACTGGCAGTCTCAAGGGACGCTGTGCATCGGCACGGCATCCTGTAATATCATGCAGTGCCGGGACAAGGTTATACAGTACCCAGAGCGATGCCAAGCTGTGTCTTTTCAGGAGAAGAAGCATTTTGAAATAAAATAGGTTTAAATTAATCTAAACAGAATTCATTCACCCTGGCCTTTTGTGTATACCTACATTAGTAGTCAACCTGAAAACTACTGAGGGCCTCAAATGTGGCCGCCAACATTTTCATGCGCTGGGTGCATTGTCAGTCAAGTCAGTCAGCCCATTGAAAATAAATGAACTGTAAGGTACCTAACACTTCTTAATTCCACTGGATTTAAAAATAACCCCCTGTATTGGAGTCAGTGGATGCAATAGTAACCCCCAACATTGGTATCTGTGGCTGCAATAATTCCTCCAGCATTGATGTCAGTGGCCACAATAATAGTCGCATTGCACTGTTGCTTAGTTGTACTACTATTTAAATAACCCCCCTCCCTAATTGGTGATCAGCGGCAGACTGTTAACCACTCACCCCCACATTGGTGGTAAGGGGGTTACTTACCTGATCACAGGGTCCCGTGCTGCTCTCTCTAGCCCCAACAAGGCTGGGACTTTGCTTGTACTGTCCTGATAGTACATGCTTTTTTCCAGCGTCAAGTGCTGGAATGCAGAGAGTATTTAATCTCTTGACACCCCATGCTTCTCTGTTGTGGAGTGCAAAGCTCCCCGTGTGGTGACCCCTTTCCTCACATGAAGACTTCATGCCCATGGCAGCTGCCCCTACTGCTCCCCGCTGTAATTCATGCTCCCGGTTCCTGAACAGGGGCCAGACACATGAATAGGGGGAGGCCGCGGTGGCCATGGATTGATTCATGCTATGCATGAATCTATCCATTGCATATAGGGGGTGGTCTGGAGGGAGGGGGCAGCACCCGGTGCTCCCAATGGACAGGCCGCTCGTGGTCAATGGTCTGCATGTAGGGTGCAAGTGCGGTATGGCGGCATATCCTTGCTGACTACTCCAAGTGGTATGCCCCCAGGTGTTCTTTGGGCTACACCAGGTGATAAACTGAGGTCACTTACCCTTGCACGTGGGGTAACACCTTGCCCAAAGGCATGTTTACCAATGCCTAGGACCAGGAGGAGGCCGCAGTCATGTGAATAAATAAAACATTAGGTGGCCCCCAACTGAGAGATGAGCCACTTGTGTGTAGCACAAAAATACAGAGTTCCTCCCTAAGATGTTTCATCCCATGTCCTACATACTTGTATGTATGTGTTGCATTTGGAGGGACATGCAGAGCCACTGCCCACTCCCCCCAGTCAGCGTACCCCTGTTACCTCACTCCCAGTAACATAATGGTGTCCTGTCTATTCTTGACAAAGAATACTTCACACTGAGGAAACAAAGAAAGGTCATAGATGGTTGTTTTTAAAGATATTGAGCTGCTTGCGATAATAAATAAAAAAATAAAATAGTGCTTGCTCTCTCCAGACTGATATGGTAGGCACTGATTTGGTAGGCCTGACACTGGCTCAGCCAGGCCTAAAGCAGATTCCCTTTACAGGCAGGGACCACAGGCCCCTATAGTGTAGCAAAATATAGAAAGTCCCAGTGCTAGCTGTCCCTGTGGTTACTGCTCCCAGCACCACCTCTACAGGCACTGCCAGCCCTCCTGGCTGCAACTGCCCCTTTCCACTGCCCGTGCCACCATCATCCTCCAGACTGGCTCTGCACTCATCTCAGACTGCTGCATGTCAGTCCTCTCAGGCATACCTCCTGAAAGATTTAGCACTGGGAATCACTTTTGGAGAGATAAATATTGCATTTCATATATAACTATGTGGATCAGACCAAAATTAGCGACAAATGAGGAGGAAAAAAGGGACAGAAGGACATTGTTTCAAATCAGGGACAGTCCCTTAAAATCTGGGCCAGTTGGAAGCTATGCTCCAGCGTTTGGAATGGAGGTGTGGAGCCAGTGGAAGGTGCTATATTATCCTAAATACGGTTACCTCTTCTTAAGGTACACTACCCGGACTATCCAAAGTCATCCATACAATTGGGGAATACAGTACAGTACATTTCTGCACTGCTGTGCATATACTGAATACAGGGGGTCCCCGGGTTACAAACAAGATAGGGACTGTAGGGTTGTTCTTAAGTTGAATCTGTTTGTAAGTCGGAACAGGTCCATTTTTTTAAGTGTAGCTCCAGCCAAAAAATCTATTTTTAAGTTTTTTAGATAACATAGAGAAGGGTTATCACCCCTGTAACATTTGTTTTGCCGTCTGTGCCCCTGTTCAGAAGATTTCACCTCACCTTCTGTCCCAATGACAATTGGATTTTGAAAATTTTGGGTTGTTAGGGAAGCATGGACTGGTGATAAAGCATCAGTGGAGACACCTTTTTCCCATATTAACTCTTACAGGAGTGAATTTACCTTTCTAGGGGTAGATTTCCTCTCACTTCCTGTTGTCTCCCTCCGTTTGTAAGTAGGAGTCGTTTGTAAGTCGGATGTTTGTAAGTCGGGGACCCCCTGTATATCTATATAACTGTGCCAAAGGCTTTCTGTTGTTTGTATAGTACAATAACAACTCATATTAAGGATACTGTGCAGATTACGAAGTGTGTGGCTGGTTACTCACAACTCAAGGTAGTGCCTACAAGTTAGAGGATTGACTTACTAAAACTGGAGAGTGCTAACTCTGGTGCAGATGTGCACAGAAACCAATCAGCTTTTAGTTTTTTTTTTTTTTTTTTCAAAGCTTAAAGCGTATAATACAGGTATATGCACCGACTTCCAGGTATAGATAGCCGCAGAATCTGCAGGTATTTACGCTACTTCCTGTCATCCCCCCCGCTGTCTGCTGGGAAACACATGGATCGCAGAGACAGCAGGGACCAGGGGCGGACCGAGGGCCCGACATCAGGGGGGCCCCATGGCCGGCTCAGTCTGCAGCGGCAAAAAAGCCACCCCCGCACGAAAACCCCTGTCCTTCCAGATTAATATAGTTACCGTCGCCATGGCCAGCCTACTGGAGCGCCGCGCCAATGTTATATCCTAAAGCCGCTACCGGGCCCAAGTTGTTAGGCTGGGCTTAGGCTGAGGGAGGGGCAGGGAGCTCAACTGACGCTCTGACCCTGCCCTGCCCCGCCCCGCCCCATGTAGTCTGACTGTATGTGATCGCCTCTCCTGGACTTCAAAATCCCTGCCCCTACTGCCAAAAAGCCCTGCTCCCTACCGCCGAAAGCTCCACCCCTGGACCCCTGAGAGCGGGAGGTGAGCCCGGCTGGCCTGGTCTTTTTTATCCTAATTCAGTGGCAATTGATGGGCTCCGTGGCTGCACTTGATGGGCACAGTGGCTGCACTTGATGGGCACAGTGGCTGCACTTGATGGCACCATGGCTGCGTTCCGTGGCTGCGCTGATGGGCTCCGTGGCTGCACTTGATGGGCATAGTGGCTGCACTTGATGGGCACAGTGGCTGCGCTTGATGGGCTCAGTGGCTGCACTTGATGGCACAGTGGCTGCGCTTGATGGGCACAGTGGCTGCGCTCCATGGCTGCGCTTGATGGCACCGTGGTTGCGATTGATGGCACCATTGCTGCGCTTGATGAGCAGAGTGGCTGCGTTTGATGGGCACAGTGGCTGCGCTTGATGGGAGCAGTGGCTGCATTTAATGGGCACAGTGGCTGCGTTTGACATCAGTTGCAGCCACTGTGCCCATCAAATGCAGCTACTGTGCCCATAAATTGCAGCCACTGTGCCCATCAAACGCAGCCACTGTGCCCATTAAGGATGGGCTCTTGCAGGTTCGGAAAGCCCACATGCAGAGCCCGCCAGGACCAGAGGTAAGTATGATATATTTGTTATTTAAAAAAAAAAACAAGCCTTTACAATCAATTTTGGAAATGTACCGTTGTTGCACTTTCTTTAATGTAAGTTTATTTTTCTTTATATTCTATAATAAACATTTAGTTTGAATATAGTGCAGATAAATTCCGTGACGAATGCCTGTAGTGTGGGCAGTGCAATATGTAGGTGGGAATTTGTGTGGGTGTGGCTTGAGTGTGAGTGGGAACACATGGGCGGGGACAGGGGGCCCCAGGATCTCCTATTGCCCGGGGGCCCCATGAGTTGTCAGTCCGCCCCTGGCAGGGACCGTCCGTATTGCGCAGCGCGACTCGCGCATGCGGAGTAGGGAACCAGGAAGTGAAGCCGCAAGGCTTCACTTCCTGATTACCATACCGCAGATGGCGGCAGCAGCACCCGAGGCCGATCAACAGATGCCGACATCGCGGACGCGCTGGACAGGTAAGTGTCCATATTTTAAAAGTCAGCAGCTGCAGTATTTGTAGCTGCTGACTTAAAAAAAAAAAAACGTCGGAACTCCGCTTTAATTGAACAAGCTGATTTGCTACCATATTTTGCACTCTCCAGTTTTAGTAAATCAACCCCAGGAGTACCCCAGGACACCAAATAACTGAAGCCCCCCATGGCAACTGTACAGCTTGCTATGGTTATGGTTACGCCCTTGGTAACACTGAACAAGAAGTTCTAATATAATATGCTGGATGAAGTTCAAGTCTGTGCTAATGACTTACAAAATACTCTACTCTCTTGTACTGGGTGCCATCCAATGTGAAGAGGAAGCATACAGCCCAGTCCAACCCTCTGCTGCCTTCCCTATGGAGACAGATGACAGGTATCATCAGCATACCAGGAGGGTTAATCACAGCATCCTGTAATGCAATAGGGAGGGGAAGATGAACCCATCAGACTGGCGAATAAAGCTTAATTGAGCTGTTCTTCCAGGATCAGGGAGGATCCCGAGCATGCTGCAAGACAATGCTGCAATCTCATTGGCATAGATTCAACACTGCAGCAAGGTTCTATAGAAAGAGAATGTAATGGGAGGCTATGTTTATGGAGGATTACAGAAAGAAATCATGAGGAGATGTAAAGACAGGGAAAAAAGGAAAGGAGAACTGGGCTCTTCACTGGTAGACTGCAGAAATTCAGGCATTAATGCAAGTAAGGTGCTCACCATCTGAAATCTGTTGTATTTTTCTGTTCAGAATAACTTGTCACTGACTGTCCGGGACAGAGTTCTGGGCCTAAGGCGATGCTGTTGGAAACAGTTTATTATTACAGTGGGTATAGAAAAGAATCACCTCTTAAAATAATCAAATGTTGTTGCTTTGCAGCCTGAAATGAAGACAAGCACAGTTTTTGATTTATTCAGCTGTATTTACTAGTAGGGTTGCCACCTGTCCGGTTTTGACCCGGACAGTCCAGGCTTTGACACATGTGCCCGGGTTTCAACCCGCCTGAAACCCGGGCACATATAGCAACAGTTCAAGTGGCCCCGGCCACAACATCTAGAGCGGCACATCCCGATTCTCGTGTTACACTGTCACTGCCTGTGCGCTCCGAGCCAAGCTCATCGATGGGCAGCGGGTGCCCTGTGATTGGCTGAATGGGTCACGTGCGGGCGGCGGACATGAGGGTCTGTCCTCTCACACCCTCTGTCAGGCCGCCGCTCTCTGTAAGCCCCCCCTCTCTGTCAGCTACCCCCCTCTGTAAGCCACCCCCCCTGTCAGCTACCCCCCCTCTGTCAGCTACCCCCCTCTGTCAGCTACCCCCCTCTGTCAGCTACCCCCCTCTGTCAGCTACCCCCCTCTGTCAGCCACCCCCCTCTGTCAGCTATCCCCCTCTGTCAGCTACCCCCCTCTTTGTCAGCTACCCCCTCTGTCAGATACCCCCCTCTGTCAGCCACCCCCCCTGTCAGCTACCCCCCCCCTCTGTCAGCCGCCCCCCGTCAGCTACCCCCTCTGTCAGCTACCCCCCTCTGTCAGCCACCCCACCTCTGTCAGCCACCCCTCTCTGTCAGCAACCCCCCTCTCTGTCAGCTACCCCCTCTCTGTCAGCTACCCCCCTCTCTGTCAGCTACCCCCCTCTCTGTCAGCTACCCCCTCTCTGTCAGCTACCCCCCTCTCTGTCTGCTATCCCCACTCTGTCAGCTACCCCCCCCCCATGTCAGCTACCCCCTCTCTGTCAGCCACCCCCCCCCCCTTCTGTCAGCTAAACCCTATCTGTCAGCTACCTCCCCCTCTCTGTCAGCTCCCCCCTCTCTGTCAGCTACCCCCCTCTCTGACAGCTACCCCCCTCTCTGTCAGCTACTCCCCTCTCTGTCTGCTATCCCCTCTCTGTCTGTTTCCCCCCCCCCTCTGTCAGCTACCCCCCCTCTGTTAGCTACCCCCCTCTCTGTAAGCCACCATCTGTCACCCCCCCCCCTGTCAAGCCCCCCCTCTCTCTGTCAGGACACCCCTCTCTCTTACCACCTTTCTCTCTTACCCCCTCCCTCTCAGCCCCCTTCTCTCTCCCACCCCTCCTCTCTCTCTCTCACCTCCCTCTCTCTCACCCCACCCCCTCACACCCCCAATACACTCCCCCTATCTCACACCCCCACCCCCTCTCTTTCTCACCCCTCTCTCTCCTGCCTCCCCCCTTATCTCACCCCCTTACCTCCTCCTCTCACCCTTTCTCACCCCCCTCCCCCACCTCTTTTTCCGCCTCAGGGGTCGGGGTCCCCATGATTCTTATCAGCGGCCCTGTGAGTGAGTGCACAAGTTCGGATGTGTCTTGAATCCTGTGTCTTGCCAACACACTGGGCACAGCGATGCAGCACCTGCCTCTACTTTGCCTTCTCCCCAAGCCCCCCATACAATTGAAGGAAGAAAAATGACACTACAGTAGAGCAGCTTCGCTCCACCCCCAAACTCCGGCTCCCACACTTCCTGGCTTGAAGCGGCTCTTGGTAAGGCAGTCTAATAGGGGTCTTTAGGGGCAGGGGACACTGATGGGGGGTTCCCTGATCTAATAGAGGTCTCTAAAGGGGGTGCTGATATAAGGGGACTCTGAGCTAATGGGGGTCCTCTATGGGGGACCCCTAAATTATGGAGGGGTAACACTGACCCATATTTTATGAAGGGGGAGACACTGACCCCTGTGTTATGGGGGATAACACTGATCAATAAAGCATGTCGCATTATTTCTCTCTTTAATGCACCCAAAGGTGTCCCAGGTCTTTACAATCCTATAGTGTATACTACAAAAAAAAATTGCCATGCACCGCTAAAGTGTTTAGGTTTGGCTTGAAGAAAAGGTGGTAAACCTATTTACTAGTGCAACTTATAACATTCAAGTGAAAGATATAACATCAACATGTCAGGAAAAAAAAACAACTGAATCACTGAGTTGGAAAAAGGATCACCCCCCTTCTGTCACTATTTTGTTGCACCACATTTTGCTTTATTTACAGCCTTTAGTCTGTTGAGATATGTCTCTACTAACTTTGCACATCTGGACTTATTTGCCTACTCTTCTTTGCAGAACTGCTCAAGTTCAGTTACATTTCATGGTGACCGTTTGTGGACTTCAGTCTTCAAGTTATTTCACAGATTTCAAATGGGGTTTACGTCTGGGCTCTGACTTGGCCATGCAAGGGCATTCATCTTTTTCTCCTTCAACCACTTGTGGTCTATTTACCCTTCCTTCAGCTCTCCAAATAAAAGCCCATACCTCGGTATGTGCAGGGAGCTGGAGGAAGTGTCTGCAGGAGCCTAGAATTGCACCTACAATCCACTAATCCAGGGTGCAATGCTCTGCAGGCTCTTGCAAAAAAATAATAATAAATCCATATTTTCTTCCTGCAAAAATATGTGCAGTTATTTTTTTTAAAGGTTGAACCTGTAAGCTTAGCCTTTAAAAAAATGATGAAATAGAACAATTAGGCATTGTATGGATCTGACTAGTAACTTTTCAGCCATTATTTTCTGTTTGTATACTACTAACCTCCAAGGGGGATGCTGGATTTTCCCAAGTTCTTTCCTATACATTGCAGAGGTAGCCAGGCACACAGCAACAGTTCACTCAACCCAGCTTAATAATCAGTCTAGGGGATGTGTTTTTTTTTTTTTTTTTTGCTTTTTATGAGGGATGGAATACTCCAAAACACTTAAAGTGATTATAAACCTTCCTGTTTTATTTTTTTAAAATAACAAACATGTCATACTTACCTCCACTGTGCAGCTCATTTTGCACAGAGTGGCCCGATCATCCTCTTCTGGGGTCCCTTGGCGGCACTCGCGGCTCCTCCTCCTACGAGAAGCGCTCTCTCGGGGGTTACCGTGTGGGTGCGCTACCGAGTCCAGCATTTGTGTTCATAGACACAAATGCCGGGCTTGCCCCCGCCCCCCGGAGCTCGCGTCATTGGATTTGATTGACAGCAGCGGGAGCCAATGGCTGCACTGCTATCAATCTATCCAATCAAGAGCCAGGACCCCGTGCAGAGAGGGAGAGCACATCTCTGCCTAGGGAATTACCGGGCTCATAGGATGCATTAAAGTGAAAAAACACGAGGGTTTACAACCCCTTTAAGTACCAATTTAAGCTGAGGATCCTTCTCTCTATATCAGCAGTACAGTCACTTCATAGATGAAAACCATGAACAGGGGTTTTGGCAAAGTTTAAAATAGAACAGAGCAGCCTAAAATCCTTGCAGCTGAGAACCACAAACAATCTTGAACAAGTTCAGGGCTAACTGGAACAGTCTCTATCCATAGCTGGGGACCATGGGAACTACAGCTCAGTAGTCAAGCTCTACTCACAGACCAATTTAGAGAGATTCGGGATTTTAGGGTTTTGTCCATAGCACCAAGTAGTCCAGTAGCCAGTCCTGGATGTCTCCAGAGGTAAGCAGCCCCCTGAAGCTTCAGCAGTCCATCTTCAAGTAGGTAGGACCTGGCACCAACTAACTCCTCTTCCCAGACTTCAGCCTATTTACCCCCTTCCCTGACCACCTACTGGGCATACTCCCCCTGGGACTGGTGAAAGGGTAGTAAATATCCAAGCTGAGGATTTAAATCTTCCTGCCCCAGGCTCTGGAAGTTTCTCAACAGAATTAGGGGAAAGCAATCAACCCCACAGCCTGTGGAGCCACAACAGACCAAAACAGACAATTCCACTCCTCCAACTTCAGAGTGAGACAAAAACTAAATTTCCCTAGCACCTAACTGGTAACTATATCTGGTAAGGGTCTTTTGACCAGAGCCTGCCTTCCTAATTTCCCATTTTAAAAGGCAAATTGTAGCAAAAGAAATATTAGATGCATGACTCAGAAGCACAGACCTGGAAAAGGTACGCAGATTAGTTCATACCCCACTCTGACCCCCTAACCAGCGTTTTTGTTCTGGGTCAGTGGTAAATATTGAATCAAGTAATCTCCACAGGGGACTGCGGGCTCCATATCCCCCTCTTACACCAGCGAGGAGAGCTGTTGTTAAAGGTTGGTATATCACCCTAATGAAGCCTAATATTTCTAAAGGATGTTGGTCTCCCAATACCCCATTCTGGTTCAATTTCTTTCAATCCCAGACCCTTGTGTGTGGGCTGATAAGGGTGTCAAATACTTGATAGATTTGTGTGAGGGAGGTACACTGACCAAGTTTGACAGGTTTAAAAACAAGTTTTATCTGCCAAATGTCTTTTTCCTTCGATTTCTGCAACTCCGCCACACTTTTGGGTCGCAGTTTGGCTCCACTGGAGCAAGGTGATTTTGAAGCTCTTCTTTGTGATGACACATTATGTAAACAATTATCCATAATTTACCAGGCTTTATTGCCTTCCATACATACTGGTTTAGATAAGCTGCATAACTTGTGGTGAGTGGATGAACAGGGTCTGGATGAGGAAGATTGGGAAGATATGTGGGAAATCCCCTTCCAACAGTTGATAGCAACTGTGGATAAGGTTATCCAATTTAAGATTCTACATAGAATTTACTATACACCACAAAGGCTGCACCATATTTATCCGACTGTTCCTTCCCACTGCTGGAGATGCCCATAGGAACTTGATGGATTGCACCATATCTTTTGGGATTGCCCGCAGATCCAAATTTATTGGCACAAACTGATAACGTTTATTACTACCCAAACTACCATTCCTGTTCCCTTAACAGTTGGTGTATGCTTATTGGGGTTGGTGGACTCTCTGCCCTTCGCCAGGGCTATGAGGACTTCTTCGGGCATACTGCTATTTTACTCTAGGAAGACAGTGGTGCTCAAATGAAAATCCGATAGGGCCCCTACCCTATCTTTCTGGAAACATCTAGTCAATTCAGTAGCCCCTCTCTATAAAGACCTGTCGCAAGGATTTCCCCAAAAATTTGAGAAGGTGTAGAATCTCTGGGTAGAAGCTGGGAGCTGGAAGCTGGGTCCAGTCTCTGGGAGACTGGACCTGTTAACTCCTGGTAACAGTGGCTGATTCATTTTGGCACTGGCCTGGCCCTCCGGTGGGGGTTCCTTTTGTAAATTACATATATCATTATATGATGTGGGAGACTGATTGGGCCTTATGGTCTGTTTGACGCATATTCGTGATGGGGGCATTTGCTTATGTTTAATAATTCTCCTATTAGTTCTCTTCCTTATTATTGGTGTGGACCTGAGCAATAGATTCATAGTAAGCTATCACTTAGATAGTAAGCAGTAACTTTGACTTGTTCATCAAGTTTGTTGTTTTTTTTTGGTGGTTTTCTAAGCCAGAATGCCCCAAAGGCTATGTTTTATCTTTTAAACTAAATAAAGAGAAAGTGAAAAAAAAGTATTGAATCCAGAGACAGCCAAGCATTTAGTATTCTTAGGAGGGGTTTAGTTATGACGGCCCCCATATTTCTGTCAATTCAGGTATTTTTTAATTCTTTTTTAAATGTTGCCCTATTGATAATAACGGATATGGATGAGTAAGCAGATCCTGACAAGCAGCCCAGATCATCCTGATTGTTAAACACACAAATCAGACATGGTCCAGGCTCAGCCATTTGTTATAACTGTCAGTGCAGAGCAAGTCATTAGAAAACACACACTAGGACATAAACATGCATGGAACGTGTCAAGGGAACGATAGATCCTTCCATTATTGGATTGTTTCCAATTGTTTATCATATGAAGGTAACTATAGACATAAGATAAACAATGTGCCAAGGCCTACACACCTCCTGTCCCTTCTGTAATGAAATAAATTGTAATTGTACTGTCCCCCCCCCCCCCCCCCCACACACACACACATAAAATTGCTGCGCAAACTGTTGGTGCTATATGAATCCTGTATAATAATTAATAATATACAGTATAATATAGTGGTCTGAGGAAATGTGTAACTAGAATGTTCATTTGTCTAAGATAGATTTTTCCTACAAGTGGTCTTTTGTAGATGAATGTTGCCAGAAAAATCAATGTGACTGGCAGTCTTCCATCAGACAATCGATTCTTTGACATATCAATTTTGCCATCCCAACATAATCAAATGATCTTTCACAATACACAATGTGCGTTTCCTGTACCTGGAAAGATTGTTTTCGCTTTTCTGGAACCGTAATACTGTATGTGTATTTTGTTAACACTTTGCCATTTGAACCAAACAACACTTCTGTTCATGGAACAGTTCTTCATAACAAAGAGGGTTCAAGGCCATCTTGAGTAAGGGCAGATGATTCATGTAGCATTTACTTTCTGGAATCCATCTGCCATTAGCTCAGGCTTGCAGACAGAAGGGTGTTCTTAGTTAAGAAAGCCCCTCCTTCTGATGAAAGAAAAAAATATCCATGAAGACTCCTGGGATGTATGACATCTTTCTAGCCTAGGCCAAAAAACATGAAGCAACAGAAAAAATGTTTAAAACAAGCAAATATAATATATCTTTCTATCTATTTACTAATACTAGCAGCATAAGGAGTAAAATAGTTAATGTTGATTGAGAGAGT
The DNA here is from genome assembly GCA_028564925.1 of Lithobates sylvaticus. Lineage (NCBI taxonomy): Eukaryota > Metazoa > Chordata > Amphibia > Anura > Ranidae > Lithobates > Lithobates sylvaticus. The sequence goes on along the minus strand of CM053029.1, from coordinate 110,922,528 downwards.
TTAGCTCTGCTTTATTAAGATTAATAAAGTCACTAATGACTTATGCAAAATTAAGTCATCAGTTCGGACCAAGGACAACTTGTCCAAACCTGAAATGGAGGCTCTAAGCTCGTTACAGGACCACCCAACCATTACCATAAAACCGTCTGACAAAGGCGGTAACATTGTGGTCATGGATAACGGCCTCTACGAAAATATGTGCAATAACATCTTAAACAACACAGACTGGTATTTAAAAATTCCAGCAAATAAAATTGAAAAATATGAGAAGGACTTTTATGAATTACTGGATCAGGCCTACAGTAGGAACATTATTAACAAAGCTGAATGGGATTTCATCAGAACACCCCATCCACGTACACCCACATTCTATGCCCTACCAAAGGTCCACAAAAGCACCACACAGCCACCAGGCAGACCCATCATTTCAGGCAATGGTTCTCTCACTGAGAAACTGAGCAAATTCGTAGATGGCTATTTAAGACCACACGTATCCAAACTTCCAAGCTATATCCGTAATACACCACATCTACTGCAAAATCTGGATGGCATCTGCCTCCCACCAGACTCGATACTAGTGGCGATCGACGTTGAAGCTCTATACAGCTCCATTCCCCATGATAAAGGCCTCACATGCATACGACACATTATCAATGATGATAACCTCATAGACCCAAACACAAAAGAATTCCTTCTAGCAGCTCTAGAATTTATCCTTCACCATAACTATTTCACCTTCAACGGCTCCCACTACCTCCAGGTACAGGGCGTTGCCATGGGGACTTCATGTGCCCCATCTTACGCTAACCTGTACCTGGGGGAGTGGGAAGAAATGTTACAATACTCAGTAGCCCTTGCTCCATATATGGAGAACATCTCGTTATGGTATCGATATATCGATGATGTACTCTTAACCTGGAACGGCCCAACAGAAGCACTAACGCAATTTCTAGAACATCTCAACTCCAACGAGTTTAATTTATCATTCACTATGAGCTGGAGTGCAGACAACATCACCTTTCTTGATACAATCATCCTAAAAGATAGATCTGGTAATCTCACAACTGGCCTCTACAGAAAACCCTCAGCTGGCAATACGATACTACACGCCAGTAGTTTTCACCCACAATCCCTAATTTCTTCCATTCCATACAGCCAGTATCTGCGCATAAGGCGCAACTGTACGGAAAACCACATTTTCAAAAAAGAGGCAGATCTACTTAAAGCCCGCCTCCTAGAAAGGGGCTACTCAAACAAATGCCTAAAAAGATCATACCAACGAGTGTTGGGAAGAACCCGTCTAGATATTCTGTATAACCCCACATCAAAGAAAAATAAGGCTCACCCAATCTCTATCATTACAAGTTTTTCCAAGCAGCATGTGGCGATTCGACGGGTTATCTCGCGATACTGGCACATGCTGACTATGGACCCCCACATTGGCCCGTTTGTACCACCTGCCCCCATGATCACTTATCGGAGAGCTCAATCACTCCGAGATCGCCTAGTCTGCAGTGAGTATAGAGGTGGAGGCAAACGCGATCCGTGTAAAAACAAAGGCACTTTCAGATGTGGTGGCTGCAACTACTGCAGATTCATCAATACAAACAAAAATATCACTTTACCCAATGGTGCACCCTACAAACCCAAGCACTATGCTAATTGCAATACATGTGGAGTAGTATATCTCTTACTATGCGAATGCAATAGTTTCTATATCGGAAAAACGATACAAGAATTCTGGCGGAGGGCCTATAAACACATCCTCTCAATAAGAACATGTAACCCCAATTTACCGCTAGGTAGACATGTCACACTGGTACATGAGGGAATATGCCCGAATTTCTCCTTCCTGATCCTGGATCGTGTACATCAGGGTATACGTGGAGGAGATACCAACAAGCTCCTGATGCAAGTAGAGCAAAAATGGATTTTCAAATTAAAGGCTACTCTACCGCCAGGGTTAAATGGGACTACCTCCTTCAAACTGTTTCTGGAGGGTTTCTCCTCAGGGGGCTCTGAGTGGGAACCCCCAGATCAATAAGGGTAACCAGTAAGGATTCCCCTAGGTGTGTATCTCCATGGGATCCCTTGTGTCTTCTATCTTACCCCATTCCCTCTATGTAAATATTGCTTTTTAATATATATATTTTTTCCTGATGTGCCACTTCCTAATCATGACCCGTAAGTTATTTTATCTTCTGTGCTGTCCTAAAAGGCAAAAAGAAGAGAAAAAAAGTGCATTTTTTGCACGACCATGCCACTTTGTCTGTAACACAGAACACCATGGCAACCCACATGCGCATTTATGCCCCCCCTTTTGCTTTGTTTTTATTTATATGTCTATCTTGTTGTTGTCACTTTATAATTAGCCACTTCTGCCATGCCTCCTGCTGGCTTCCTTGAGGCCACTGGCCGTCCTGTCCCTTCATTCTCCCCCCCCCTCTCTTCAGCAGCTGCATCTTCTCCACCGGGCTCTCTTACCAGTTCGGCACCCAGCGCAGGTGGGGCCTCTGGCTGCTGTCACTAGCGCTAGCGGCCCTACACAGACAGGAAGGCGGGGACTTGTCCCACGCCTCCCTCTCACACTGCGCTGCGGGCCAGTGACGCGGGCGCCGGTTCCCGCCCACCTACGCCGTGACGTCATTACGTCTGGCGCCGGTCATGCTCGCCACTCTCTCCTATGTACGCCGCCCCATAACAATATGCAGCGGCGTCATAGGAACGCTAAGTTCATTAGTACCTGCGGCCGGGGGACGGAATTTTACTACCCACCCCCTGCCGTCCACCACCCTTTGCATCCACGATTGGCCAGACCTATGACGGGGGCGGACCCCCGCGCCGCTGCCCCGGGGGGCGTCTCTCTCTCCCCTCCTCCCATTGGCTCCCAGCCCTTTAAAGCAGTCAGCATTTGGCAAGCTTTCCTATGCTGCCATCCCCTGACAGGACCATACAGCGCTACTCAGACACTAAGGTAAGCCACTACCCGAGCCCCTACCAGCTACCCCTAACCCCACAAGACTAATTTGCAATACCCTCATCTTTAAACTCCTTTCCACCCTTAGGAAGTCTCCCCTGGCGGACCTCAACCCTGGCTCTAGTATACCAGGCCAAGGTACAACCTCTTTTTACACCATTCACTCTCACTATATACTGCAGTAATATATATATGCATCAGCTTCCCTGTCCCTGTTGGTCTGCTTTACTATCCCCTCTAGGAATCAGGTCACTATACCTGACATCAACGGACTGCGGTTACTTAAAAACCAGTACCCACAGAGGGACACCCCCAAACTTTTTACAACCCTACAGCCCGCCAGGTATGATCTTCTCCCATGTATTTTTAAACACACGCATGCGCACATATATTTATGCGCATGCAACCATCCCTCTCTCCATTGTCATACTTTTGGAATATACCCTCCCGGTCCTTTTTCTTCATGCCGGTATGGTCTGTTTCATCAACCCCCAGGTACCGCGTAGCTTCATATGACATATCCGCTACTGCAACAACCAATGGTCCTGATGGTCCGACACGCACTGCTTTATACCCAGTGATGGTCTCCAAGGTACTGTATCATCACCACTAACTCTATGCAACTAATCTTATATATACTAAATGTTCATGTGCAACCTTGGCTCTCGGGACTGACAACTGACAATGCTCAGGAAAGGTGACATAAGTCACCTCCACAGTACCTGCCAATACTCGTTGCCAAACCATTTCAGATGATATCTTTATGATGTTGTTTCAATACCTCCCATTACATGTACGTTTCTTACACCTCTTACAGATACCACGCTAAATCCGGGTCTCTGGGCCTCCTCTGGCAAGTGTGGGGAACATATAGGACGCCCTTTGTTGCCGAACTGGTCCTCCCCGGTGGGGACTCCCTCACGGGTCTGTATGTGCATGCTGAACCTTTCCACCCTAGGAGGGGGTTTTTTGATGAACACTCAGCCACAGGCCCGGGAACGTTAGCAGGACGCCAAGGCAGCCACCATACCCTGGTTTTTCCCCACCAGGTTTCTAATCTCCCAAAGGAATCCCTTTTCCTTTTGGGTTTTAACAATTGGATGCCCACATAGGAGCTCAAGACATTAGATAGGGTCAGTACAACTAATTTTAATTACTATTAATGCCAAGATCAATACGCAACCTCCCATCAATACTATGACTGTGAGTGTATATATTCTGTTTTCCATGTATTTCATTGTATTTTTTCTTTCTAGATTATAAATACACAAATGTGCCTACCCTAAAGTTTTTCCCTGAAGAAGAGCCAAAAAACTCGAAACGCGTCGGAGCACTACGCACATTTTTGTGTTTGTATCAATATCTGTGTCACAGAATTTTCTTCCTATGTTTTTTGCATCCTATTCATTTTTTATATGTATATGTTATGTTTGTATATCTATGTGGATTTGCTAATCCTACCTTGACAAAAACCCCCCTCTTATCTTGATGTCAAAAAAATACTTATTTAAACTCTAAAATACGTAAGCGTTCTCTCCCTTCTAAAAGTCCCTAAGAGGAATACATTTTGTACCAAAGTCTATATCCTGGGATGTGGGTCAGACTCGCCCAAGATCTACCTCAGCACCAACCCCTTTATCTTTATTAAGATTAGCTAGAGCCAGCATGGCAATGGGAAGGAAAAAGCAACAGGTTTACTTTTAGGGCCCGTTCACACCAGCAGCAGCAGTGTTATGCCCCGTACACACGGTCGGAAATTTCCAACAGAAAATGTCCGACCGGACCATGTTGTCGGAAAATCCGCCCGTGTGTGGGCTCCATCAGACTTTTTCCGTCGGAAACTCCGACGGAAAAAATTTGAGATCCTGCTCTCAAATTTTCCGACAACAAAATCCTACCAGAGTTTTTCCGATCGATCACAGGGAAGACCATCCCTGAGGACCCCTGGACGGTGCTGTTCCACTGGACGGTGGTCCCCTTGAAGCAGTACAAGTCGTCACTAATCCCTATCCTTTTAAACAAGGCCAAAAACTTAATTCCTAAGAAATGGCTGGATCCGGAGAGTCCACGGATAGGGGAATGGATTTGCAGAGTAAATATGCAGCAAAAAATTGAAGGACCTGAGCCTTTTGGGGAAGAAACTGAAAAAGTGGGGGAAGGAGCGGGAAAGTGGGATGGCTGGGACACTTTTAGAGAGTCATGGAGATTCGTGGAAAAAATAACAAGATAATAGGGAGGCTCCAGGTGATCCATCGGTAAAACTAGACTCTTTTTCATGGAAATATCAGTCACTCCAGGCAGTTATGAAATGTTCAATGATCACATGCAGGGCAGGGACGGCGGGGGGCACGGCGGGGGGTAGGGGGGGGGGTAGTTTAATTTGTGGTTTTGTTATGTGTCAAGAAATGTATGTTATAGAAAATTTATAAAAAATAAAGATTTAAAAAAAAAAAAAACCTTTTTCCGATCGTGTGTAGAGAATTCCGACGGACAAAGTGCCACGCATGCTCAGATCAAATTACGAGACCAAAGCTATTGGCTACTAGCCTCTATGTAGTTCCGTCGTACGCAACGAATGTCACCACGTTCAGAATGATCAGATTTTCCGACAACTTTTACCAACCGTGTGTATGCAAAAATATTTTGTGGTCGGAATTTCCGATCGTGTGTACGGGGCATTAGAGCAGTGAGAAGGCTGCAGTGCTGCAAAAAACACATCTTGTACATCTCGACCCCATAAACAAACTCCAAGATGACCCTCTTTCTTTTCTTTTCTTCTCTTCTTACTCCATCGTTTCTTCCTTTCTTCTCTCCTCTTTTTTACCCCTTTTTTTTTTCCCTCGCTTGTTTTTTTTTTTTTTTCTTCTTCTCTTTAGAAATCTCATACACAATGCAAACGATTATATATAAGGTCTCCTTCGACCGTGAGTCCTGGGGGTGTCCCTGAACCTACAGCTGGGACCCCCCGGGACTCTGGGTCTCCACTACTCCACTATCCCCTCAAACCGGGGCCCCCCGGATCATAACTGAAAAATCTGACATAATCATACTGCCAGGGTGGCTACACACACAGAGCACGGCTCAACCCCACCCTTGCTCCCGCCTCACTCCCAATGGCAACCACTGCTGTGTCTCAACCAATGAGAAGGGAGAGACCCGGTAGAGCCACTGCTTTCGTGCACATTGCTGGCTCAAGATCGATCTCAGGTAAGCATTTGGGGGGAATGGGGGGGATGCTGCATACAGAAGGGTTTTTACCTTCATGCATAGAATGCTTTTACAACCACTTTAATGATGCTTTCTTAGAAAAAAAAAAAAAAAAAAGCCCTAATATAGGATCGCCCCTTGTGGCTTGAAATGTTTGGCATGAACCCCCTAGTGTCATGTCTTTAAATGTTAAATTATTCCCCCTAAAGCTCTATTAATATTTAATAAGTGTTTGGATTAGCCTGGCTCCCCATGCATCTATAATTTGTGCAGTAAAACACATATAATATTATTTTTTTATTTTTTTTATTATTAAGATGGAAATGTATATTGCTATATATTCATGTAATGTGATATTAAATAAAGTGACATTAAAACTAAATTTTTTATGACAGTCTCTACAGTACTTACAGTTAAATATTTCTGTACAGCCAATCTTTGGTAATGTTAATGCACTCTAATAGAATGAAGCTGTTTTGCACTAATGTGGGGGGGTTCTGCTTTCTGAAAGTGGCAATTTAAAAATATGTGGTACACCAAAATGTGTATGTCAGTTCTTTGTACACCACTTTTGGAAGTCAGCAGTCATTCTTTTTGCCATATGTGAAGAGGAACCAGGGTCGGGACAAGGGGTAGGCAGGATGGGCAGCTGCCCTGGGCACTGTGGTGTCATGTGAGGTGGGGGGGGAGCCAAGAAGAGATTGGGGATGAGGGACTTTGTGTTTGGAGGGGGATTTGGGGGCAGCAGGGTGTAAGAATTGTTCTAGGAGGTAACATTTGGGGGGGGGTGCCAGGAGTGGGGTTTTTGGGTGGATTTTGTTGGGAGGAGGGATGAGGGAAGAGGATTTGTGGTAGGAGGGGAGATTTGGTGGGTTTGTGCTTGAAAAGGTGATATGGTAGAGGGGAGGGGAATTGTGGCAGGTGGGGAATTTTTTGGGGGGGATTTGTGCTAGGATGGAAAATTTGTGGGGAGGGGTGAGGATTTGTGCTGGGGGGGGGGGCGTGTTTAGAGAGGGGTAAGAGGTTGTGTACTTGGAGAGGAAATTTGGGGGGCTTGAAGGGTACAGGATGTGTGCTAGGAGGGGTGATTTATTTGAGGGGGGGCATTTGTGCTGGGGGGATTTCTGTAGGGGAAGCAAATTTGTACTGGAAAGAGGGGGAATTTATGCTTAGAGGGAAAGTGTGCAGATTAGTGCTATTTTTTTGGGGGGGGGGGGGGTGCTGACACATAATGCTCATACATCTTGGGGGGCGTAGTTTGGCATGTTCATGGGAGAATTAAACACCTAACCATTAAACACAATGACCTGGTCTTTGAAATTTTCAACTAAAAGTGCCATAGAAGCAAAAGAAAAAGTGTTGTGTTTATTGGTAAAAAACTGAACTACAATAAACAAGCCAAGCACAGAGTAAGATAGAGATTTTCTCTAAAGTGTAGTCAATGTACATTGCTATATAAATGTGCTATATTTCCATAGAATAAGGCTAAAATAGCATAAAATGTGAAAAGTGTGCTGACAATTTTTTCCCTGGTAAACAAAACTATGAAACCTGCTTTTAACCACTTTCAGACCGGACCATTTTGCTGGCTTAAGACCAGACCACTTTTTGCGATTCGGCACTGCGTCGCTTTAACTGACAATTGCGCTGTCGTGCGACTTGGCTCCCAAACAAAATTTATGTTCTTTTTTTCCCACAAATAGAGCTTTCTTTTGGTGGTATTTGATCGCGCCTGCGGTTTTAATTTTTTGCCTTATTTACAAAAAAACAGCGACAATTTTGAAAAAAACACATTATTTTTTCCTTTTGCTATAATAAATATCCCCCAAAAATATATAAAAAAAATGTTTTCCTCAGTTTAGGCCGATACGTATTCTTTTACATATTTTTGGTAAAGAAAAATCGCAATAAGCGATTATTGATTGGTTTGCGCAGAAGTTATAGCGTTTACAAAATAGGGCATAGTTTTATAGCATTTTTATTAATAATTTTTTTTTTAACTAGTAATGGCGTCGATCAGCGATTTTTATTGTGACTGCGACATTATGGCAGACACATCGGACATTTTTGACACATTTTTGGGACCATTGTCATTTATACAACAATCAGTGCTATTTAAATGCACTGATTCCTGTGTAAATGACACTGGCAGTGAAGGGGTTAATCACTAGGTGGCAGTGTAGGGGTTATATGTTCCTAGAGGCGTGTTTCTAACTGTAGGGGGCGTGGCTGTGGGCTAGTGAATGCTGATCTCTGCTCCAATCACAGGGAGCAGAGATCGGCGTCACTAGTTGCTAGGCAGAATGGGGAGATGCTGTTTATTTCCGCATCTCCCCGTTCAGCCTTCCCGTGAGACGATCGCGGGTATCCCCGCGGCAATGAAGTCCGCGGGACCCGCGACCAGACTCACGGCGGTCCCGACAGACACACATGTGTGCCGACGGCGGCACGTGCTCGATGGCACGGCAGCATCTTATAGGGGACGTACCTGTACGCCCTTATGCCTGTCCGTGCCATTCTGTCGATGTACATCGTCGTGCTCTGGTCGGGAAGCGGTTAAAGGAGATACAGTCGCTATTAGGTATTTTAGCTTTTGCATGTAGGATTAGTGTAGGATTCTGCTGGTAGGCCGCATTTTTTCACGGCAGCTTTCTCTTGCTATTTCAGGACTAAAGTCACCATTTGCCCATATCAGGTTGACTAACTCCCTGAAGGAGGATTTGCGGGTTTGGGCAAGGTTTTTGGATACTTACAATGGGCGGTCCTTGTTTCAGCAGGATTTTGTATTTGGCCCGGACTTTCATTTATTTACTGATGCAGTGGGTTCGAAGGGTTTCACAGAAATCTGGAGATCACATTGGTGTTGTGCAGCTAGGCCGGATTCCTTGATAAGCTAGAATGCCACCAAGAATGTGGTGTTTTTGGAGTTGTTCCCGATTTTGGTTGCGATTGAGCTGTGGAGTAAGTTTTTTGCAAACAGGCAGATTTTGGTGGAGACGGACAATAAGGGTGTACTTTTTGCAGTGAACTGTCTTTCTTTCAGCTCATTGTGGGTTATTAAAGCGTTGAGACAAATAGTATTTTTATGTCTTAAATACAATATTTGGCTGAAAGCTAAGTACACACCGGGGAAATAGAACACTGTTGCTGACACTTTATCATGGTGTCAGATGGACCGTTTTCGGCAGTTGATGCCAGAAGCAGACGAAGAGGGCACCAGGTGTCCAGATCACGTGTGGATGCTGGTATGTGGTTGGTGGCTGAGGCTATCATGGGATCAGTGGCGCCTAAAATGTGGGCGGGTTATTCGGCTGCTTAGAGGAATTGGTTATCATTTGCCAGCTGTTCCGGTTATAATGGCAGAATGCCATCAGAGGGTGTGATTTTGGCCTTTGTATCATCCCTCATGCAGAAAGGTCTTTCCAGCAGTCATCTAGTGAAGTCGTTGGGAGGTATCTCCTTTTTCTGTTGTTTGAAAGGTTTACCTTCATGTATGTCTTATTTCTCGGTAAAGCAGGCAATTAAAAGGTACAAAAGGAGGACCTTTGTGTCAGATAGCAGGAGGCCAATTTCGTTTGTTATTCTGAGTCTGAAGCTTACATAGTTACATAGTTACATAGTTACATAGTTAGTTAGGTTGAAAAAAAGACACAAGTCCATCCAGTTCAACCACAAATAAATAAAAAAAATATATATATATATACATATATATATCATACAATCCCATATACCCCATTCTATACCCACAGTTGATCCAGAGGAAGGCAAAAAAAAACCCAGCAGAGCATTCTCCAATTTGCTAAAGCAGGGGAAAAAATTCCTTCCTGATCCCCCGAGAGGCAATCGGATTTTCCCCGGATCAACTTTACCTATAAATGTCAGTACCCAGTTATATTATGTACATTTAGGAAAGTATCCAGGCCTTTCTTAAAGCAATCTACTGAGCTGGCCAGAACCACCTCTGCAGGGAGTCTATTCCACATTTTCACAGCTCTTACTGTGAAGAAACCTTTCCTTATTTGGAGATGAAATCTCTTCTCCTCTAGACGTAAAGAATGCCCCCTTGTCCTCTTTGTTGACCGTAAAGTGAATAACTCAACACCAAGTTCACTATATGGACCCCTTATATATTTATACATTGTTGATCATATCCCCCCTTAATCTCCTCTTATCAAGGGTGAATAAATTCAGTTCCTCTAATCTTTCCTCATAGCTGAGCTCCTCCATGCCTCTTATCAGTTTGGTTGCCCTTCTCTGCACTTTCTCCAGTTCCCCAATATCCTTTTTGAGAACTGGTGCCCAAAACTGAACTGCATATTCCAGATGAGGTCTTACTAATGATTTGAACAGGGGCAAAATGATATCTCTCTCTCTGGAGTCCATACCTCTCTTAATACAAGAAAGGACTTTGCTCGCTTTGGAAACCGCAGCTTGGCATTGCATGCTATTATTGAGCTTATGATCTACCAAAACCCCCAGATCCTTCTCCACTACGGATTCCCCCAGTTGTACTCCCCCTAGCATGTATGATGCATATTCTTAGCCCCCAAGTGCATAACTTTACATTTATCAACATTAAACCTCATCTGCCACATAGTCGCCCAATTTGACAGAGCATTGAGGTCAGCTTGTAAATTGGAGACCTCCTGTAAGGACGTTATTCCACTGCATAGCTTGGTGTCATCTGCAAAGACAGAAATGTTACTTTTGATCCCAGACCCAATATCATTTATAAAGATATTAAAAAGTAAGGGTCCCAGCACTGAACCTTGGGGTACACCACTGATAACCCTAGACCATTCAGAGTAAGAATCATTAACCACGACTCGCTGAATTCTGTCTTTTAGCCAGTTTTCTATCCATTTACAAACCGATATTTCCAAGCCTGTAGACCTTACCTTACACATGAGCCGTGTGTGGGGAACTGTATCGAACGCTTTTGCAAAATCCAAGTATACCACGTCCACAGCCACGCCTCTGTCCAAGGTTTTACTTAACACCTCATAAAAAGAAATGAGGTTTGTCTGACAACTTCTGTCTTTCATGAACCCATGCTGTCTGTTGCTTAAAATGTTTTTTTCCTGCAAGAACTCGTCTATGTGGTACATCTTTTAATAATCTCTCCAGTATCTTCCCAACTATAGAAGTTAAACTAACAGGTCTATAGTTACTTGGTAAAGACTTTGTTCCCTTTTTTAAAATATAGGCACCACGTTCGCCCTGCGCCAATCCAGTGGTACTATTCCTGTCATTAATGATTCCCTAAAAATTAGATACAATGGCTTTGAAATTACAGAGCTCAATTCTTTTAGGATCCGTGGGTGGATGCCATCAGGTCCAGGTGCTTTATCCACCTTTATTCTGTCTAAATATTTCTGGACCATATCACTTTTGAGCCATTGTGGATTTAGGGCTGTGTCAATACCACCCCCATTGTGGACATGAGCTCCCCCATGCTCCTTTGTATACACAGAGCTGAAGAAAGTATTTAATAAATTAGCCTTCTCTTTGTCTCTTTTTTTGTTGTTTAAAACAGCTTTTGTCCTGCGATTTTTCGGTGCATTTCGCATATCAGAGCTGGTGCTGGGCTCGAAATATGGCTGCTCGGGCATCCATTATGATCGGGTGTTGGTGGAGCAATCAGCGGTTTACATATAGCTGCAGCGTTCAAAAACAGACCAGTGTGGTAGGGGATCTTGGATTACCTTACGGGCGCAGGGCAATGGGATCGTGTACCCAGTATCAGTAGTAAGGCAGTTCTTGGGGCCCCAAGGAGGTGGGAATTTCCTCATACATTTAACCACTTCAATACCAGACACTTAGACACCTTCCCGCCCAAGCCAATTTTCAGCTTTCAGCGATGTCGCAATTTGAATGACAATTGCGCGGTCATGCTACTCTGTACCCAAACAAATTTTTTATCATTTTGTTCCAACAAATAGAGCTTTCTTTTGGTGGTATTTGATCACCTCTGCGATTTTTATTTTTTGCGCAACAAACAAAAAAAGACCGAAAATTTTGCAAAAAAACAAGTTTTTCTTTGTCACTGTTAATTTTTTTGTAAATAAGTGCGTTTTCTTCTTCAATGACGGGCACTGATAAGGCGGCACTAATGGGCACTGATAAGGCGGCACTGATGGGCACCGATGAGGTGGCACCAATTAGGGGGCACCGATGAGGTGGCACTGATGATGGGCACTGATAGGCGGCACTGATAGGTGGCACTGATGGGCATTGATAGGTGGCACTGGTATGCAGCACTGATGGGCACTCAGGTGGCACTGACGGGCACTCATAGGCGGCACTGACGGGCACTCATAGGCGGCACTGACGGGCACTCATAGGCGGCACTGACGGGCACTCATGCACACATATAGGTGGCACTGATAGGTGGCATGGATGGGCACTGATAGGTGGGCATGGGTGGGCACGGATGGGCACTGATAGGTGGCACTGATGGACGCTGATGAGTGGCACTGATGACACTGATGGGTGGCATTGCTGGGCATCCCTTTTTGCATCCCTTTTTTTAACTTTTTTTTTATTAAATATGATGCGCCAATCAGTGCCCATCTGTGGGCACTGATTGGCATATTTTTGGCATTTTTTTTAACATGTGGATGGCCATGGGGGATGTACCTGGCCATCCACATGCTGGGGGCTTCCCTGGTGGTATTGGGGGCTTCCCTGGTGGTCCTGGGGGCTTCCCTGATGGTCTAGTGTGGGCATCTGAGGGGGGGCTGCGCTGATAAACAATCAGCGCATACCCCCCCTGTCAGGAGAGCCGCCGATCGGCTCTCCTCTACTCGCGTCTATCAGACGCGAGTGAGGAAAAGCCGATCAACGGCTCTTCCTGTGTACATCGTGATCAGCCGTGATTGGACACGGCTGATCACGTGGTAAAGAGCCTCCGCCGGAGGCTCTTTACCGAGATCAGTGTAGCGGTGTGTCAGACTGACACACCGCTCCACCGATCGCCGCGATGCGCGCCCCCACGGGCGCGCGGCGGCTGTTATCCTGAAGGACGTCATATGACGCCCAGTCAGGATAACGAAACCACTTCCCGGACGTCAATTTGCTATTGACCGGGCGGGAAGTGGTTAAACTTTAATACCTCTGTCGAAATACCAGTTTAACCTCTATAGAAACGTGCTATAGCCGAATGACGGCTACAGCGCGGACCTGCTTTGCCGGGACTACGTCTATTGATGTAGTCCCGTGCACGAGTGACCTGCGTGCCCCCTGAAGGGCCGCACGTAGTGCGCTCTGTGATCAGTGAGTCCGTGAGTCTCGCTGGATCACAGATCCGAGTAAGGGGTCGGTCCTGACCCCTTACCACGTGATCAGCTGTCAGCCAATGACAGCTGATCATGTGATGACAACACAGCCGGTAATCGGCTATTTTTCCTCCTCACGCTGACAGCGCGAGGTGAAAAAAAGTCCCGATAACGGCGAGCTGGCACCAGCTCATCAGTGCCCACCTGTGCCCCCTGCCAGTGCCACCTAACAATAGGCAACAGTGCCGTCTATCAGTGCCCACAGTGCCACTCATCAGTGCCCACAGTGCCACCCATCAGTGCCACCTATCAGTGCCCACAATCAGTGCCTCAACAATAGTGCTGTACCTCAGTGCCACATATCAGTGACCATCAGTGTCACCTACCAGTGCCCATCAGTGCCCATCAGTGCCGCCCCTTAAGTGCCCATCAGTGCCACCTATCAGTGCCCATCAGTGCCAACTATCAGTGGTACCTATCAGTGCCCATCAGTGCCCCCCATCAGTGCCACCCATCAGTGCCATCTTATCTGTGCCCATCAGTGCCGCCTTATCTGTGCCCATCAGTACTGCCTTATCTGTCCCCATCAGTGCCACTTTATCTTTGCCTATCCGTGCCACCTTAACTGTGCCTATCAGTGCAGCCTATCAGTGCCCACCAGTGCCACCTATCAGTGCCCACCAGTGCTGCCTCATCACCGCATATCAATGAAGGAGAAAAATGACCTGTTTGCTAAATTTTATAACAAACTATTAAACATGTGTAGCGCCGGCACTTTTTCAAAGTGCCCCGCTATATGTAAATTTAGTTTTTGCCCAGAACTATAATTGAGTTTTGGGGTTAATTGTTTTAGGTTATACTTTGGCATCAGTTTGATTGGGCTGTATTAAGGTTCTGCCTGGTCATAGGTGAGGTGAGCACCTGTGACCGGCTGGAGAACGCAGTCTGGTTGGACGCATTGGGTACCAATCTTTCCCCGGAACCAATCGGTGGGCGCGTCTGGCCCCGCTGTGTATTCCAGGAAGGGGTACTTAAGGTGCTCACGTGAGGAGAGGGTACTTAAGGTGCTCACGTGAGGAGAGGGTACTTAAGTCACGTGAGGAGAGGGTTCCCATTCTGTTTCCAGTCCTGACCAGCCCTGTGAGGGGTCTTGGTCCAGGAGTGCCTGCTGACTCCATGGTCCTGGTTCTCCTAACCACCCCAAGAGGCCCTCATGTTCCGAGGCTCATGGTCCGAGCCTCGGAACTGGCTAGTTCGAGGCGCATTAACTGAAGGAGGATTCTGAAGTGTTCCGGTGCCATCTCAGGATTGGAGAGGCCCAGCAACTCTACATACGACCAGGGGAGGACTCTTCATAAGAGGGCCACGCACGAGGCTGGCTGCTCGGTAAGAGCCTGGAAGCTGAGCTGTATGGACACTAATTTGAATCCGCATTTCTTACGGTATCGCCGGGTCGGCTGCAAGATACAGGTACCATAAGAAAAGTTCCTAACCTATCCTTCAGTTACAACTAAAGTTTCTGAGAGAGACTTTTGCAAGTTCATTTAAGTTTCACAACCAAGTCTGTGGCAGAGACTTTGCTAATTCCGAATCACTTGTTGGCTTCTAAATCTACAAGCAAGGATTTATCCAACAGTCGAGTTGTCCAGTTGCGAGTGGTTACTCCCTGGATCATTTAGAGAGAGACATTTATCTGAATGTCAGCAGTTCTAAAGTGCCTGAGCTTTATCACCTATACCGTCTATTCCCAACTGTTTTATCGTTTTACGCAAATAAAAATCCTCAAAAGGACTTTGAGTGTCAGTCTCCACATTTACTGGGTATCAACCCTTGGAACCCCTAGACGAGAACGACGAGCTACAAGGAGGAGGTAATCGGTAAGCCTAGAAAACCATAGCCGCCCCGCAGGGGTTAGTGGCGCTAAGCATGATTTTTTTTTTTTCAAAATTTTGCATCTCTTTTTGTTTAGCAAAAAAAATAAAAACCCCAGCTGTAATTAAATACCACCAAAAGAAAGCTCTATTTGTGGGAAAAAAATTATAAAAATTTAATTTTGGTACAGTGTTGTATGACCACGCAATTGTCATTCAAAGTGCGTCAACGCTAGAAGCTGAAAATTGGTCTGGGCAGGAGGGTGGTTTAAGTGCCCAGTAGGCAAGTGGTTAATTTTATCTTGCAAAAATGCATTGGGTTATTTGGTTTACAGTGCTTGAAGTTCTCTTCCCATTCATTTTGGATAGGGGGGCTTCAGAAGCAGCCAGAAGGGGCCTGGAGGATTCGACCATTAAGGAAATGGGGAGGTGAAGGTCTAAATGTTTTAGATTGTATTTAAAGGTCTAATTTGTTTGTTTCATTTTTCAGACTTACACCGAACGGTATGGATTCTGGGGCATTCCTTTGATCACTGGGAGCGGCCCAACGTCCTTATTCTTTGAACTTATCATTACAGCCGGAATCCTTTAAGTTCCTTTGGAAGGGTGTGCGAGGCCTTCAGTGGTATAAATTATACTTTCATTTGACAAGGTTATTTCTGGTGTGGTCTCTGCCCTCCATTTTGGTGGTTCATGTAGGGCAGGGGTGCCCAGCCTTTTGAAGAGCGAGGGCCACTTCAGGGACTTGGTAACTGGTCATGATCCACAATGAGCAGAGCGGGCGGATGACAGTTCTGTGTCCACTCTGCATATGCAAAGCAGACACGGACACAGCCCACTCTACTCTATGGGCCCTCCAATCTACCCAGATGGAAGGGGACGGATCCCTTCTGTTTTTTTAGCAGATTGGATTGGAGGTGGGCAGGTGTAAACGGACACAAGTTCGTTTACATCTGCCACTTCATAGAGGTGAATGGAGGGTCTGGTTGGGTCGGACCGATTGTGGGAAAGGGGACTAAGGCTGCTTTGACACTGATGCGCTGTGGTTTACCCGCACTGCAGGTGCAGCGCAGTGCATGTGCGGCTTTCCTGCTTAGCTGCACTTTGCCATAGACTTCTATTATATCCGGCAGGTGTGGTGCACTTTCCGAAAGCTCACCAAACCCCCAGGTAATAACAGAGGTCTATGGCTTAGTGCAGGTAACCCCCAGGTCTGCCCATATATACACTGTGATTTTAGCAATAAACTTACCTTTAATAACAGTCTTCCATTCAGGTATCACTGGCTGTTGCTGTCCCAGGCAGAGTGCATTTGGTATCACTCCGCCTATGACAGGAGCCGGTGCTACACAGGAAGCATCGGCTTATGCAGCTGCTTGCTTCCTCTACCGCCAGCTTCATTCACAACACTGAAGCTATGGGATGGCGAGTCGGGAACCCCCTGATCTGGGCTTGCAACCTACCATCCCAGACCAGGAAGTTGCAGGCCACAAAAGTGGGCTCTGCATGCCACATGTGCCCCCCCCCCCCCCGGGCCACTGGTTGGGCACCCCTGGTACATACAGTACATAGATAAACTAGTCCAAGCTTTAACTATGTAACAATATACCATGGGTAGAATTCCTCTTTAATAATTAGGGCTCGTTCACACTAATGGTTGAGGAGCGGTAAAACTCAACTGCTCCCCCTTTAGCTGCAGAGGCAGCAGTTGGGGGTGTACACATTCTTTGCTTCTCAGGAAATATATGATGCTTTACTTTTTAATTGAATGGGGCTGCTCTACAAGCGCCCCACAACGGCATGCAAAGCACATGGTTGCAGCACACTAGTGCAAGATTAAAGGGATTAAAGCAGGTGGTGAGAAGGTGATACATTGCTTCCTTTCTTTCTGTCAAATGTTTTCTGAAGAGTGATCTGAACGTGGATCG
Organism: Lithobates sylvaticus; assembly: GCA_028564925.1. Classification (NCBI taxonomy): domain Eukaryota; kingdom Metazoa; phylum Chordata; class Amphibia; order Anura; family Ranidae; genus Lithobates; species Lithobates sylvaticus. The sequence continues at coordinate 110,905,268 of CM053029.1, read as the reverse complement.
CTCTTCAGAGATCAAAGCTTGTATGAACAAGCCCTTAGTATTTTATTTAGCATCAATAGTAAATGAAATAACAGGACAAGGATCTCTGGATCTCTGACTGTCTCCCAAACTGGCTGTTGGACTGAGGATCCTCTTCACTGTTCTACACTCCAGAAATAAAGATTGACGTAAACTGGAAATCCCCCTCAATCAGCTCATACATAGACCCACAAAATGCATGTAGAATGCCAGCTCTTCAGGCGGTACGTCCTGTAGTGATGAACCAGCAGTCCTGCCCTTATACAATATTAATCTACAAATGCTGCTGAAAGGACAGAATGTACAAGCCAAGGACTTGTTCCTGGAAAGTGGCATTACACAGAACTTAACCATGGACTGCCTGACACAGAGAGGGACTAAGCTAGAATTTGTGGTCGCTGACTAACGATCGCCATACCAGGCTTTGCTTTATGTCCTCATCTTTCTTTGATTTTGTTGTTTCGTATAATAAGGAAATCTCAAGAGTTTGATGGATTATTTTTTTCTGTAATTATGGCTGTTTTATTTGCAAGTGACCTTGTAATGAAGGGGTTAATTGGACCTCAGCAAAAAAGCATTGATCTCTGATGCTGAGGCCGCAGAAGATGATCGGTTGCTGAGCTCCATCAGCCAGATTCGCCGCGCTGTAAGAGGAAGCAATCAATGGCAATTGAAGGAACGTCATTCTCTACGTGCGCTTCGCAAAGGTGGATATTGCCTTTCTTTGCTTCGTTAACCCTCTTAACCGCCTTCGGGGCCCTGTCTAAATGAGCAGGCTCTAACGCAGCCCATTACCGGGCTTCTGATCTTCCAATATGTGCTTAATAATTTAGCAGTAATTAAAGCGACTCTGTTGCTAAAATAAATAAATAAATATATAAAGCAGCCAGTAAAGTACATTAAAGCCCAATCAAATTATCAGTTGAAATCATCGAAATATATTCTAGGTGCTTTATAAGAAAATGTGTTCAAAGTCTTATGCCGCGTACACACGACCGTTTTTTTCCGTCAGAATAAACTCTGATGGGTTTTCAGACGGAGTTCCGACAGAGTTCCGCTGAAACGGACTTGCCTACACGCGATTACAAAGTCTGATCCTTTAGAACGCGATGACGTAAAACACGTACGATGGGACTAGAAAAAGGAAATTCAATAGCCAGTAGCCAATAGCTGCCCTTGCGTCGTTTTTGGCCCGTCGGAACAGCATACAGACGAACGGTTTTCCCGATAGGAATTGATTCTGTCGGAAAAAGATTTAAAACATGTTCTATTTCTAGGTCCGTCTGAATTTTCTAAAAAAAAGTCCGCTGAAGCCCACACACAATCGGAATATCCGATGAAATTATTCCATCAGACTTTTTCTGCCGGAAAGTCCGACCGTGTGTACACGGCATTACAGTTAATTTTCTTTAGAAAGCAGCCACAGCCTAATTTAAAAAGCCTATGTCCTTCCAGTACTTTGTTTAGTAGGACCTGTGCTTTCTGTGTAGAAGCAGTGGTCTCTCTACAGAGGTATGACACACCTCGTGCTAAGTTGGAACTATAGCTCTGCAAACAAGCAAAGCTCGTGAGCAGTGGCTGCTGGTGCTCAAAAATCCAACACCACCCCCCCGCCGCCGTGGGATACGAACGGGAAGGCGGTGATCACCCCCCCCCCCCTCACATCAGGTACAGCTGCTGCTCCTCGCTCCTGGGGCTGTTGCTTCTCCTCCCGGCCAAACAGGAAGTGGGCCCTGAGACTCGATTGGCTGGGAGTCCTAAGACTCCTGGCCAATCGGGTCTCAGGACTCACTTCCTGATTGGCCAGGAAAAGAATCAGGAAGACAATAGCGAATATTGTGCTCTGCGCCCCCACCCCACCCTTTTTTGAAGCCAATTAGAGCCTCATGTGCTTAAGAAAAAAAAAAAAAAAAAAAAACAATTGAAATCCATGCGTTTCTGGCATGTAGATTAGGGGCCAGGCGCATGGATTGGGGGGGGGGGCGGTGCCTCATATGGGCAGGCCGCCACTGCTCGTGAGCTTTGCTGATTAAAGAGCTGTAAGTCTGACTAAGCAAGGGGCATGTTGGATCTCTGCAGAGGACAGGCTTTACTACTTAGGCTGTGGTTGTTTTCTAAGGAAAGTGAAAGGTAAGATTTTGCATGCTTTTGTTTTTAATGCACTTTTAATGTATTTTGCTGTTTTAAACTGAAAGTTCAGTTGGGCTTTAAAAATATTAGCAGTACTGCCACTGTTAAATCCAATCTTTGCTCTTTTGCTGCAATCGTCAGCATCTGACACTTCTAGATGATTGGATGCCTGTGTCACCCCACTGTGTGACGTGCATATAAAGTTCAGGAACACAATATGCTGTAATTTGAACACAATATGCTGCAGTGTTATTTAAAAGCCGAGAATAGTAAAGGGACTCATTATTAGTGGGGTCAGTTTTAAAATGGAGGTTTGAGAATCGGGGAGCCCTAAGCTGGTTTTATATTGGGGTTCCATCACTTAAGCTATACTTACACCCATAACCGAATCCTTTACACTGCACACACTGCATATGGGAAGATCAACTCTAAGGTGTATTTCAGTAAATAATGACATTTGCATTAATCATAGAGAACTTTTGTTCTTTTCTGCTCTAAGTGCTAAATACAGAAGTGGTTTGGCCACATGCACAAGACAGAAGACTATAAAAAAGGAGATGTTGGCTCGTTGACCCTGAATTTTTTAAAAGAAAGGGTAATAATATTGTCATAATCTGAAAATTCCATCATTATATGCAGAATGCAGCCACATGTCTACTGCATAATGGAAGACTTATGCCTTTCTGTACCAGCAGAGTAATTGTAGCAGAGTGACATCTAGTGGGAGAAAAGGGAATTTCTGGCGGGCACCTCCCTTGCATTATGTAGTGGGATCTGTTAATACAGAAATTGCATATTGTAACTTCATGCTTCTCAATTTTTTTTTAAATATAGATTGATAGCTATTCAAGCAGATAATATTATATTATTATAATAATAATATATTATAAAGTTGAGTGATACAAGGTGATCAACTAAAAATCCTAGAAATGTTTCTTAAACAAATGGAATCTGCCTAGTTCACATATTCTGGAGGATCATATTATATTTGGAGAGAAAAGAAGATGTAGGCATTTGTTAGGGAGAGTCCTGGGATCTCTGTGAGATGTAATAAATAACTGGAACAAATACAATCACATTACGTAAAGTAAACCCTCACCTTGTAAAACAACCCATTCCGTTTAAAATGGAAATGAACGGCAAAACATTTTTGTATATATAAAAAAAACATTATAAATACCCTTTTTCCCTTTTTTTATAACTAATCACATATCCTCTTCTCAGCTGCATACGAGCTGGGGGAGGTGAAGCAGCAGCACACTGAGCTTCCCAGTGAATGGCTGTGCAGAGGGGGCATGTCTAGACAAGCCTGATCATTGGAGGAGAGCACACTGAGTTCCCAGCATAGCTAGAGAACTGACCATGGTGTGCTCTCGTGCTTAGTGTGGTCAGTTTTTAATAGGAAAGCAATGGGACTGGCAGGAGCACCAGGGATTTTACACAAAGGAAGCAATACAAAATCAATAGAATACTTTTTTATACAAGTACATGGTACAGCAGGCACATATCAGGAATATGAAGTGTTGGGGTAACAAACGCTTTGACGTGAAAAAATATATCTGATATTCTGCGGGGGCTTCTTGGAACAGATCAGATAGATCCTCTGTGTCGGCGCTGAGGAATCAGAATCGCCCTGATCTGTCTCGGAAGTTCTACAGAGCAGGGCCGTCTTTTCCACTGGGCACACTGGGCAGTTGCCCGGGGGCCCCAGTTGCCTGGAGGGCCCCACCTGCCCAGCGACCAGTGGCATTGAAATCCCAGCTCTGTCCCCCAAACTTAATATTTCCTGTGTCCCCACGGCCTGCGCTCCAGCCACCATGTTTAGTTTCTGGCTGCCCCTGTGATTGGGTGAATGGGGTCATGTGTGGATTTCCTCTTCCACCTTCCGCTCGGCGCAGACGTCATTGTCGCGCACCGGACACCTTCGGCTCCCCTGGTCTTTGGCTCTCCACTTTCAAGAGATATGGCTCCTTTTGGTAGACCCCTCGGACACCAGCTTGGCCTAAGCCGGCCCATCGTCCTCCCGCACCGCAGGTACCACCATCTACTACACTCTGCCCATAGCGTGCAGCCATCGGGCGCTACACTTTCAGGCAGGGATTCCATCCTCCCCAGCATGGTTGCTGGTGCCCTTCCATGATTCACGAACCTTCTGGCTGTTGGTTACCTCTATGCCTGTAGGCTTCCAGTTGTCAGTGTAGTGTAGTGTATATTGCAGTGGTCAGTGTAGTGTGTGTTGTAGTGGTTAGTGTAGTGTGTGTTGTAGTGGTCAGTGTAGTGCAGTGTGTGTTGTAGTGGTCAGTGTAGTGTAGTGTAGTGTGTGTTATAGTGGTCAGTGTAGTGTGTGTTGTAGTGGTTAGTGTAGTGTAGTGTGTGTTGTAGTGGTTAGTGTAGTGTGTATTGCAGTGCTCAGTGTAGTGTAGTGTGTGTTGTAGTGGTCAGTGTAGTGTGTGTGTTGTAGTGTGTATTGCAGTGGTCAGTATAGTGTAGTGTGTGTTGTAGTGGTCAGTGTAGTGTGTGTTGTAGTGGTTAGTGTAGTGTAGTGTAGTGTGTGTTGTAGTGGTTAGTGTAGTGTGTATTGCAGTGCTCAGTGTAATGTAGTGTAGTGTGTGTTGTAGTGGTCAGTGTAGTGTGTGTTGCAGTGATCAGTGTAGTGTGTGTTGCAGTGGTCAGTGTAGTGTGTGTTGCAGTGGTCAGTGTAGTGTAGTGTGTGTTGCAGTGGTCAGTGTAGTGTAGTGTGTGTTGTAGTGGTCAGTGTAGTGTGTGTTGTAGTGGTCAGTGTAGTGTAGTGTGTGTTGTAGTGGTCAGTGTAGTGTGTGTTGTAGTGGTCAGTGTAGTGTGTGTTTCAGTGGTCAGTGTAGTGTGTGTTGCAGTGGTCAGTGTAGTGTGTGCTGTAGTAGTCAGTGTAGTGTAGTGTGTGTGTTGTAGTGGTCAGTGTAGTATAGTGTAGTGTGTGTTGTAGTGGTCAGTGTAGTGTGTGTTTTAGTGGTCAGTGTAGTGTGTGTTGTAGTGGTCAGTGTAGTGTAGTGTGTGTTGTAGTGGTCAGTGTAATGTGTGTTTCAGTGGTCAGTGTAGTGTGTGTTTCAGTGGTCAGTGTAGTGTGTGTTGTAGTAGTCAGTGTAGTGTAGTGTGTGTGTTGTAGCGGTCAGCGTAGTGTGTGTTGTAGTGGTCAGTGTAGTGTGTGTGGTCAGGGTAGTGTAGTGGGTATTATAGTGGACAGTGTAGTGTAATGGTCAATGTAGTGGACAGGTAGGTCAATGTACTGGTCAGTATAGGAATCAGGTTAGTCAGTGTAGTGGACAGGTAGGTCAATGTACTGGTCAGTATAGGAATCAGGTTAGTCAGTGTAGTGGACAGGTAGGTCAATGTACTGGTCAGTATAGGAATCAGGTTAGTCAGTGTAGTGGACAGGTAGGTAAGTGTAGTGATCAGTGTAGGAATCATGTAGGTCAGTGTAAGGGTCAGTGTAGTGGACAGTATAGGAATCAGGTACCAATAAATATAGCCTTATTGATAATTTTCATTTTTATTCTCGTGTGTGATTGTGTAGACAGGGCCCCAGTGCACTGTATTGCCCGGGGGCCTATAATGCTCTTAAGATGGCATTGCTACAGAGAGATGAGGGAGAAGAGCAGGGATTTCAAATCCCATGACTGCTGCACAGGCTCTGTGGACACTGACAGCTTGGAGGTAAGTACAGCAGGAACTGGGAAGGGGGGGTGTGGAGGGTAACCTAGTGAGTTTTTTTTTATTGGCACTTCCCCCCCCCCCCCCCCAGGTGAATGGGTAGGGGTATGATGTATCCCATACTCATTCACATAGGGCGGGGGGCCGGGATCTGGGGGCGCCCCCTGCCCCAAAGCACCCACCCCCCCATGTTGAGGGCATGCAGCCTGGTACGGTTCAGGAGGGTGTGGGCTCATCCCCACCACCTTTTCTGACTGGCTGGGCTGCGTGCTCAGATAAGGGTCTGGTATGGATTTTGGGGGGACCCCCACAAAGTTTTTTCCGTGTAGGGGGTTCCCCTTAAAATCCATATCAGACTGAAGGGCCTGGTATGCTCTTGGAGGGGGAACCCATGACGTTTTTTTAATTTAAATTTGGCGTGGAGTTCCCCCTCAAGATTCATACCAAACGCAGTGCCTGGTATTGGCGGGGATCCAGGTCGGATCCCCGTTCATTGAAGTCGGACGCGTCTCTGACAAGTTGCAGGGCAAAGTCGGATCCAAAGTAGGACGAGTGTCGTGTTGCACGATTGTGAACCCGGCCTAAGATAGGGGAACTTTGATTTTGAAGTATTGAGGTCTGCCATTTGGCTGTACCAGGTCACACCTATTTCAATTCTCATCTGTGCATAGTTCAAGTTGGAGTATCCCACTAATACCTTCTTCTATTGAAGTTCTACCAATAAATCTAAAAAAAAAAAAAAAAAAAAAAAAAAAAATACCCTAGACTGATCATTGGATAACAAACGGAAAAGAGTGTGCGGGTGATAGTTTGAAAATACCCAAGTGTCTGGCTGCACGATAATCAGAGGGAGGCTCAGGAAAGACCATACTTAGCAACCCCTATGGGGGCAGTGCTACCCTGAGTTTTATAGAACATTTGTTTAGCTCATTACATGACAGTAAGGTTAATAATATAACTTAGATTACAAAATCTACAGTTTTACTCAAATTAGTTGATGCAAAAATGATTAACCCCCCAAAAAAAACAACTTAATCTAAAATTTTATATGACCACCATGGTTTGTAAGGACAGCACCAAGTCTTCTAGGCATGGAATGAACAAGCTGTCAACATATTGCATATTAGAGCCTGAATTCTGGATGGGGAGTTATGCTCAACTTGTCTCTTCAGAATTCCCCATAGGTGTTCGATTGGGTCTAGATCAGGAGACATACTTGGCCACTGAATCACTTTCACCCTGTTCTTCAGAAATGCAACAGTGGCATTAGATGTGTGTTTTGGATCGTTGTCATATTGGAAAAGTGTGACGGAAAAATAGTGTAGCGCTGAATGGTGGAGTATAAGTGTGTGAATACAATTACACATATAAAATAAGTGACAATGCACAATAAATAAATATAAAATTAAGTAAAAAATGTGAACTTTAAAATATAGAGTTCAAGATCAGGCTCAAATAAGATGGATTTTAGTCCAAAATATCTAAAGAAGTCCAAATGGGATGGTCCGTATAAATATGGGAAATGAGTGGAACACTTTTCTTATGGAGTGGCCCAAGGAATGCGGCTGTGAAGCGGTAGGTATGGTACGAATAAACAGGTGCCTGTGGGTACATCAACGTTCACTGGTAAAATAGAAGTTGGGTACTCTTACCGGATAGGTTGGACACACATGTCATACGACAGTGGGTCAATAGGGCTTGGTAACCTGATGAGGCCAGGTCAGGCCTATAGGAGAGTGGTCGGATGGGTCCTGTTCGGTCCTATTCTATCCGGCTCCGAATCCCAAGGGGCGAATTCCAAATGGTGAATCCTGGTGTCACCGCTTGTAGACTCCGAATAGGTGGGTGCTCCGACCCGGGGTGTATCCAAGGAAACAGCGAAAGTGGGGGGCTCGTGATGTGAGTATGGAATAAAAAGATAAAAAAGAGGCTCCGGATGGTGCAGATCAAAACAAACCAGTTGGTTTATTGGGGTGGTCAGATATAATAATAAATATATGACACAAGAATTAAAAAAGTGATCACAAAAATAAAATGGATGGTAGTATAAAAGCAATGTGGGGTACAGAGTATGCTGGCCCAGCATACTCTGTACCCCACATTGCTTTTATACTACCATCCATTTTATTTTTGTGATCATTTTTTTAATATATGGAGTCTACAAGCGGTGACACCAGGATTTACCATTTGGAATTCGCCCCTTGGGATTCGGAGCCGGATAGAATAGGACCGAACAGGACCCATCCGACCACTCTCCCATAGGCCTGACCTGGCCTCATCAGGTTATCAAGCCCTATTGACCCACTGTCGTATGACATGTGTGTCCAACCTATCCGGTAAGAGTACCCAACTTCTATTTTACCAGTGAATGTTGATGTACCCACAGGCACCTGTTTATTCGTACCATACCTACCGCTTCACAGCCGCATTCCTTGGACCACTCCATAAGAAAAGTGTTCCACTCATTTCCCATATTTATACGGACCATCCCATTTGGACTTCTTTAGATATTTTGGACTAAAATCCATCTTATTTGAGCCTGATCTTGGACTCTATATTTTAAAGTTCACATTTTTTACTTCATTTTATATTTATTTATTGTGCATTGTCACTTATTTTATATGTGTAATTGTATTCACACACTTATACTCCACCATTCAGCGCTACACTATTTTTCCGTCACATTTTGCTCACTTTGTTTGTATGAGTGTCGGCTGCTTTATTTCCACTATATCATTGTGATACTCCTCTTTTAGCGCAGTGTTTTCCCCCTTTTTACAATATTGGAAAAGTGCACAACCAAGGGCATGGAGTGATGGTAGCATCTTCTCTTTCGATATATAGAGCAGTACATCTGTGAATTTATGATACCATCAATGAAATGCAGCTCCCCGACACCAGCAGCACTCATGCAGCCCCACAGAAGAACACTGCCACCACCATGTATCGCTGTAGGCACCATTCATTTTTCTTTGTACTCCTCACCTTTGCGACATTATACCGTTTTGAAGCCATCAGTTCCAAAATGTACAGAGTCCCAGGGGTCTTCTTTTTCAGCATGGGCCTTGGAAAATTCTAGGCGGGCTTTTTTGTGCATGGGCTTTAGGAAAGGCTTCCTTTGTGGAGGACACCCATGCATGCCATGTACGCCGTATTGTGTCATGGGAAACAATCGCCCCAGTTTGGCTTTCTACTTCAGCTAGCTTTTGCTAACTGCAGTGAACTTGCATGGAGATTTTCTTCAACCCTTCTCTTTTTGAAAGGAAAGTAAAGGTTTTCTGACAAATCTGTTGGGGTGTACTCATTTATACTGAGCACTGTATGTTATGTTTTTATGTCCTTAGTTTGTATTGAAAAAATAAAAATAAAAATTTTAATCTAGAAAAAAATTCTGGTCATTTTTAAAAAAATTTGGGCCACTTGCTTGTTCTGTTGTGGTGCATTACCTTACATATGTCAGAGTGCAGTATTTCATGCATTTCAAGGCCAGAACAAAAAACACACCTCAACTTTTTTTTGCAGCTCACCATAATTTGTGTGCTTTCTGAAATTGCAGGATATAATAGAAGTCTATGGCAAAGTGCAGCTAACCTGCAGGAAAGCCAGAGGTGCACTGCGCTGCAGGGCCGTCTTTAATTTTGACTGGACCCTGGGCAAAACTTTTCGTGGGGCCCCCCCATGCAGTTTCGCTCTCCACCTGCTCTGAGACATAAAATAAATGTCAGCTAGACTCAAACTCAGTTTACTGAATCAGATCAGGCAGCTATTGTGATTGGTTGCCAGAGGTTACAGTGTATTATTACCGCTCACTGACTGGTTGCTAGAGGTTACAGCACACATTACGGCTCACTGATTAGTTGCTAGAGGTTACAGCACATGATTTCTGCCTGTTGATTGGCTTCTAGAGGTTACTGTGGCTATGACCCCAGGGGGCATGATATACATATCAATGCCGCCAGCCCTGCAATTTACATATGAATGCTGGTAATTTACATGTAAACACAGGGTCTGCAGGTGAGTCATCTGTACACAACAAAAGGGCAGAGCTGGGCAGCATTAGTAGCAGAACTTCACACTGAGATATCGGGACACAGCACAGGACTAAAACCTCAAGGGATGAGGAAATTTAAACCAGGATAGTTGGCAAGTAGGAGGCAGCTGCTTTGGGCCCCACAACAATGACAGGGCCCAGGGCAGCTGCCCCTTTTGCCCTGCCTTAAAAACGGCCCTGCTGCGCTGCAATGTGGGTAAACTGCAGTGCATCAGTGTGAAAGCAGCCATAGTCCCCTAACACACAATCGGTACAATCGGGTCCGCCTGTCTGTTTTTTAGATGGACCGGATCAGACCCTTCATTTACCTCTATGAAACGGTAGTTGTGTCAGTTTACACCCGCCTACCTCCAATCCGATCCGCTAAAAAAAACAAAAAACAGAAGGGGCCCGTCCCCTTCCGTCTGGGCGGATGGGATCAGAGGGCCCATAGAGAAGAGCGCACTGTGTCCTTGTCTGCTTTGCTTATGCAGAGTGGACACGGATCTATCATCTGCCCGCTCCACTCATTGTGGCCCGCGAACGGTTACCAAGTTGTTTAACCACTTCAGCCCCGGACCATTTGGCAGCCAAAGGACCAGAGGTCTTTTTTCAATTTCGCACTGCACTACTTTAACTGGTAATTGCGCGGTCATGCAATTTTGTAACCAAACGAAATTTGCGTCCTTTTCTTCCCACAAATAGAGCTTTCTTTTGATGGTATTTGATTGCCTCTGTGATTTTTATTTTTTGAGATATAAACGGAAAAAGAGCGAAAATTTTGAAAAAAAAAGAGATTTTCTACTTTTTGTTATAAAAAAAAATCTAATAAACTCAATTTTAGTCAAACATTTGGGCCAAAATGTATTCAGCCACATGTCTTTAGTAAAAAAAATGCCAATAAGCGTATATTTATTGGTTTGCGCAAAAGTTATAGCGTCTACAAACTAGAGTACATTTTCTGGAATTTACACCGCTTTTAATTTATGACTGCCTATTTCATTTCTTGAGGTGCTAAAATGGCAGAGAAGTACAAAACCCCCCCAAATGACCCCATTTTGGAAAGTAGACACCCCAAGCTATTTGCTGAGAGGCATGTTGAGCCCATTGAATATTTTTTTTTTTAGTCCCAAGTGATTGAATAAAGACAAAAATAAAAAAGATTTTTTTTTTTTTCAAAAAGTTGTCACTAAATGATATATTGCTCTCACATGCCATAGTTATATGTGGAATTGCACCCCAAAATACATTTTGCTGCTTCTCCTGAGTATGGGGATACCACATGTGTGGGACTTTTTGGGAGCCTAGCCGCGTACGGGGCCCCGAAACCCAAGCACCGCCTTCAGGATTTCTAAGGGTGCAAATTTTTGATTTCACTCCTCACTACCTATCACCGTTTCGAAGGCCATAAAATGCCAAAATAGCACAAAACCCCCCCAAATGACCCCATTTTGGAAAGTAGACACCCCAAGCTATTTGTTGAGAGGCATGGTGAGTATTTTACAGCTCTCATTTGTTTTTGAAAATGAAGAAAGTAAAGAAAAAAAAATTTTTTTTTTTCTTTTTTCAATTTTCAAAACTTTGTGACAAAAAGCGACATCTGCAAAATACTCACAATACCTCTCAGCAAATAGCTTGGGGTGTCTACTTTCCAAAATGGGGTCATTTTGGGGGGTTTTATGCCATCTGGGCATTCCATGGCCTCCGAAACTGTGATTGGCAGTGAGAAGTGAAATAAAAAAATTACACCCTTAGAAAGCCTGAAGGCGGTGATTGGTTTTTGGGGTTCCGTACGCAGCTAGGCTCCCAAAAAGTCCCACACATGTGGTATCCCCGTACTCAGGAGAAGCAACAGAATGTATTTTGGGGTGTATTTCCACATATGCCCATGACATGTTTGAGCAATATATCATTTAGTGACAACTTTTTGTAAAAAAAATATATATATTTTTTTTTTTTTCATTATTCAATCTCTTGGGACAAAAAAAAAAAATATTTAATGGGCTCAACATTGCTCTCATCAAATAGCTTGGGGTGTCTACTTTCCAAAATGGGGTCATTTGGGGGGGGTTTGAACTGTCCTGGCATTTTATGCACAACATTTAGAAGCCTATGTCACACGTCACCCACTCTTCTAACCACTTGTAGACAAAGCCCTTTCTGACACTTTTTGTTTACATGAAAACATATTTTTTTTTTGCAAGAAAATTACGTTGAACCCCCAAACACTATATATAATGTTAAAGCAAAGGCCCTACAGATTAAAATGGTGGGTGTTGCATTTTTTTTTTCCACACAGTATTTGCGCAGCGATTTTTCAAACGCATTTTTTGTGGAAAAAATACACTTTTTTTATTTTAATGCACTAAAACACACTATATTGCTCAAATTTTTGATGAAATAAAAAATATGATCTTAGGCCGAGTACATGGATACCAAACACGACATGCTTTAAAATTGCGCACAAACACGCAGTGGCGACAAACTACATACATTTTTAAAAGCCTTTAAAAGCCTTTACATGATACCACATTAGATTCACGGAGGAGGTCTACTGCTAAAATTACTGCCCTCGATCTGACCTTCGCGGTGATACCTCACATGCATGGTGCAATTGCTGTTTACATATGACGCCAGACCAACGCTTGTGTACGCCTTTGCGCAAGAGAAGGGGGGGCAGGGGTGCTTTTTTTTTTTTTTTTTGTTTTTTTTTTTATTTATTTAGCTTTTTTATTTTATTTTTAAACTGTTCCTTCCATTTTTTTTCTTTGTTATGATTTTTATTGTTATCTCAGGGAATGTAAATATCCCCTATGATAGCAATAGGCAGTGACAGGTACTCTTTTTTTGAAAAATTGGGGTCTATTAGACCCTAGATCTTTCCTCTGCCCTCAAAGCATCTGACCACACCAAGATTGGTGTGATAAAATGCTTTCCCAATTTCCCAATGGCGCGGTTTATATCCGGGAGGGGGGACATTCCCTCCCACTGCTTGTAAAAGCAGTCTAGAGGCTAATTACCCGCTAGAATTGCTTTTACATGAAAGCCGATCACTGGCTGAAAAGAATGATACCAAGATGATACCTAAACCTGCAGGCATCATTCTGGTATAACCATTCAAAGTCCAGCAACATACTGGACATATATTGTAATCTTTTTTTTTTCATGCAGCCTCTTGGCTGAACGAAAAAAAGAGATTGATTGGTGGGTATGCCCACCATTAGAATACCTCCCTTCATCCACCCACTTCTAATGATGGGCATACATGCACCATTTATATATGCCGATGCATGGGGGCATCCTCCCGCAAAAGTTATGCCGTGTACACACGGTCGGAATTTCGACCGTATGTACGTGGCATTAGGAGCCAATCGCTCCTCCCCCCCCCTGCTGCCCCCATGCTTCGGCATATATGCTCTTTTTTTTAACTGTGGTGGTGAAATCACCTCCTACAGCGTTGGAGTCGCGGCTTTATGTATCGTGGGAGCAAACGCTGTTGCTGTCAAGATAAATAAATCCGCGTTGCAACTGAATGGCGCACCTGAAAACAAAAAAATGCTCAACACTAAAACACAGTAAACAAAATTACATACCTGAAAAGCAAGCATGATAAAACATGATAAAACATAATAAAACATTGCAGAATAGAATGGAGTAAAAAAAGAGCAACAATAGAGAGAGAATAGAGTGAGAGAGAGAACAATAAAACGACAACTATTTTATTTTTTTTTTTATTTTTTTTTGAGATTCACAGGTAAAAAAGCTCCTGACTGAAGCGACTGAATCAAAACGCTACCACAAAAAAACTGTTAGCGATCGCAGGGATCAGGCCTGACTCTGCGAACGCTGCAGTTATGTGTGCTTAGTGTTTTGTAAGTGACAGTGATCGATCGATACTGCACTTGGGGGGGCTGGGCTGGCCGGAGGGGGAAAACGCAGGTGCTAGCAGGTATCTGGGCTGATCCCGCTAACAATGCGGTTTTTTTTGGAACCCTAAACTGCTGGGACGCTAGTATAGATCTGATCAGATCAGATATTGATCTGTTCAGATACTGTGCCACTAAGGGAGGTGTATGCTTTGTGCGTGGGTGTTTGCGGTACTGGCACTAACCTGGGGCGACGCAGACCTTATTTGACCCTAAAACCTAATTGATATCACCCGCCGGGCGATCAGGGGGTTAAACCGTTATTGGGTAATAAATGGCGGGTGCCCTGACAGTATAAAAAACAAGCTAACTAACCAGCGTCACCCGTAACAGTAATACAAAAAAAAACTGGTTACCTAGCGACACTAATGCAGCGATCAGAAAAACGATCGCTTAGTGACACTGGCAAAAGGGGGTGAAAGGGTTAACTAGGGGCAATCAGGGGGTTAAACCTTTATTAGGTAATATATGGGGGTACCTGACGCTATATAAAAACCTGACGGGGAACCTAAATAACGAAATAACTAACTGGCTAACCAGCGTCACCAGTGACAGTTATACAGTGATCACTGGTGAAAGGGTTAACTCTAGGGGCAATCAGGGGGTTAAAACCTTTATTTAGGTTGTAATATGGGGGTACCTGACCTATAAACCTATTTATGAACCTATATAAACATGGCGGTTACCTAAAAAAAAAAAATGGTTACCTAGCGACACTAATGCAGCGATCAGAAAAAACGATCGCTTAGTGACACTGGCAAAAGGGGGTGAAAGGGTTAACTAGGGGCAATCAGGGGGTTAAAACCTTTATTAGGTAATATATGGGGGTACCTGACGCTATATAAAAACCTGACGGGAACCTAAATAACGAAATAACTAACTGGCTAACCAGCGTCACCAGTGACAGTTATACAGTGATCACTGGTGAAAGGGTTAACTCTAGGGGCAATCAGGGGGTTAAAACCTTTATTTAGGTTGTAATATGGGGGTACCTGACCTATAAACCTATTTATGAACCTATATAAACATGGCGGTTACCTAAAAAAAAAAAAAAAATGGTTACCTAGCGACAGCAGTGACACTAATACAGCGATCAGAAAAACGATCGCTTAGTGACACTGGCAAAAGGGGGTGAAAGGGTTACCTGGGGGGCAATCAAGGGGTTAAACCTTTATTAGGGGGGGGTAGGGGGCTACCTTGGACCTAAAACTAACTGCCCTGACAGTTATTACAGTCACACTGACACTAAATGCAGTGATCAGTAAATAAATGATCACTGCAATTAGTGACACTGTGACTGGGGGGGGAGGGGGTGATCTGGGGGGTGATCAGGGGGTGACAGGGGGGTGGAATATGTGCCTAACTGTACTGGTGTCAGTGTAGTGTTGTGCACTAACCTGTACATGTTCGCCGCTCGGCGTCTCCGGTCACATAGACCGGCGCACCGAGCGTGACATCACTTCCGCCTTCCTGTCTATACAATAGACAGGAAGGGGAAGTTTCTCATTGGCCAGGAGCGATCGCGAGGGGGTGGCCAGAAACCACTGGCCGTCCCCTCGTCCCGGATCGCTCCTGAAGCGATCCCGACCGTCCCCGCCGGCGGAGGGGGGTCCGATCGGACCCCCCAACCGCCGGAAGAATGTCACGTACAGGTACGTGATTCTGCCTGTACGTGCCATTCTGCCGACGTAAATATACAGGGGGCGGTCGGGAAGTGGTTAAGTGGCCCTCCCTCTTCAAAAGGTTAGGCACCCCTGGTTTACAGTTATGTTGATCTGACTGAAAAAAAAAAAATTATATTAAACACGGGCTCTATCCAAACAGTTCTCCTGCTTCGGATAGAGTCAGGAGGACTTAAAGTGATATTAAACACACACTGTTTAATTTATATTGTCCCTTCTCTTTCTGTATGTGGATGATGGCACTGTAATTATTTTAATAAAACAAAACTAAGTACACTGTGTCACGCACTTCCAGCCTGTCTTATGCCACGTACACAAGGTTGTACTTATCGACGGGAAATGTTCGATGTGAGCTTGTTGTCAGAAAGTCCGACCGTGTGTATGCTCCATCGAATATTTGCTGTCGGAATTTCCGGCTACAAATGTTTGAGAGCAGGTTCTCAAATTTTCCGCCAACTTCACTTGTTATCGCAAAGTCCGATCCTGTGTACACAAGTCCGTCACACAAAAGCTTGGGCATGCTCGGAATCAAGCAGAAAGAGCCGCACTGGCTATTGAACTTCCTTTTTCGTCGTACGTCTTGTACGTCACCGCGTTCTCACGTTCAGAATTTCTGACAACATTTGTGTGACCGTGTGTATGCAAGATAAGTTTGAGCCAACATCCTTCGGAAAAAAAATCCACAGTTTTGTTGTCGGAATGTCCGATCGTGTGTACGCGGCAGTAGAATAAGAGGGAGATGAAGCCTCCTTTAATTTACATGTAATATCCCACCCCCATTGTGTTTAGCTGGTTAGTAGGCATGGTGGAGGAGGGAGTGGGCTGTCATTTACCACTGTGTATACACCCACATGTGTGTCCCTATAATCACATGGGTTGCTCAGATGTGATAGGGAGGAAATGCTCAGTATAGAAACTCACTGAAAACTAAACTAAATGTGCAGAGTTGCCCCCACTGCTCTGCAAAATCTCTAGCTGCATTGGGGATATGAACAAAAGGTAGAGATAGAGAACAGGATCAACCAGATTTTTTTGCAGAATACAGAAAACGAATCTCATAGTGACTGAGTGGGTGTGAACAGCATGTAATATACCATTTATTGATAGTTTATGTAGCAAGGTCTCTGGCCTTGTCCAGTCTAATGAGAACTTTCCAGGCCAAAGATAGCTGACATCCTTCTGTAGGTGGTGGGTTGTGGGGCATAGTGGGTGCAAGGTGGACAAAGTTATTGGGCACTAGACACTTCTAGGATGTAAAAGAGGTTTTATTTCTCTCAACTGTCCTTTTTGTATTTTTGGGGGAAGGAAGTGTAGCACCCCCCTGGGTCTACTGGGAGCAAAGAGGGTACCTCCAGATACAGGGAGCCGACTTACATTCACCACAGGGCTGAGTCCATGGCTATAATGGGAAGTTAGAACAAATGTGGGCACCAGTCACTTTAGGTATTTTTCAATGCTTTAATTAAAACTTGAGAAATGTTGTAGGAAAGAGGTTGAGGGGAGGTTTCAGATACCTTTTTAGAAGATCACTTACAGACTCCTTGAATCAAAGGACAAAACACTGCTTTCTTTCAGCAGATCTTGAATACCTGGGTAGGTCTCTCAAGCAGACCTAGCAACCAGTAAGATGGCTAGATAAGCCTCTCTCACAGACATAGCAGCCAGTAGATGCCTGGATAAGTCTCTGTCACAAACTTAGCAGCCAGAAGCTTGTTACCTTGATTGGATTGTAGAACAGCTTCATAGTACCAGAACCTTTAAGCCAACCCGGCAGTACTGTGAGGGTAGGTTAGATGTAGGTGCGTCCTCCAAGTAAGTTACCAGGCCCTTCTGAGAGACCAGCCTTCATCCTGGGTCTCTCCAGCAAGGGGCTTCCCCTGGATCTCCTCAGCTTGGCTCGGCTTCTTCCGAACAGGCAAGACAGCCTAAGGACCACCTCCGGACTAGTAGGCCCCAGACAGGCTTCTGGGCCTACTTGCACAGCTTGCAGCAACGTAGCCTCAGGCCTGGAGGGCCACGAGGTAAGGATTGACTAAAGTACACTTAAAGTACATTTGAAGAAAGCCGGGCTCCTCCGCTCGTGAAAGAGCTAGGTAAAAGAGCAGAAGATAGCGGAGGATTCCGGCGAGAAGACCCCCAGGATGAAAGAAGACCCCCGGAGCTGTGCAATAAAATATTTTAAAAAATTGTGTCATTTTTTAATTACATTTTTTTCCTTAGGTGAATGGGTAGGGGTACATCGTACCCCATACTCATTCACATAGGGTGGGGGGCCGGTATCTCGGGGCTCCCCGATTCCCCGCAGACCCTGACAACCAATGGCCAGGGTTGTCAGGAAGAGGCCCTTGTCCTCATCAACATGGGGACAAGGTGCTTTGGGGTGGGGGGGGGGGCCGCAGTGCTGAGATGGGTCTGAGATGGATTTGGGGGGGGACACCCACGCTGATTGTTTGGCGTAGGGATCCCCTTTAACTCCATACCAGGTGACGGGGCTAGTGCGGCGGCATTCACTGCCTTTGCTAGTCCCGTCTACCTGGAGTCACATTCTAAATGAACGGACTTTCCGATCGTGTGTCGGCAAGTCCGTTCATTTCAAAAGTCCCGCTGACTTTTTCCTGCGGATTGTCCGGGCGTGTGTGGGCAAGTCCACACGCTCAGAAAGTCCGGCGGTTTAGTCCGCCGGACAATCCCGCCGGAAAGTCTGAGTGTGTGTACGCCGCAATACTTGTCATTTACTGAACAAAAACCACATTCACTGTTAGAAATTCATTCTTTTGAGAAAAAATGTCCATCCTGCTCCTTTGAATTTTCTCATCGCTGAGAAAATTGACCCACTGACAATTTGAAAATTGAACGAACATTCTTAAAATGAAAACATTTTGAAAAAACTCTACTAAGGTCAGTGTATTGAAGAAGATTACATTGGAAGACTCTTGTGACTGAAATCTTGCCAGTCCAACAAAAAAACAATTTTTGTATTTTGACCACACAAATACCCAGGTCTTTTTCTTCTTAAACCCCTTTGAGGGTTTTTTCTGTTTGTTTGGTTGTTTTGATGTCTTGGTTCTGCACATTCTAACTTTTAGGTTTTGTAGTCTACGTTACCATACATTTGAACATATTTCCAGCCTAAAGCCCCATACACACGGTCGGATTTTCCGATGGATTCTGTCCTATCAGACAATGTTGTCGGAAAATCAGACCGTGTGTAGGCACCATCGGACAGTTTCCATCAGATTGTCTGACGGACAAAGTCCTATCTCCTGCTGGATAGATTTTTTGACAACAAACTCACACCAAATCCGATCGTGTGTAGCGAATTCCGACCGGACAAAGTGCTACGCATGCTCAGATCACATTACAAGACCCAAGCTATTGGCTACTAGCCTCTACGTAGTCCCGTCGTAGGCAACAAACGTCACCACGTTCAGAATGATCGGATTTTCCGACAACTTTGTCCGACCGTGTGTACGCAAAACCAACATCAGACAAAGTATGACGGACATGGTCTGACGGACCTGGTCCTCGGATAATCCGCGCGTGTGTATGGTGCTTTAGGCCTGTTACCCAGAATAAAGAATGTCCAGTCCAAAAGTATTTTTAACACTTTATTGCATCAACTCAGACAGCAACACACCTCCTTCATAGTACAAAGTCACAGTGCAGAACACATGGTAAAGTACACAGTGCCATTGCAATCAGCCATCTTCCTGGATGTTACCAGTCAGTCCCCACTGGTGGTTCCACACATAGGGTGTTCCTCATCTTAGGCCCTAAGGCCATCCTGAACCAAGCCACAGACCTGCTAAGTGATGGTCAGGGGCGGCAAGGTTCCTCCACCTTCTCCCTAAGTGCCCATTTATGGTCCTCCTGGTAGCTTAGCCCTGTGAAAGACTCTCTCTGTCTCTTCACAGGATACAGACCTACAGAACTGCCAGGCCCCACCTACAACTGGTAAAAAAAAAAAAAAAAGGTATAGAATCCACCCACTACATCACCAAAAGACTGTCTACAAGTAAAGCACAGCGGTGACTTATTTACAGGGTTGTGTTTGCAAAACATTTAAATAACATTGCCTGCATTTGCATGTGCAAATATCCATATCACTCAACATCATTCTGGGGACCTGGGTCAGTACTGTGCAAAAGTTGTAGGCAATTGTAAAGAATTGCTGTACATCAAAAATAAAAAATGTATTATTTTTATCAATTTACAAAATGCAAAGTGAGCGGTCAGAAGAAAAATTTTAATCAAATCAATATTTGGTGTAACCATCCTTTGGCTTCAAACCAGCATCAATTCTTATGCCGCGTACACACGATCGGAATTCTCGTCGGAAAAAGCTCTGACGGTTTTCCTGACGGAATTCCGTTCAAACTGTCTTGCCTACACACGGTCACACCAAATTCCGCGGTGACGTACAACACTACAACAAGCCGAGTTCAATGCTTCCGAGCATGCGTCAAATTGTTTCCGAGCATGCATAGGAATTTTGCCCGTCAGAATTGCTACAGACGATCGGAATTTCCGATAGAAAGCTTTTCCGTTGGAAAAATTGAGAACATGCTCTCAATTCTTTGCTGTCAGAAATTCGGCCAGCAAAATTCCAACGGAGGCTACACACGGTGGCATTTTCCGATGAAAAGCTCTCATCGGTCTTTTTCTGGCAAGAATTCCGATTGTGTGTACGCGGCATAAGGCTCCATGCACACTGAAGCTCAAAAAAGCTTTTTCTGGACGCCAGATTGCTGGCAGAAAACACTGGTTGAAAAACTTGCTTTTTACAGCGTTTTTTACTAGCGTTTATGAGCGTTTATTAGCGTTAGCGTTAATGGGCGTTTTTAATAAAACTACACAGAGGACACTCCAAAAATCCCACAATGCATTCCAAACTCCCCCAATGAATTAAAAAAATAGAATGCCGAACGCTAATTAACGCGCGTTCATGAGCGTTTATGAGCGTTTATCAGCGTTTGGCTTTTTTTGGCGTTGAAAAACGTCACTTTGAACGCAAATTTCTGGCGTTCAGAAAAAAAGCCCATAAACTCCACTGCTCATTAAAGCTAAAAAACGTCCATGTGTGCATGGACACATAGGCTAACATAGAGTGGAGTTTATGGGCTTTTAAAAAAAACGCCCAAACTCCAATAAACTGCAGTTTATGAGCTTCAGTGTGCATGGAGCCTTACACTTGCACACGTTGTACACTTGCACAAAGTCAGGGATTTTTTAGGATTAGAGTCAGGTGTATGATTAACCAATTATACCAAGCAGGTGCTAATTAATATCAAGTGGGAGGCTTTAGGCCCCTTTCACACATGCGGACCGTATGTCCGTTTTTCATCCATCCGTTTTTGGATGAAAAACGGACATACATGCATGCCTATGGGGCAGCGGGTGTCAGCGGATGAGCATCCGCTGACAGCCGCTATTGTCCGCCTCTGCAATTGTCCGATTCTGCAGACGGAGGAAAACCCTATTTTTTCATCCGTCTGCAGAGCGGATCGGATGAACACGGACAGACTGTCCGTGTTCATCCGATCCCCCATAGAGGAGAGCGGAGAACTGACAGGGCGGTCCCTGCACAGTCATCAGCCGGCTCAGCTGTTCGCTCAGCAGCGGATCTTCACGGGGCGGATCATTACGGATCCGCCCCGTGTGAAAGAGCCCTAAGACTGGGTAAGGAATAGCAACACTCTGCTACTAAGGTGAGGTTGTGGAAGACAGTTTCATGTCATAGGTCATACACCATGGCAAGACAGTGTGAAATCAGTGGGACCCAGCACAGAACTGGTGGAAACCAGTGGGACCCAGGTACACCAATTTACTGTCTGGTCAGATGTGATCTTCGTGGAAAAATTGCAGCCAAAGGCCATACCTCCGATGTGGAAACAAGGCTAAGCCACTAAACTATGCATGAAAAGTTTGAAAACGTAGAAACTAGGGTGCAGAAAAATTGCAGCAAGTGTTCTGAGCTGATGAGTCAAAATCTGAAATATTTGGAGGCAGTTTGTTGGTGAAGGGCTGGAGAGCCGTAAAACAATAAGTGTCTGCAGGCAACAGTGAAGCATGGTGGAGGTTCCTTCCAAGTTTGGGGCTGCATTTCTGCAAATGGAGTTGGAGATTTGGTCAGCATCAATGGTGTCCTCAATGCTGGGAAATACAGGTAGATACTTATCCATCATGCCATACCATAAGGGAGGTGTGTGATTGGCCCTAAATGTATTCTGCAGCAGGACAATGACTCAAACATACAGCCAATGTCATTAAGAACTATCTTCAGCCTAAAGAAGAACAAGGAGTCCTGATCTCAATATCATGGAGTCTGTCTGGGATTTCATGAAGAAACAGAAAGATTTGAGGCAGCCTACATCCACGGAAGATCTGTGGTTAGTTCTCCAAGATGTTTGTTGGAACAACCCACATGCTGAGTTCCTTCAAAAACTGTGTGCAAGTGTACCTAGAAAAATGAATGCTGTTAATCCTACAAAATATACAGTATATATATATTTACATACACTATATTGATAAAAGTATTGGGGCGCCACGCACATGTACTTTAATGGCATCCCAGTCTTATGCGGCGTACACACAGTCGGAATTTCCGATGGAAACAGTCCGATGGGAGCTTTTCATCGGATTTTCCGACCGTGTGTATGCCCAACGGTCTTTTTCTGTCGGAATTTCCGACGGACTTTGAATTGAGAACCTGTTCTCAATTTTTCTGACGGAAAACCTTTCTATCGGATTTTCCGATCGTGTGTATGCAATTCCGACACGCAAAATTCCGACGCATGCTCGGAAACAATTTGACGCATGCTCGGAAGCATTAAACTTCCCTTTTATAGTGCTGTCGAACGTGTTTTATGCTGCTGTGTTATTGACCGTCGGAATTTGGTGTGATCGTTTGTAGGCAACACAGCTTGAGCGGAATTCCGATCGTGTGTACGCGGCATTAGTCTGTAGGGTTCAATATTGAGTTGGCCCACCCTTTTCAGCTATAACAGCTTCAACTCTTCTGGGAAGATTGTCCACAAGGTTTTGGAGTCTATCTTTGGGAATGTTTGACCATTGTTCAAGAAGTGCATTTGTGAGGTCAGGCACTGATGTTGGACGAGAAGGCCTGGCTTGCAGTCTCCACTCTAATGTATCCCAAAGGTGTTCTATCTATCGGGTTGAGGCCAGGACTCTGTGCAGGTCAGTCAAGTTCCTCCACCCCAAACTTGTTCATCCATGTCTTTATGGACCTTGCTTTGTGCACTGGTGCGCAGTCATGTTGGAACAGGAAGGGGCCATCCCCAAACTGTTCCCACAAAGTTGGGAGCATGAAATTGTCCAAAATGTCT
Organism: Lithobates sylvaticus; assembly: GCA_028564925.1. Lineage (NCBI taxonomy): Eukaryota > Metazoa > Chordata > Amphibia > Anura > Ranidae > Lithobates > Lithobates sylvaticus. The sequence continues at coordinate 110,882,449 of CM053029.1, read as the reverse complement.
TGGTATGCTGATGCCTTAAGAGTTCCCTTCACTGGAACTAAGGGGCCAAGCCCAACCCCTGAAAGACAACCCCACACCATAATCCTCCTCCACCAAACTTTCCACTTGGCATAATGCAGTCAGGCAAGTACCGTTCTCCTGGCAACCACCAAACCCAGACATGTCCATCAGATTACCATATAGAGAAGCGTGATTTGTCACTCCAGAGAACACGTCTCCACTGCTCTAGAGTCCAGTGGTGGCGTGCTTTACACCGCTGCATCCGACGCTTTGCATTGCACTTGGTGATGTAAGGCTTGGATGCAGCTGCTCGGCCATGGAAACCCATTCAATGAAGCGCTCTATGAACTGTTGTTGTGCTAATTTGAAGGCCACATGAAGTTTGGAGGTCTGTAGCTATTGACTGCAGACAGTTGGTGACTTCTTGCGTACTGTGTGCTTCAGCATGCACTGACCCTGCTCTATCATTTTAAGTGGTCTACCACTTTGTGGCTGAGTTGCTGTTGTTCCCAGTTGCTTCCACTTTGATATAATACCACTAATATTTAGTAGCAAGGAAATTTCACGGATGGACTTATTACACAAGTGGCAACCTATCACGGTACTGCGCTTGAATTCACTGAGCTCCTGATAGTGACACATTCTTTCACAAATGTTTGTAGAAGCAGTCTGCGTGCCTAGATGCTAGATTTTATACACCTGAATCCAATGATTTGGAGGGGTGTCCCCATACTTTTGGCAATGTAGTATATATAGTATTATTTACTCTTTTTTTTTTTACTTTTTTATTACATGAAGGGTATAGATCTGGCCAGTGGAGACCAGGGATAAGGTTCCGGTTTTTGGCCCAATGCAGGGGGAATACAGGAAAGACAAGTAAATACTACTGACATTTCTGCCTATTGTAAAGCAGACCCATTTTTCTTTTTTATTGCATAAGGCTCTGCAGTGGCGTCACTAGGGTTGGTGTCACCTGGTGTGGTAAAACATGGTGTCACCCCCGCTCCTGTCTAGCCTGCCCAGCGCCGGCAGCTGGGCAGGCTAGTTTTGGGCAGGCAGCTCATGGTCATGGGGCGCACCCCAAATTGGTCCCTGTTAATGATGAACACACTAGTCCGTGTGCTGTCATGGATGGGGGTGACGCCATTGCACTTTAATATCACTTCCTACTTGATGGTGTCACCCAGGCCCAGACTGGCACTCTATCCTGAGCCGTTATCAGAATCAGAACGTAAAATTTACGCCGTTTGTCACTGTTGCATGGGCGTGCACAGTTTTAAAGCATGAAATGCATGGTATCTATTTACTCGGCGTAACATCATCTTTTATAATATACCAAAAATTGGGTTACGTGTTTTTTTGCATTGAAATTATAAAAAAGTGTATTTTTTTGACCCACAAAATTGATAAACCACTGCGCAAATACCGCATGGCAAAAAATTTTGCAAAGCCCTCATTTTATTTATTCTCTAGGGCCTCTGCTTTTAAAAAAATATATAATGTTTGGGGGGGGGGGGGTTAACTAATATTCTATAAAAAAATACAGATTTTTACATGCAAACAAAAGTGTCAGAAAAAGGCCAGGAGCTAGTAAACTACATTATTTCACATTATTTGTTCCTGGGTTTAATACCGCTTTAACGTTTTTGTAATACTACATTCCTTTTTCCTCATTCCATGCAGATGAAAAATATTTCTAGGGAGTATACTCCTACAGACATAAGATAAAGATTTTGCTAAACTAGCTGATGTTCCAATAGTCTCAGCAAAAAACAATCCCTATTTAAAGATGTATTCCGCGAGGGGGTAAAAGGGAGTTCTGTGGCCTTGGAAGTGACCTTGTTGAAAGGCTGTGAAGGAAATCTTTCTTCTGGAATGTGACACAATGGCATTGTTCCTTTCTGTTATACATAAAGTCTTATTCGGTATGCAGTGAGAGGACAGAACTCACCATGATTTGACTTCACCCACCTCTAACTGACAGAAGAAAAAGCTCAGGTTGTAAGTTGAACTGCTACCAGTAGGTGGCAGAAGATCCCCATAAAATATCCAGTCACAGTCTTGATGAGAGCCTCAGTCCATTCACATATAATAATTGTGTTACAGTGCAGTGCTCAACTCCAGTCCTCAAAGTCCATCAACAGTTCTTGGTTCCCTCATCACAATGTAAATCAAAGGGTGCATTCAAGGAAACCTGTATTGAAATTATGTAGGCTGCGGAATTCTCCCTTCAAAATGCTAGTTGCCTGGCTTTTATAACAATCCAAAGGCTTCAATGTTTGCTGAGTATACTTTCTGACCTTTACCATGTAGGTAATGATGCTGGCTGCATGCTTGTTCTGGGTCAGTGGCTCAGAAAGTATTGAAGCCAGAAACAACCAGGCACCTAGCATTTTCTGAGAGGGATCAGCAATGGCGGCCTCTGTATTTCAGTACAGGATTCCCCCAAAGCATACAGTATGACAACCCCATCACTAAAAAAAAGCGTTAACATGTTAATGTCATTTTAAAAGTACTTTGTGATAGTTTAACATCTACAGCTCTGATTAGAATCCCTAATGATTTTGATGTGAGTGTCCCTCATCCCCTGTTATAGGCTGACAACTATCTGTCTGTTAGCCAATTGTACTTCTGTTTTTGTCACCTTGTTTCATGGAGGCTTGTTTACCTGTAATTTAGCACCCATGGAGGCGCCCAGCATCCAAGCTCCCCTTCCTTTCTCCATGCCACTGACACAGATGCCATATTAGTTCACTTCAGACTGACACCAATATGTTTACCTTTAGCAACAGAACCAAGGCAGGAACATTTTTTTTCTTCCAGTGGCACCTTAAGTTTCTTCCAGTAATGCCACTGATGCATGGACATTTTTTCCTTCCAGTGACACCACCAATGGAAGGGTATTTGTTCATTCCAGTGACACCACCAATGGAAGGGTATTTGTTCATTCCGGTGACACCATCAATACAGGGGCATTTTTTCCTTCCTTTGACACCACTGATGTAGGGACATTTGTTCCTTCCAGTAACACCACCACTGCAGAGACATTTGCTCTATTTAGAGATACCAGTGATAAAGAGTATTTTTTTCCTTCCAGTGACAAAACCAAAACTGGGAATATTTTTCCTTCCAGTGACACCACTGATGCAGATGCATTTTTTCCTTCCTTTGACATCATTGATGTAGGGACATGCGTTCCTTCCAATACCACCACAGATTCAGGGGCATTTTTCCTTCCTTTGACACCACTGAAGTAGGGACATTTGTTCCTTCCAGTAACACCACCACTGCAGAGACATTTGCTCCTTCCAGTGATACCACTGATACAAAGCAGAAACATTTTTCCTTCCAGTGATGAAGGGACATTTTTTTTCCTTCCAATGACATCACTGCTGCAGGGACATTTTTCCTTCCAGTGACACCAGTGATGAAGGGACATTTTTTCCTTCCAGTGATGAAGGGACATTTTTTTTCCTTCCAATGACACCACTGCTGCAGGGACATTTTTTCTTCCAGTGACACCAGTGATGAAGGGACATTTTTTCCTTCCAGTGATGAAGGGACATTTTTTTTCCTTCCAATGACACCACCACTGCAGGGACATTTTTTTCTTCCAGTGACACCAGTGATGAAGGGACATTTATTCCTTCCAGTGATGAAGGGACCTTTTTTTTCCTTCCAATGACACCACCACTGCAGGGACATTTTTTTCTTCCAGTGACACCACTGATGTAGGGACATTTTTTCCTTCCAGTGATGATGGGACATTTTTTTCCTTCCAGTGACACCACTGATGTAGGGACATTTTTTCCTTCCAGTGATGATGGGACATTTTTTTCCTTCCAGTGACACCACTGATGTAGGGACATTTTTTCCTTCCAGTGATGAAGGGACATTTTTTTCCTTCCAATGACACCACCACTGCAGGCCCATTTTTTCTTTCCAGTGACACCACCAATGCCGGGGACTTTTTCCCTTCCAGGAACAACATTGATACAGGAGCATTTGTTCCTTCCATTGACACCACCAATGCAGGGACAATTGTTCCTTTCAGTACTTAGCACCACCGATGCAGGGACATTTTTTTTCCTATTGTGAGACTACGGACACGGGAGCATTTTTTCCTCACACCAATGCGGGGGCATTTCTTCTCTTCCCCCTGTTAAAGCCTCGGATTTTTCTGCAGGACAAAATGTGTGCCGCTATTAAATTCTTTATTTTGCTGTGGTGTGCCCAAACCATTGGCACCACAACTATTACATACATTCCAGCTCGGCGCTGAATAATTCATGATTAGTCCCGTCCACTACTCTGCCAGAGGGGGGGGCACAATTTGACATCTTTAGCCTGGGCACCGGGTGACCCTGTCCCGGCACTGTTTGCTACCACAATGCAAACTCTGTTTTTTGAGTTTAGTTCCACTTTAATGGCCCGTATACACGATCCAAAAATTGTGCGACAGATCATCCGACTTTTTTCACTTAATAGTCGCAAGTAGGAATTGAATAGGTTACTAAAGTCACAGAAATTCTCGTACAACAGAAAAAAAAATTCAGAAGTGATGTCATGTGTTGTAATGTATTTGTATTGGATTTTCGGACAACAACTGTACTGACTAAATGAAAATCATACAATCTGTTATCGTACGAGGAAAATGTTCGTGCTTGTTCCGATCGAAAAATATATTGAATGAATTGTTGTGACGTGCCATGAATTAATATAATTCATATACTTAAAGAATGAACATGAATTGTTGTGATCGGCTCTCGAAAGCTCTGTACTAACGATCTGATTATCGTACGATCGCGTCAAAATCTGTATTTTTTTCAATGAATGACTGTTCTCTGTATTACGGGGAGCCGGTAATTCATTATAGCCGCGAGTGATTTTTTCTGATTTTCGGATTGTGTGTACGGGCCATTAGATCTGTTGTTCATAGAAGACAGTTATATTTTTAAGCAAAAGGAAGAAATAAGAGTGGTGCGCTTTTTTATATATTTTATATATTATATATTTATACAAAAAGTGCCATTTCTTGGAGCGAGTTGTTTCCTCTATATATGGAGTTTCCCAAGATGATTGATTTCAAAATCTGGACGTAGTTCTTTGTCTTTGCTTGGGACCTGGATGTCTTTACAGATCCATCATCCATCCTTATCTGCCTTGTTTGACCTTTGGGTCATTTTTGGAGGTGAGCGGCCAATTCATAAATTTAACAGTCGATGTTTGGATTGATATGTTGTCTGTTTTTCTTCTATCATGTCGCTCCTATGACATTTTTATCTGTATATGAACTGACTCCTACCATTGGGCTTTAGTTGGACTTTTTATTTACATTTATTTATTTGTATGTTTTGGACATTTATGTTCATTCTTTAAGTATATTAATTCATTGCACGTTATTGAATAAGCGCACCACTTCCTTTTACATTTTATTATGTCGTTTTTTGGGTACACTACCAAGTGGTTGCAGGTAATTCACGGTCACCATGAATTTATTATATATTTTTTCTATATGAGCAAGACAGGGTAGGCCCATCCTTTATTGGTTTCTTTTTTTTTCTTTTTTTTTTTCTTTAGGGGGAGGAGGGGAGTAAGGAAGAATTAATGGTTTGATTCATCATGAATGTAAAAGTGCAATGTATGTATAATTGTATAAAATGTGAAAATAAAGAATATATAAAAAATATATTTTTTTTCTATATATTTTCTCTATAGTTTATTTTGACTATATTCACCGTAGGTTGATGTTTTTATATATATATATATATATATATATATATATATATATATATATATATATATTATATATTATATATTTTTTCTTTTCTGAGTTTATTTTGACTATATTCACCGTAGGTTTGTCGATATATATATATATATATATATATATATATATATATATATATATCTTGTATAATAATAATATTATTACTATATAAATCCTGTATTATTATAATAATAATTATATATCTATATGTTTTTTTTTATATATAAAATTACACATAGTAGCGCGCAAAGTTTATTCCTTTATAACACTTACATTTATAAGCAGCTACACGGTTATCAAGTACAGCACAGTATTAACAAGAATATCACCCCAGCTTCATCCTGTCATAGTCTCGTACGGTCATTTGTTTTGACTGTTGTTAAATCTTGAATATACAGACTTTTTTGTGTATATACTGAGCAATGTAATGCTTTTATTTTTAGGAAAACTGTGGATTTTAGAAGCAAAATATTTGTTCTCTTTTTATTTAAGAAAAATAAAGGCTTAGTGAAAATGCTACAGTTCTACTATTAGCTGTCATTAGTGTTCCCCTGTATTGGATACATCGTATCCGCAAACCCTTGTCTGCAGTTACTAAAGAGACGACTATTATGTGCTCTTATGTGCTCTGTAAACACAAACCTACACTATAGTGTTTACTGTCCTTTGTTTTACACTCATATTTCCTAGATGTCTAGTAGAACAGGAATTGTGGGAATAAACCAGTCCAGCAAGGAGATTACTGCAATCCTAAAGCCATAGACTAAGGCTGTTGGATTTTCCAAAGATAAGTTTTAAAGCCGAACCCTAAAACCGTATAGTTTTTTTTAACTGTTGGATAGAATGAGGAAGCGTTAAAGTAGAACTGAAGGCAAATTTTTTTTTTTATTGCTGCCGTGCTCCAGTAAGGGAGATTCACCCTCTGTGATTGTTCTGTTTACCGTTATCATTGAAAGTAAAAGAAATTCCAACATTTTGGGTTGACACCAAAACCATAACAGAAACATTTCTTTTTATTTCCTGTTTGGGCTATGGGATAGGAAGTGAAAGGAAATCTCCCCATTTTTTGCAATACATCGCTGCGTTACTTGAACTTACAATTGCATGGTCGTGCAAGACTGGTGTCACACTAATACAGGAGGTGTGTTAATGGCCAGATCACCAAGTCAAAACAGGGGAAAAAAACTAAAAAAGGAAAACGAATGCAACCACCACATCTAGTAAGCTGCAATATCTTACATTTTTGGTTTTAGGTTTAATATCGCTTTAAACACAGTTCAGTGTTAGCCTATGTGGCCATTCACATTAGGTGTTTAGATCTGTATTTCAGAGGCATTCAAAATTAGGGATGGGCCGAACACCCCCTGGTTCGGTGCGCACCAGAACATACCGAACAGGCAAAAAAATTTGGCAGAACACCGTTAAAATCTATGGGACATGAACGTGAATAATCAAAAGTGCTCATTTTAAAGGCTTATAAGCAAGTTATTGTCATAAAAAGTGTTTGGGGGCCTGGGTCCTGCCCCAGGGGACATGTATCAATGCAAAAAAAGTGATTTTAATAATGCTTAAAGTGAAACAAAAACCTGGGGGGTGTCTATAGTATGCCTGTAAAGTGGCATATTTTTCCCGTGTTTAGAACAGTCCCTGCACAAAATTAAATTTCTAAAGGAAAAAAAGTAATTTAAAAGTACTCATGGCTATAATTAATTGTCGGTCCCGGCAATACAGATAAAATAAGTCATTGAAAATAACGGCATGGGATCCCCCCCAGTCCATTACCAGGCCCTTTGGTTCTGGTATAAATATTAAGGGGAACCCCGAACCAAAATAAAAAAACTTGTGTGGGGGTCCCCCCAAATGCCATACCAGGACCTTCAGTTCTGGTATGGATATTAAGGTGAACCCCATGCCAAAATAAAAATAAAATGGCATGGGGGTCCCCCTCAAAATCCATACCAGACCACCTCCACCAAATGATTTGGACCAGTGCACAAAGCAAGCGAGTTTGGGGTGGAGGAACTTGACTGGCCTGCACAGAGTAGTGACCTCAACCTGATAGAACACTTTTGGGATGAATTAGAGTGGAGACTGCGAGCCAGTCATTCTCGTCCCACATCAGTGCCTGACATCACAAATGCGCTTCTGGAAGAATGGTCAAACATTCCCGTAGACACACTCCTAAACCTTGTGGACAGTCTTCCCAGAAGAGTTGAAGCTGTTACAGCTGCAAAAGGTGGGCTAACTCAATATTCAAGCCTATGGACTAAGACTGGGATGGCATTAAAGTTCATGTGCGTATAAAGGCAGTTGTCCGTAATATAGTGTAGTGAGTACCTGGTATTACAAAATCCCATATCTTATGGAAGATGATTATTCAGATCTGGATTTCAAGTGCCTCCCCTACCCTTTACCAGTTCTTACTAAAACTACAATGTGTATCCAAAATGGATTTGAGATCACACTGCAAAAACAGTCTATCACAAGATGAGGAAAAGCTTCATAAATACTCAAAATGCGCATTTCAAGCAACAACTACATCAATGCTTCAAATCAGGGCTCGACAAATCCCAGGTGCCAGGTCACCATGGTGTATCGGTGTAGTTGCCACTAGTAACAAACATCCACCAATTCACCCCGCTGCCAGACTCCCATATATCACTTGCAGAGACAATAAAAAGTCTTTTGCTGGTTTTGTTTTTTTTTTTGTTTATTGGGGGTACAACTTGGTTGGGGAAAGGGGTATATCATAGTATCATACTTAAAGATTTTACACAAAGATTTCTATTGCTCCTCCTCTGCTTAACTTCCGCAGACTATTACTTCCAGAATTTCCTCACCCATGACCGTGTAAGGATGAGGATATCAGTCTTGACCATGTAAGGGGGATGTTCCCACAAATCCTCTCCTCCTGCACAAAATTATCCTTTAGTTATCAATGTAAAGTAATGTCACTTCTGTAAGCAAGAAGGACCTACTCTGAATAGTTCCTCAAGCTGGCTCTTGTTGCTTGCTGCTACTAGGCTAGAGGCCTGCAGTACCTCTCCCGTAGGCCTAGTAGTTTAAAAGCACATGTTGAGCGGTGGACTACTGTTCCCAGCCAGCCCAGCTTGCAAATCCTGTTCCCTCAGGCCACATCGATTTGACACAATTCCCCACAGTCTCTCCTCTGATCTAGGACTCATCAATGACCGTGTAATGATGAGAACTTCACTACGGACCATGTAAAAGCAAAGTTCCCTCACAGACTTCCTGGCACATCGAGCCCTCCACTGTGGTAACACTCACCGACCTTTCTCTGCCCCGAGTCCTTGAGGGAGAACTTTACCGGACCATATGTTCCAACAGCTTCACCTGCCCTTCTGCTCCAAGAGTTCCTTATCATTGACCGATAAGGACATTGCCAATGGCCGTGTAAAGGCAAAGTTCCCTCACAGTTCTCACCGGGCCTCCTCCTGCGATCGGCGCACCACCCCCCAGATAGGGGTGCCCTCCTGCTGCTGTCTAGTATTCCATTCTCCACTTCACCCGGCCGACAACTCCCCCCAGTGGTATGTTACCTCAGCTTATATAGGAGGCACGCCCCCTGCCAATACCAGTTGGGGATTGTTCAGGGCTCCCACGTGAGCTGCCTGCCACTCCAGTTCTAGGCCCTGTCCCTCTTCCAAAACATTCTCCCTAGAAGCAGGGGAGGCACCTCAGAAGTAGAGCACAGGTGGTCACACCCACTGCTACACTAACCACTCCCAGCCCCCAGATCAAAAAAGACAGGCCCAGCTTGCAGCATGAGCCTGCCTAAATTTACCTGTGCTGACAGTCTATTTAGCAAAAATCATATTACTAGCACCTACCTATTGGTAGAGGGTGCTACATTGGCGACTACAAATTGTGTCCTGGTGCCTGTGCTTTTGTCAGCCCATTCACTTCTGGCACCGGGCGTGAGCAATTCGCAATTCTGCATTTCCGTGTAGAAGGCGCTGGCTCCCTTACATGCCAATCACCATGCCAATCGTCAGAGCAAGTAACAGGATAGAGATCTGTGTAAACAGCACAGATCTCTCTACTAACAGCGGGGATGTGTCAGTTTTTTTTTTCTTTCTTTAAATGTATTTTTTTTGTTTTTTAGTGCAAAAACTAAAAAACCCAATGGTGATCAAGTACCACCAAAATAAATTTCTATTTGTGTGAAAATGTTTTCGAAATTTAATTTGTGTACAGTATTGTATATATAAACAAAGAAACGGCGCTGGAATAGACGTGTGCAATATTGAACGAGAAAAAGAAAACACAAAAAATGTGCAGCTGCTGATAAGAAAGTGCTATAACCTTCAAAAAATGCTCAAACCAATAAAACAGCGCTGGCAAACAAAAATTGTGACAAAATAATAAATGATCCCACAAAATTGACAAACATCAATAATGTGTGTGAAGTGGTTACATGTCTGACACAAACCAATCCCATAAAAAATAAACTAGCATCAAATAATATGTGTGATAAATTATTACATAAGTGACATGATTGAATAATAACCATAAAATTATTTCATAGATACCAAAATTGAATAAGTGATCAATGTGGTAAGAAAATATATAAATAAAAAAAAAAAAAAAAAAAGAATGTGAGTAAGTCCAGTTATTGTCCCAAAAAAACAAGAACCAAAATAAATGTACATATGAGCTCCTTCTTGGAATAGACTCACCGGGCTAGCAGACAGACAGAGCAGCAAAGCAGAGGGCAGATATGCAGACAAACTGTGGTTCGGCAAGTAGGCACAAAAGCAGAGCTGAATAAACAAGCCAGTGGGATGAGAGGATCCAGGGAGCGATGCTCCCGTGGAGCGCACGCTAAACCAGCTGCAACCGCGGAAGTATCTGAGAAGTTTGCCTTCCTTTATGCATCCTAACATCACTGTGCCTTGTGTGCATGCATCGCTCCCTGGATCCTCTCATCCCACTGGCTTGTTTATTCAGCTCTGCTTTTGTGCCTACTTGCCGAACCACAGTTTGTCTGCATATCTGCCCTCTGCTTTGCTGCTCTGTCTGTCTGCTAGCCCGGTGAGTCTATTCCAAGAAGGAGCTCATATGTACATTTATTTTGGTTCTTGTTTTTTTGGACAATAACTGGACTTACTCACATTCTTTTTTTTTTTTTTTTTTATTTATATATTTTCTTACCACATTGATCACTTATTCAATTTTGGTATCTATGAAATAATTTTATGGTTATTATTCAATCATGTCACTTATGTAATAATTTATCACACATATTATTTGATGCTAGTTTATTTTTTATGGGATTGGTTTGTGTCAGACATGTAACCACTTCACACACATTATTGATGTTTGTCAATTTTGTGGGATCATTTATTATTTTGTCACAATTTTTGTTTGCCAGCGCTGTTTTATTGGTTTGTACAGTATTGTATGGCCGCGCAATTGTCAGTTAAAGGAGCACAGTGCCATATAGCAAAAATGCTTTGTTAGTTAAAAAAACTGGCTCCTAACTTTTTTAGCTGGCTCCTAGATTCAAAGAAAATTTGTCCTGCTTTAAATCAACCTCATGATATTTAGAAACCCTCCAAGCTCTTAACTAACACCTTGCCGCACAATTGGTGCTCCTCCAGGGTGCGTGTAATAGGGGCTGGCACATCGCCCCTGCATCTGCCATATCCTATTTTGATGTGTAAGGCTTAACTAATTTGATGTGAATAATGTTTTTTGTTAGATGCTGATTTTACTCTCTTTTCATAGATTTTTCTGTCTGACAATTCTATTATTGGTTCACATAAATTTGAATGCAGATCGTAAATCTTCCATTGGCAAACAATACGCACTGTAGTTGTTCAATACGTTTTAAAGGCCATGATCTTCTGCCTCAACTTTTGAAAGCCCCTTTGAACCATTGTCTGTACATTTATAATACCCCATTAAAATATTTAAAAACAAAACAAAGTCCTATATCTTATGGTTGGCAGGAATAAGATATAAAATATTTTAATACGAGTAATCTCAGCAGCTGAACTGGGCAGTACACGGTTTGTGATTGGGATTTAAAGGGGTTCTAGTTTACATTTTGTTCTGGGGTTCACACACCCTAGATGTAATTGGGCCCTTCACTCCTGTCCACTTCCTACAGAAAAATACTGCATGGAAATGTAATTCAAGTAGTAATTTTAATTATTCCTAGGCATGTGCCCACTGCATTTTTATACTTTATATTAAAGCAGACCTTGTATCAAAATGTAAAGTCTGCTTATTGTTTATATCTCTGCCTCCCTCTCTAAAAAACACTATTAAATATCCAAAAATAAATAAAACCAATGGGAAAACACCCAGTTTATGCCCACAGTGCCTAGAAGAGAATAACATTACGGCCATCTGGTGGGATCTTAGGAAGCTGAGTATCCCAGATCCCACAAGAAGACGTGCCTGCACTGTGCTGGAGTGATTTAGAGAATTGGTAGCCTTGGCTTTCCCAGGTACTTGCCAGAAGGCTGTGGATAAGGTGGTACCACCGGTCCTTCTGTACGGGGCCTCTGGCTAGTAGGGGGGCCCAGGCAGCAGGGTGAATCAGATGTGGGCTTGGAGGGTGATTGACACAGTGGGGGGGGGGCAATTACTGGAACTGATCCCCTGTAGGTCTCTCTCTGCAGCAGCTTAAAGCTGGCTTCTTCTCCTTTCTCTCCTGCAGGCTTTCAGCTGCTGCAGAGAGAGCCATAAAGGGGTATGGTTCCACTAATTGCCCCCCACTGCACCAATCACCCTCCCTGTGCACCATATGTCCCCCCCCCCTCAATCCCTGCAGTGCTGGCAGCTTTCCTCCTCACCTTTGTGCCAGCAGCTGGAAGCATGCACTAGGAACCTTCAGGATGGAGAGTAGGGGAAAGATCCAGTTCCAGTAAAATATATTTCCTTCCTTTCCTGAATGAACTCAATGTGTGATCAGTACTAATCACTCAGTGTCTTCATTCATGACTGAAGCATAGTAAACTGTGTTTATTTAGGGGTGGGGTCGGAGGGGCTTATTAGGTTGTCTGTATGGGGCCCCATGGTTTCTAACAGCAGCCCTGACAAGACCCATAACATCACCCTGACCTAGGTGACACTTGCATTAACCAGGCGTAGGTTATTTACATTTTTTTCATTTTTCCAAAATGCTTTCATTTTTTTTGTCTGTTTAGTGTCATGTTCTTACATGGGGGATCTAAAGAATTAACAGACCATCCATTTTTGTGCAAATTCCACTTTAAAAAGGTAAAATGTATAAAAATAGAGGTGTAATAGAGGTGTAAAACCCCTGATGTTTTTTTTTTTCTTTCTTTTTTTTTGCCATCTGTGTACTATTCAAGAGATTACCATTTACTTCCTGTCCCTTAGGTTCTTGTCCTGTTGGGGACCTTTCCCTCACTTCACATTCCTATGACATTGTGAGATTTGCTCTCACTTCCTCTCAGGGTGACAACTTTGCATGCAGACAGGTAGGGCTCTTTCACCCATGTGGCAGTGTCTACCACCAGGGTGCATTAAAACTGAAGCTCAACCACCTGTTTTTACCAAGCTGTGACTGCTCGTGTGAAAGAGACTCTAGTAAAAAAAATAATTTCCCCAATGAGGCTTTAGTCAGCAACCCAGAGGTTCTAAAGCCTCGTACACACGATCGGATTTGCAGCAGAAAAAACCTCTGACTTTTGTCCAAAGGCATGTGCCTAGATTTTGTCTTGCATACAAACGGCAAGGAATTGTCAGCCAACAAACACGAACATACTGACGTACTACATGTTTTTTCAGCTCTTTAGCGCCACCCTTTGGGCTCCTTCTAAAAATTTTGTGTTAGTAGAAGTTTGGTGAGTGTTGATTCGCGCTTTTCATTTCACGCTTTTCAGATCATTTCTGAGCGGACGTTCGTCAACCAGACATGTTGCAGAATCGGAGGAGATAACGTGTTATTTATTATTGGCCTTGGAGTTATTGCTTTGACCCAAGTTCAGTCCAGCAACAGGAGGAGGAGGAGTTCTTGGACCAAAAATTGGTTGCTTTATTAATCGTGACCAATTATGTCATATGCCTTTACTGCGGGAGCTCTAGGAGAATAATCCAGATGTTTTTCGGAATTATCTCTAGATGATGGACCCCTGCTTTCACCAACTCTTAGCATTGTTGATCCCCTATATTAAGAAGCAGGACACATGCATGAGGCTTTTATTTTATATTTTGGTTGAATAATAATGATTTGATTTTTTATATTTTTGGATGCATAGAATGCACTTTTTGGTTAAGTTCTATTGGCAGATAGTCTAATTTTATTTTTTATTTTTTTTAATGCACAATAAAAAATTGTGGAGAATAATACTTGGCAATGGCTATGTGTTTTACTTCAAATTACAGTTTTGGAGTAGGCAGTTACAATTAAAAAAAAATACAATGTAAAATAAACAGCAACATAGTTGTATCTTTGAACCTCAAAAACTACAGGATAATGGTGTTGTGGTAACTTACCCAAAAAAAAAAAAAAAAAAGCATAATAATATTATTTTTGATATCACTAGAAAAAAAAAGCCATGGAAAATTTGTTTGCAATAACTCCATCGGTATCACCAGCAAAGCAGCTTCATTATTATCCCATTAAATAAAGAAGAAGAGAATGTGCGCTGCATTTCGAGATTTCATAATTTGCCACGTAATTCTCCATTACGAACGCTAGTTTACAAGACCGACCGCTTCTGGCTTGTCCTTGCTTCCGAGCATGCGTGTTTGTACTTTGGACTTTTGTCCAACAGACTTGTGTACACACGCTCGGAAAATCCGACAACAGACATTTGTCCGTGGAAAATTTTAAAACCTGCTATCCAACATTTGTCCACGGAAAATCCGACAACAGTTGTCCGATTGAGCATGCAAACGGTCAGATTTTCCACCAACAGCCTGTCATCACACATTTCCCGTCGGAAAATCCGATCGTGTGTACGAGGCTTAACTCTCTCCCACTCTATCCAACAAACAAAACCGTTTTGGCAGAAGGCACCTTGTAAGAAGATCTCTTTTACATGTGTAGTTAAAAAGCAATTAGCCGCTTAACAGGCGCCCTTTAACATGGCTAGTTTTACATGCTAGACTTAAACTAAGATCCTATGCAGAACTCGATTTACAGGCATAACAAGCCAATGCTTTTGCCTGCATAGTTGGACAGAGATGTATACAGGAATGGAATACATGATGGAAGGAAATACACATTGTTGTTTGGTGTATGCATTGCAGCACCAGTGGACAAAAATATTATCATTACACTCTGCTATAAACAGCCCGCCACTGTAAACTAAATTCTGAGCCGTGTCAACATTTCTTAGCAGAATAATAATATAACATATAAACATTTAGCAGGCTGTACATTTAGTGATACTATGTATATATTCCAAGTAAATAGGCATCTGGTGTTTACATACACAACCAGCACAGGCAGCAATAATAGTTTTCTCGGCTGAGATGGGAATGTCACTTGTTTTCAGATGATTACATTTACCGAACAGAGAAGGAAATACATGACTGCAGAATGCTGTAAAAATGACTCAAATATTTTCAGTTAACTACTAAAAGGTATCACTTTGACATCATTTTCTTTTCCTTCACTACCTTTGTAATTATTTCTGGCTAAAGCAGTCCTATATTATGCATTTTTTTTGTGGTATTGCATTCTGACAGCAGGGAGTCTTCCCCACCATCATAATACAATGATCAGTGTTGCCGGCTATAACTAGTTGCACTGATCGTTCAGGAAAAACCCAACAGGCTGGATGTACACAAGTTGATTGATAAATCGACTTGTGTATAACCAGCCTGCCCATACATGGATCGAAATTCATCTGGTCCTTGCTTAATTGGCTGAATGTCGGTCCGCGTATGGCCGGCCTAAGGGATCATGCACATGAGTGTAATCAAAGAAGATCTATCATTAACCACCTACCGTCTGCAGTATAGGGAAATGACGGTGGACAGGATCTCCTCTCGTTCTGGGATGGCATTATACGACGTCGCCCCAGTGTCACGGCTCTCACTTCGCGATTGTGGGCGCACCTTGTCCCTAGGACAGAGCGCTATCCTGATCTCGGTAAAGAGCCGATGAGGCAGCTCTTTACCCATGTGATCGGCTGTGTCCAATCACAGCCGATCACATTTAAGTGCAGTTTATCGACTGACAGAGTGTGCGGCGAGGAGAGCCGATCAGTGGCATCTCCTCAGAGGGGAGACTGTACAGGTAATCAGGGCACACTGATCATCAGTGCCCTGATTACACTGCAGACCCAACAGTGCCCAGCAAGTGTTGTCAGTCTGTGCCCATCAGTGACTCCAATCAGTGCTGCCCTTCAGTGCCTGCTCCTCAGTGCTGCCCATCAGTGCCGCCTATCAGTGTTCATCAGTGCCGCCTATCAGTGTTCATCAGTGTGGCATATTAATGCCTCCTTATCAGTGCCACCTAATCAGTACCCTTCAGTGCCACCTCATCAGTGCCCATCAGTGCAGCCTATCAGTGCCCATCAGTGCCACCTCATCAGCTCACATCAGTGAAGGAGAAAAATTACTTGTTTACAAAATTTTCGGACAGAAACTAAGAAAACCTTTTTTTTTCAAAATGTTTGGTCTTTTTTAGCAAAAAAATTTAAAAACCCAACAGTGATTAACCACATGCCGACTGCCGCATGCCGATTTACATTGGCAGAATGGCATGGGCAGGCAAAGGGGCGTACCCATATGTCCCTTTGAATTTGCTGCCTAGCGGGCGCATGCGCACTGTCGGCGCAGCCCCACGGGAGCGTGCCTGCGGGTCCCACAAACTCAATATTCACCAGCGGCACGCGATTGCAGCGAGGGGAGGCAGAACCGGGAGATGACTCCCTGTCATCGGGAGCAGTGATCTCTGTCATGTTGTAGTGAGTCCATTCCCCCTACAGTTAGAGTACATCCAGGGAACACACTTAACCCCTTGAACGCCCCCCCCAGTGTTTAACTCATTCACTGTCAGTGTCATTTATACAGTAATTAGTGGCTATTTGTAGCTCTGTTCGCTGTATAAATGTCAATGGTCCCAAAATAGTGTCAAAAGTCTGTCCGCCATAATGTCGCAGTCCCGATAAAAATTGCAGATCGCCGCCATTACTAGTAAAAAACTAATTAATAATAAAAATGCCATAAATATCCCCTATTTTGTAGATGCTATAACTTTTGCGCAAACCAATCAATATACGCTTATTGTGATTTTTTTTAAATATGTAGAAGAATACATATCGGCCTAAACTGAGGAAGAAATTATTTTTTTTATATATTTTTGGCAATATTTATTATAGCAAAAAGTAAAAAATATTGCTTTTTTTTCAAAATTGTCGGCCTTTTTTTGTTTATAGCACAAAAAATAAAAAAACGCAGAGATGATCAAAAAGAAAGCTCTATTTGTGGGAAAAAAAGGACATCAATTTTGTTTGGGAGCCACGTCGCACGACCGCGCAATTGTCAGCTAAAGTGACGCAGTGCCGAATCACAAAAATCACAATCACAAAAAATGTTTTGGTCAGGAAGGGGGTAAATCCTTCCGGGGCTGAAGTGGTTAAATACAAACAAAAGACTATCTGTGTGAAAAAAATTATAACAATGAAATTTGGGTACATTGTTGCATGACTGCGCAATTGTAATTTAAAATGTGACAGCGCAGAAATCTGAAAATTGGCCTGGGGGTGAAAGTGCCCTGTATTGATGCGGTTAAACATTTTTTATTTATTTTTTTAGTTTCCTAGAGGACCAAGTGCCTATAGCATTAGGTCCTGTTCAATTTCATTCCTCTGTTTCTAAGCAGTGTATTTGGACAGGTCCCTCCATCTGACAACGCTGCTAGAAAGGAGACAGATTTGTAATTGGCAGCTCTGGTATTTGGCAGCAGGGGCCGCTCTAGGGAATAACTTCGCCATTCACAAAAAAAATTAAAAATAACACAGCTTGCGGTGCTGTGTGTTTATTGGTGGCTGCTTTTACACATACACAGCCTGGCCGATGGATCACATAGTGCAGTTATATCAATGAGCAATCAGCAGTGTCAGGCTGCATTATACATGACACTGGTCCAACTGCACTGAGCATTCATTCATAAAAATGAAAGCTGATGTAATCCATCAGCCTGGCTGTGTATGTGTAAAGCTGCCGCTAACAGACACACAAAGCTGCATATCTGAGTGATCTGTCACTATTAATAATGAATGGTGAGCACTGGTTGATCATTCATGATAGTAAAAGATCACTCAGTCCTGAGGCTCTGTGCCATGTGCCTGTGTCAGGGACAATGAACCAGGCAGAGACAGAAAATACAGTTAAAATCACACCTTTAATGTAATAGTAAAAATAATACAGATCAGGAACGTAGTCAAAAATAGAATCCAGGGTTAGGAAGCAAAAACGGGTAATCAGACGAGCCGGGATCAGGAAGCCAGGAGTCAGGGTTTTTAGAAGCCAAAGATCAGGATCAGGAACCAAAAGATACGTCAGGCAAAATCATAACAGGAACACAGCAGAGCGCATTAAGGAGCGCTTTCGGAAGCCTCCTGTATGTTGGACTCCGAACTTTGAAACTTCCTTGCTCAATCCCTCTGTGCCTTCGCCTGGTCAACATCTCCAGGGTGTCTCTGCTGCACATCTCTGAGTGATCTTTTACTGTTACGAATAAACAAGCAACGCTGCTTGTCCATTCATAGTTATAAAAGCACTAAGAAAGTGGCCATGGCTTTGTGCTGGCTATGCCCCCCCCCCCCACAGGAGCACCCATAATGTGGGCTTCAAAAGAGGGTGGAGCTACAGAGACCATTATATCTTATTCACATGCGCTTTGTACAAAAAACTACTGTTACCAATCATTTATGTACTAGGAAATTAAATTACCTGTCACAAGTTAGCCTGCAGGTTTCCTGCCTGTGTATTATTACCTCCTTGCTACAGTGTTCGTCCTAGTCCTGTGATTTCTTCACATGTGTTGTATGGCTCTGTACTCATCTATGGGCATCGCCTGCTACTCTGTGGGTTTTCATTTCTTTCATTTCCATCACTTACTGGACTGCCTCCCAGTTTGCTTTTCTACAGTATATATACATGTGCTCAGTCCAGCCTGCGTTGCCTGAGCAACTTCACAGTTCTCTGAGCTCCCACTTGCGACTACTCATGTAGTCCAGGGGCGGACTGACCATTCGACCACTCGGGCACTGCCCGAGGCCCTGGGCCACTGGGGGCCCCATCAGGGCTGCCAGCCTAAGTAAAACCAGGGACAGTATGTAAAAATCTGTGTTTTTTTTACATCCGTTTCTGAAATGTCCTTTACCGACATCCTTTTGGTCTAAAAATCCTGAGATTATAGCTGCCCCACCTCTCCAGTACCTTCTCAGCCAATAGAAACATGTCTGTGTATACTGTGTGATTATATACTGTGTGTGTGTGTGTATACTGTGTGGCCCCATAATCTCTGGTTGCCTGGGGGCCCCATAATCTCTGGTTGCCCGGGGGCCCTATGAGTTGTCAGTCCGCCCCTGATGTAGTCTATGTCTGACTACCCGTGTACCGATCCTGGCTTTGTCTACCGTCTGTGATTGTTTGCTGCCCATCCTAACCTCGGCTTGTCTCTTGGATTTCCTTATGTCTCCTGCTGCTTATACTCTGCACATGAGAGTGGTCTCCGCATCCTCAGCTGGGCATACCTGGGGGCTGCAACCTGGTTCCAGCAAGCTGCAAGTCCATCCCCACCACTAGGGGCCCTGGTGAAGAAGCAGGCTGGGACTTAGACTCGGGGGAACCCCAAGCTTGCGATCCACAAGGGCTCTCTACCACAGATGGAAAATATTATCTAGACTACAGAACTTTGTCTAATGCTCTTTATTGCTTGTTTATTACCGACACATTACCATTTTCACAACCAGCAGTATAAATATTCTCATCTGAAAAACTAGTAAGTCCCTGTGCAAACCTCCGGACACCTGGACCACAGCACATATCCAGACTCAAGAACTTAAGAGTAGAGACCTCACAAAGAGAGTCCCTCATATACACTATACTACCAAAATGATTGGGACACCTGCCTTACACGCACCTGAACTTTAATGTCATCCCAGTCTTATGCACGATAGGATTTTCCGACAACAAATGTTGTATGTGAGCTTGTTGTCAGAAAGTCCAACCGTGTGTATGCTCTATAGAACATTTGTTGTCGGAATTTCCGCCAACAAATGTTTGAGAGCAGGTTCTTAAATCTTCCGACAACAAAACGCGTTGTCGGAAATTCTAAGCGTGTGTACATAAGTCTGATGCAGAAAAGTCCACGCATGCTCGGAATCAAGCAGAAGAGCCGCACTGGCTATTGAACTTAATTTTTCTCGGCTCGTCGTACGTCTTCTACGTCACCGCGTTCTTGACGTTCGGAATTTCCGGCAACATTTGTGTGACCGTGTGTATGCAGGACAAGTTTGAGCCAACATTCTTCGGAAAAAAGTCCACGTTTTTGTTGTGGGAAAATCCTATCGTGTGTGTACGGGGCATAAGTCTGTAGGGTTCACTATTGAGTTGGCCCACCCTTTGCAGCTATAACACCTTCAACTTTTCTGGGAAGGCTGTCCACAAGGTTTAGGAGTGCGTCTATGGGAATGTTTGATCATTCTTCCAGAAGCGCATTTGTGAGGTCAGGCACTGATGTTGGAGGAGAAGGCCTGGCTCGCTGTCTCCGCTCTAATTTATCCAAAAGGTGTTCTATTGGGTTAAGGTCAGGACAGTCAAGTTCCTCAACCCCAAACTCTCTCATCCATGTCTTTATACACCTTGCTTTGTGCACTGGTCCAAATCATTTGGTGGAAAGGGGATTATGGTGTGGGGTTGTTTTTCAGGGGTTGGGCTTGGCCCCTTAGTTCCAGTGAAGGGAATTCTTAATGCATCAGCATACCAAGACATTTTAGACAATTTCATGCTCCTAACTTTGTGGGAACAGTTTGGGGATGGCCCCTTCCTGTTCCAACATGACCGCGCACCAGTGCACAAAGCAAGGTCCATAAAGACATGAATGAGTGAGTTTGTGGTTGAGGTCAGGGATCTGTGCAGGCCAGTCAAGTTCCTCCACCCCAAACTCACTCATTCATGTCTTTATGATAGAACACCTTTGTAATGAATTTGTGTGGAGACTGCGAGCCAGGCCTTCTCATCTAGCATCAGTGCCTGACCCCACAAATGTGCTTCTGGAAGAATGGTCAAACATTCCCATAGACACACTCCTAATAGTAATAAGACTTCCCAGGAGAGTTGAAGCTGTGAAAGCTGCAAAGGGTGGGCCTTTTTTTCTTTTTCAAGCCACATGATTAAAGCCAGAGGCTCTAATTAGCTTGAAAAAGGTTGGACTTGGGGCGCAGAGCACTGCTCCCCGAACCCACCTACCTGTGACACTAGTGAATCAATATTCACTTTTGTCTTCCGCAGTGGCGGCCCGTCTATTAGGGGCACAGGGGCCCCGTCCCCCTAATCCATGTGTCCAGCCCCTAATCTACATGCAGGGTGCCGGACGCATGGATGGGTTTTTCAATGGTTTTTTTTTTGTAAGAAGCACATGATTAGAGCCAGAGGCTCTAAATGGCTTCAAAAAGGGTGGGCTCAGGGTGCAGAGCACTGTGCCGGAGCCCACCCAGTTGTGCCTCTCCTCCCAGCCAAGCAGGAAGCGGGTCCTGAGTCCCAATTGGCCAGGAGTCCTAAGACCCGATTGGCCACGAGTCCTAACTCCTGAATGGCCGGAAGGAGAAGCAACCCCCAGGAGGAAACGCGGGGGGGAGCCACCACCTGGATGGGGTAAGTGCAGGGGCTGGCAGGAAATCGATCGAGCAACAGGGTAGGAGCGTTTATGTGGTTGGCTGGCTGGGGGGTCGCCCCCCAAGAAAATTGAGCACCAGCCGCCACTGGTCTTCCGGCTTCTCCTCGCTGCAAATCAGGACAGGAGGTGGATTGGGTTGGCTGGGAAGAGAAGCCAAGGAAACCGCGGTGCTATGACCGTAGAGGGGTGAGTGGGGGGGGGGTGGTTTTCCACCCTCCCCCGAAAAAGTTTAGCACCAGTCACCACTAATATTGAACCCTACGGACTAAGACTGGGATGCCATTAAAGTTCATGTGCTTGTAAAGGCAAGTGTCCCAATACTTTTGGTAACATAGTGAATCTCTAGTGCCAGGGCAGAATTTACATTTTATTTAATCCTCCAGATTTCTCCCGGGAAAGCATCCCTCTGATTACAGAAATAATTTCCCTGGCTACACTTTATACATTGTATCCATTTCTGCAGCAATCTGCTATGTAGCGAGTGAGGAGCGCTCCCCCTGGCGGCCATCTGCGGCACTGCTCGCTCTTAGCCCAGTCTCCTTCCTGTTACATTCCAGCAGATCCCTGGGTCACAGACAGCACTGTGTGAGATGGGATCCATGAGGAGGGATCAGGCAGGATCAGATCCCAGAGGAGGGATCATGCAGGACTGTGAGATGGGATCCCAGAGGAGGGATCAGGCAGGATTGAGGCAGGACTGTGAGATGGGATCCCAGAGGAGGGATCAGGTAGGGTCAGATCCCAGAAGAGGGATTAGGTAGGGTCAGATCCCAGAGGAGGGATCAGAATCCAGGGGAGGGATCAGGCAGGATCAGATCCCAGAGGAGGGATCATGCAGGATCAGATCCCAGAGGAGGTATCAGGCATGATCAGATCCCAGAGGAAGGATCGGACAGGACTGTGAGATGGGATCCCAGAGTAGGGATCAGGCAGGATCAGCTCCCAGAGGAGAAATAAGGCAGGATTGAGGCAGGACTGTGAGATAGGATCCCAGATGAGGGATCAGGCAGGATTGAGGCAGGACTGTGAGATGGGATCCCAGATGAGGGATCAGGCAGGATTGAGGCAGGACTGTGAAATGGGATCCCAGAGGAGGGATTAGGCAGGATTGAGGCAGGACTGTGAGATGGGATCCCAGAGGAGGGATCAGGCAGGATCAGATCTCAGAGGAGGGATCAGGCAGGATCAGATCTCAGAGGAGAGATCAGGCAGGATCAGATCCCAGAGGAGAGATCAGGCAGGATCAGATCCCAGAGGAGGGATAAGGCAAGATCAGATCCCAGAGGAGGGATCAGGCAGGATCAGATCTCAGAGGAGGGATCAGGCAGGATCAGATCTCAGAGGAGAGATCAGGCAGGATCAGATCCCAGAGGAGAGATCAGGCAGGATCAGATCCCAGAGGAGGGATAAGGCAAGATCAGATCCCAGAGGAGGGATCAGGCAGGATCAGATCTCAGAGGAGGGATCAGGCAGGATCAGATCCCAGAGGAGGGATAAGGCAAGATCAGATCCCAGAGGAGGGATCAGGCAGGATCAGATCTCAGAGGAGAGATCAGGCAGGATCAGATCCCAGAGGAGGGATAAGGCAAGATCAGATCCCAGAGGAGGGATCAGGCAGGACTGTGAGATCCCAGAGGAGGGTTAAGGCAGGATCAGATCCCAGAGGAGGGATCAGGCAGGATCAGAGCCCAGAGGAGGGATCAGGCAGGATCAGAGCCCAGAGGAGGGATCAGGCAGGATCAGAGCCCAGAGGAGGGATCAGGCAGGATCAGAGCCCAGAGGAGGGATCAGGCAAGATCAGTTCTCAGAGGAGGGATCAGGCAGGACTGTGAGATGGGATCCTAGAGGAGGGATCAGGCAGGATCAGATCTCAGAGGATGCATCAGGCAGGATCAGATCTCAGAGGAGTCATCAGGCAGGATCAGATCTCAGAGGAGTCATCAGGCAGGATCAGATCCCAGAGGAGGGATCAGGCAGGATCAGATCACAGAGGAGGGATAAGGCAGGATCAGATCCCAGAGGAGGGATAAGGCAGGATCAGATCCCAGAGGAGGGATAAGACATAACTGTGAGATCCCAGAGGAGGGATAAGGCAGGATCAGATCCCAGAGGAGGGATCAGGCAGGACTATGAGATCACAGAAGGCTCGTCCTATAGCAGGCAGTCCCATGAAGACAGGCATTGCTCCCCTAACTTCCCAGGCTGCTCGCTTCCCTCCATCCCATTCACCATCTGCTGCCCATGCCCCTCCTACCCCAGCCCTGTGACCCCTCCTACCCCGTCCTCTGCACCAGACAGCCCTCCTCCCTCCTCCTTCCCTGTGAGTCAGTGTGGATGATGGTGGAGATGGGAGATCAGCAGGGGGAGGGCTGAGCCCAGCACGGTAACTTCCAGCACCGATCGCCTTATGTACTATGGCCCGCTGGATCCCCAGTAAGAGGGAGAGGTTCGGAGTGGGTGAGTGTGACATCCATGCCCCCCTACACACAGGCACCACACCACCAGCTCACACTGATCGCCTACAAATCCCACAGAAAACTTTCTATTTAGACTTTTGGCACAAAGCTTACAATCTGCTTCCTGTCCTGTTTATAAATATTGATGGATTGTTGGATACAATGTTGTAGCCCCTCCTGGATTGTATGGGGCAGAGGAAATCAGAGGTGCCATGGAGGGAGGATTCTGCCAGCTATGGCACCTGCACTACATGGCACTTCACTCAGCCTACCATCACCATACACATTACCATCAGATTGTACAATCTCCTTTAGATCTGCCAACAACTAGGAAGAAACCTCTATTGGAATATCCTCACATATTACATAGTTTTGGTAAATCTGAAGTTGATCATATGACCAGATTGTACCATGTATGGTGAGCCTTAGTCTATGCCAGCTCTGCAGCCCGTGTGCATGCCTAAGGGACAATCAATGGCACAGACTGGTGGGCAGATTGCTGTGTACAATGATGGCAGGTGAAGTTTTCCTGATCCATGTGTGTGTTGCTGTAACTGTCCTTGTACTTTCATTGAATGTTCCTCTGGGATTGGGTACAAAGCATTCTGGGATTTGTGTGTATGGCGAGTTATTTGTGTGACATAATTCACAATGGATCGTGTCCTTGTGCTCACACCGCAGACCTGGGATCAGGGCTACTTCAGGGTTGGCTAATTTCCCACAAATATCGAAGGGATCTGACGTATGAGCTGGGACTATATTTTCTGTGCCCGCAGTAAAGTGCAGAGGTCGGGAAATCTGTTTTACCTGCACAATGCTGGTTTAAAGTGGATCTCAAAGTGACAGTAAACTCTACAATAAAGTCGGCTATAGACAAAGTGGTTTTCTCTCCTGCAATCACGGTTTGCAGGAAAGAAAATTGCTCAATTTCCCCATCAACACAGTCAGTTCTCCCAGCGGAGGGGCAGGGGGAGCCATCCCCGCTGGCAGAACACAGTGATTGCTGCTAGCGACTATATTAGCCACTAGCAATAATCGCATGTAAAATCTGACAGGCTGGTTGTACCCAAGTTGATCGCTGCTATAGGATAAGCTTTCTGTGATCTCACAGTCCTGCCTGATCCCTCCTCTGGGCTCTGACCCCCCCCCCCTCTGGGATCCCATCTCACAGTCCTGCCTGATCCCTCCTCTGGGCTCTGATCCCCCCCCCCCCTCTGGGATCCCATCTCACAGTCCTGCCTGACCCGACCCCCCCCCCCCCCCCCCCGCAAGGTGGGGACCCTGATGTGTGTGTGTGTGTGTGTGTGTGTGTGTGGGGGGGGGGTGCTGTTTGGCTCTGATGGGGACCCTAATGTGGTGGTAGAGGGGCTCTGATAGGGACACCTGATGTAAGGGGACTCTTATGGGAATCTTGATGTAAGGGGGGACTCTGAGGGCACCCAATGTAAGGTGGGGACCCTGAGGGGTACCCTGATATTAGGGAGGACTTGGATAGGGAAACCTGATGTTAGGGGGGACTCTGAGTGATGGAGATGCTGATAGGGACACCTGATGTAAAGGTGGACCCTGATATGGGGAAGGACTCGGATAGGGACACCTGATGTAAGATGGGGACGCTGATATATATATATGTGTGTGTGGGGGGGGGGGGGGGGGGAGCTGATGTTGGCTCTGATGGGGAACTTGTGGGGTGGGACTTTGATGGGGACCCTAATGTGGTGGGAGGGGGGCTCTGATAGGGACACCTGATGTAAGGGGGGACTCTGAGGACACCCAATGTAAGGTGGGGACCCTGATATTGGGGGGAACTCGACTAGGGACACCTGATGTAAGGGGGGACTCTGATGGAGATGCGGATAGGGACACCTGATGTAAAGAGGGAATCTGATGGGGACCCTGATATGGGGGAGGACTCTGATGGGGACCCTGATGTAAGGGGGGACTCTGAGGACACCCAATGTAAGGTGGGGACCCTGATATTGGGGGGAACTCGACTAGGGACACCTGATGTAAGGGGGGGACTCTGATGGAGATGCGGATAGGGACACCTGATGTAAAGGGGGAATCTGATGGGGACCCTGATATGGGGGAGGACTCTGATGGGGACCCTGATGTAAGGGGGGACTCTGATGGAGATGCTGATAGGGACACCTGATGTAAGGGGCGACTCTGATGGGGACCCTGATATGGAGGAGGACTCGGATAGGGACACCTGATGTGAAGGGGGACTCTGAAGACACCTTGTGTAAGGTGGGGATTCTGATGGAGATGCTGATGGGGACAGCTGATTTAAGGGGGTACTCTGATGGGGACCTTGATGTAAGGTGGGTACCCTGTTATTAGGGAGGACTTTGATAGGGAAACCTGATGTAAGGGGGAACTCTGACTGATGGAGATGCTGATAGGGACGCCTGATATAAAGGGACAGCCTAATACATTGTCCCTGTGCATTCCTCTGCACTACCTGGCAGACGTTACTTCCAGGTGGTGACTCGTGGTACAGCAGCATGGCAGGTGAACAGGGAACACGGGTTCTCTATCACACTGTGAGACAATGTCAGTGACTCGCACATAGTAGTGACATTATGTCCTCTGACTTTTTTCCTGCACCCCCAGATTAGATGGGCTAGATCCGGCCCTGCCTGTAGTTCTCTTGGAACAGCCTAAATGTGTGCTGTTTATTAGATGGGCACAGCGGCTCCAGCCCATAACCTTACTGGCACATGTGCAGTCACTATGGTGACCCCTAGGCATCACCACAGCCTGGCCATTTAAACAGAATACGGAAGGAAGACTGGGCAAATATGGAAGCACCTGGAGCAGTGACAGGACAGCGCTGGAGGGCTCCGTTTGAAAGGTATGTCAGTCATGCAGGGAGCCTATTAAAAAAAGTGGTTGTAAAGCGGAGGTCGGTGGCCCGTGGGCCAGACACGGTCCGTCAGTGCCCATGATTAATTCACGGGCACCTGGCCCGCAGACATTTTTCCTGATCTCTCAGAAAAGGCCGATATAACAGGGCTGGATGGGGGCGGGAACCCTTGGAGTCAAAGCGGAGTTCGACACAAAAGTGGAACTTCAGCTTATCTGATTCTTCCCCCCCCCTCCGGTGCCACGTTTGGCAACTTTGAGGTGGGGGGAGCGGGTACCTGGCCGCAGCAAATTACATCAACAGCTCGCCCCCCCCCCCCTCCTCCCTACCCTTATGCCAGGCAAGTGAGAGAGCACAACGCACATGCGCAGTAGGGACCCAGCCGTGAAGCCAAAACGCTACACTGTAGGGTTCCCTTACCCGCAATGACGGTGGCAGCACCCGACCAGCCAATGTAAACATCGCTGGACTCTAGGACAGGTAAGCATCCTAATATTAAAAGTCAGCAGCTACAATATGTGTAGTCGCTGGCTTTTAATTTTTAAAGGGGCGGGCGAAACTCCACTTTAACTTTTTATGTTAAACAGTAGGTGATTGGTTGCCGAGCGATCCAGCAACCAATCACCAGCCTGTTAATGTGAAGAGTTACCTTCAGCAGTTCCCGCCCCCATTCAGCCCTGTGATGCCGATCTCTGCTCTGCTGTACACCTGTGTAAGGTAGGAGAGTTCTACCTACACAGTGTGTTTGTATGTGTGTGTGTGGGGTGGGGTGCAGGGGGCAGAGGACACTACAGTGGGGGGGGGGGGGGGGGTGGGGGTGCAGGGGCAGGGGACAGAGGACACTACAGTGGGGGGGGGGGGTGCAGGGGGGGGACACTACAGTGGGGGGGGGGGGTGCAGAGGACACTGCTTTGGGGGGCACAGGAAACTTGCTATGGGGGAGGGGGCAGAGGACACTATGGGAGTCATGTGAAGGGGGACAGAGAACACTGCTATAGGGGTACAGAGGACAATAGGGGGGGGGGGGGCTCTATTAGGGACCCCTTCTCACTTGGGGACAGGGAACCCTTCTCACTTGGGGACGGGGCCCCCATCTCCCCTATGGTCAGGAACCCCATTTTCCCTAGGGACAGGAACCCCATCTTCAGACCATGCTGGCTGGCATCAGCCACCCTTGAGTGGGTGCCAGGATGGGGGAGGTGGCAGTAAAATCCGAATCCCCAGCCACATGCTTTCTCTGGGGGAACTGGCTTTGTATTAGTGAAGCACCTTAAAGCGGAGCTGCACCCGCACCAAAAATATTAAAAGTCAGCAGCTACAAATACTGCAGCTGCTGACTTTTAATAAATGGACACTTACCTGTTCCAGGTTCCAGCGGTGTCGGGAGAATGTGAGGAGCGACCGCTCGTCTCTCAGCTGCCCCGCCGCCATCCTCTGTCAGGAAATGAAGACACAGCGTCTTCACTGCCCGGTTCCCTACTGCGCATGCGCGAGTTGCGCTGCGCGTTCCATATTTGTCCCCGCTGTGTCCTGGGAACTGTGTTTCCCAAGACACAACGGGGCATCCTCGGATATGGGCGGGGATGCTAGTCCCGGAAGTGGGTGCATATACCTGTATTATACAGGTATCTGCACCCCCCCTCCCCCCTGAAAGGTGCCAATTGTGGCACTGGAGGGGGTGAGGAATCCGATAAGCGGAAGTTCCACTTTAGGGTGGAACTCCGCTTTTAAAGTGAGGTAAACGTGTACTATGTTAGGATTATTATTATCTTCATTTATTAGCGGATAAATGTGGCCCTCCATGCCTTCACATACATTGAATCAGGCCCTTAAGTTGAAAAAGGTTGCTGACCCCTGTTGTAAAATGTACTACTGTTTTAATTATAAATCAACATTAATTGTACCCGGCCTTCCCTCTCCTCCTTCAGTGCCAGATTACCAAGTAGGCAGAAGATGCCCCCATGATGTTTAAAGTAATGGTATACTGTAAAAAAAAAAAAAAAAAAAAAAAAAAGAGTGGGGCACCTGCAGGATAATGTCATAAGGTGCTAGTATACACCACAAACTACATTATGACAACTTACCATATATACTCGAGTATAAGCCGAGTTTTTCAGCACATTTTTTTGTGCTGAAAGTTCCCCCCTCGGCTTATACTCGAGTCAATCACTTTTCTGCAGCAGAGAATGACATTTTCCGACCCGACTTATCTCGGGCCCACTTGGTGCTAGGAACCCCAAATTTGGTGTGGAACCAGCAATACCCTGTACTTTGGGGTTCTAGCACCAAGTGGCCCAGAGATACAGGGCCCCAAAGTCGGTCAACTGTGTCCATCTGCAGCAATGTCATTTCGGGATCCTTTGGGTCTCGGGTACTCTGATGGGCTGGTGACAGGTACTCGGGTACTCTGATGGGCTGGTGACAGGTATTTGATGGGCTGGTGACAGGTCCTCTTTATTGGGGGGGGGGGGGCGGCAATCAGTATGTTTGGTATATACTGTAGGTGTTAACGAGCTGTTACTGGGCTCTCCTCCTCACACACGATCAGTGTGTGTGGAGGAGAGCCTGGTAACAGCTCGTTACCGCGGTTTGTTGTCATTCTGTGACCGGCTGTGATTGGACACACCCGGTAACGTGTTAACGAGACGATTTTTATTGGCTCTTTACACTGGTCTGGGATGGGCATCTTCCAGAGGGGCATGCCTCATCCCCAATCGCCGCACTGCGGGCCCTCGGGGGCCCACAGGAGCGTCGAGAAGCCCAGGATGTCATATGACACCCGCCCAGAGGGACAGAGTGTATGACAATGGCCCAGTATGGAAGTGGTTAAGAGCCACGTACCAATGGATCAAAATAATATTGATTCGATCTTGAAAGAATATTACAATGAAGCTTACTTACTTTGTTTACAAAAGATAGAAAAAATTTATCAATGAAATGAAATTAAAACTTTACATTAAAGACTATAGAGAAAATACATGTATTAATGTAATGTACCCAATAAGTACATAAACCATTCATATTACAGTTTGTCTCCTAAACAAAGAGTGGAGAGGTAGTGGCGCGCAAGAAGTTAAAAAATAAAACTAAAAACAGAAAAAAGGGTACAGGTGAATAGATCCAGTTAAGGTATAGTGACTTGTTGTGAATGGATAAGTACAAATACTTTCACATAAAGGTGTACCAGTGATTGTCAAGATAAAATCACGGTAAAATCATAAATACATAAATACAACAACCCCTGAAGAAGTCACGTGATCGGTGACGAACACGCGTCGGGACCTCAGCATAGCATACCGACCGGAAGTGACGTAATACCGAGCTCGCCGCTCGTTTGTACATTGCCTTGACTCACTGTGAGAATGTGAGTACCCCTCTTTTTAATTGTATTGTTTTTACCTGTAATAAACCTTTACTGTTTGCAACATACTACACCATGAGGCTACCTTCCTTCCTCTTTTATATATTGATGTGAGCGCCCCCCCCCCCCCCTAACTGGATGCAACTAAAAGCACCAATAGGAACCAGGACACAGGTTGGAGCTCTATAAGGAGGAAGGTCACCAGGGACCACAAAGAACCACAAACCAATGCTGTAACCTTACAGCTGTAAGGTAAGGGGCCAGCTATTACTACCCCCACCAGGATCACAGAGCACCGTTATAATTGCACAAGATAACCACAACCAAAAACATCGCACACCCAACAAGAACTGTTTTTACTTCACTTTGGAAATCAACCGCTCTGGCACTCATGCGTTTTATGAACTATTTATCGATTACACCTACTTTGATGCATTTTTAGTCTGCGACTCAATTGCATTGTTTTATCATCACCTCAGTTATTTTACTTATTTGTTATCTTTCACTTCAGTCACTTTATAGACATTTTTGTCTACCACCAGTTATTACCAGCTATTTTCACTGCAGCTTTATTCGATTACTGCATTTTATCGCCTTTCACTGCGTTTGTTTCCACATATTAATTTTTTTGAATTTTATTAAGATTTTTTTGCTGATTTTAAATCACAGTCACCACTCACTTTTTTATCAAGTCAACTTTGTGTTATAATCACGTTTTGATGTATCCTATGTATTTATGATTTTACCGTGATTTTATCTTGACAATCACTGGTACACCTTTATGTGAAAGTATTTGTACTTATCCATTCACAACAAGTCACTATACCTTAACTGGATCTATTCACCTGTACCCTTTTTTCTGTTTTTAGTTTTAGTTTTTAACTTCTTGCGCGCCACTACCTCTCCACTCTCTATTTCTCCATTTGGGTTCAGATATTACCCCCAGTGTGCGCTGCATTAGATTAGCCTTACTCTTTGTGTAAGCGCGAGATTATTCATCCCACTTTTGTCTCCTAAACACTCATCTTCTTTCAGTGCCGGTTCATACTGATTCGCAGCAAATTCTGTGCAGTTTCTCACTGGATCAAAATCGTACACCGTTTGTACCGCTGAAGGTGTGTACTTTAAGTTAACGACACCCCAAAATCGGTTTGCAAAATGCAGTGCAATTTGCAAAATTGAATCACATGGATGTGAACACCCTTGCGATCCGATTCTGGTGTGGCCAAATAAAGAGTTCTGCATGATTTTGGTGCAGATATGGTGCGATTTGAGGCATACAGAATGATGGTGTTATTCCTGTTCAAAATCGCATGTGGTTTCCGCACCGTACAAGTGTGAACCGGTGTTCTATCACCAAGTGTCCGGCTGTCACTAGGTGTCCGAAGTGTACTGCGCATGCGCAGCACGGAGCATGAAGATTTTCGGAAATTGTCGGAAGATGAACGGCGCCTGCGCCGTGAGTCGAGGTGAAGCCCCCACCATCCAAGCGGACATAGGGTTAGTCAAAGTTAGAGGGCCCCTCACGGGCTCGCTTCGCTCGCCACGCTTCGCTCGCCACGCTTCGGGCACGGCCTCGCTGCGCTCGGCACTTTTATATTCTAACTCTATGTCCTCTTGGATGGTGGGGCTTGAAAGTGGACTCATGGCGCAGGCGCCGTTCATCTTCGGCAATTTTCGGAATATGGGTGTCCTGCGCATGCGCAGTACACATCGGACACTTCGTGATGGGGGACGGCTAATGATACAACACCGGCACTCAATGTCAGTTTTGACCTTGTATGTTATATACATAGTTACATTGGTCTAAGCTGGACCAACGCATCTATGTATAAAATATCCATACCGGGAATTCTTTTTTTTTTTTTTTTAACCCAGGCTTCCTCCCTGCTGGTTCCGGCTGTGATGACTGGTTCAATGTAGCTGCTCCTCCTTTTGACTTGATAACCAAGCGATGTCTTGATGTACAAGTAGCGTCATGTCTCCCCTAACTGAGTATAAAAGAGAAGAGAGGCGCCTCTAAGTGTAGCAATATGGTTACATTTAATGAAGGTACAACATTTAGCAACTCGCATGGTTGATGATTAAAACAGGCACATCCAAGTATGTAGGCATCCGGGTAAAGTTGTCCACATAGACCGTCCTCCACACCGCCATTGATGTCATCCCTTCCACGCTGCGCTCCACAGGCACAAGCCTCGCTTTCAGATCGCTCTACTGCAGGGTAGTCTTCCCAGTCACAATTGCAGACTGACAGCGGTGAGAGCCGCCGGTGCGGAGGACGGTCTATGTGAACAGCTTTACCCCGGATGCCTGCATACTTAGATGTGCCTGTTTTAATCATTAACCATGTGAGTTGCTAATTGTTGTAACCATATTGCTACACTTAGAGGCTGATTTGAGACGTGAGAGTGCAGGATGTTAATTTCTCACTATTACTTAAAGTGTAAGTAAAGTCCCATTTTGGACTTTCATCTACAGGTAAGCCTATAATGAGGCTTACCTGTAGGTAAAAAAAATATCTCCTAAACCTTTACGGTTTAGGAGATATTCCCTGTGCAATACGCCGCTGACTGCAGCGGCGCATGCGCACGGGAGATTCTCGGCTGAAAGGCCGGCAGAATACGAACCCTGCCGGGACGAAGTCTCCCGTGCGCATGCGCGGGAGTGACGACATCGCGGCTCCAGCCACTCACAGCGCTGGAGTCGCGATACCCGGAAGACACGCCGAGGCAACATGTCAGTGACCTCGGCGTGGACCAGGTGAGTTACCGATGCCTCGTTCTAAGGTAAGTATTTCATAATGAGCTAGTATGCGGTGCATACTAGCTCATTATGCCTTTTCCCTTACAGGTGTCTAAAAAAAAAAAAAAACATGTCAGCGGGTTTACTACCGCTTTAAGTAGTTTACATCGTTTACTTTATAAAAATCCTTTTCGGGATTGAGAGTGTGAAGTTGACATTTTTTTGTTATAAAATCGGCACACTCAATTCCTTGAAAAAAAATTTCGGCACACTGTGCTCAAAAGTTTGCCTACCCCTGCTGTACCGCCTGCTGGATTTTGTTTCTAATACCCTTCTAGAGGCCGCCATTTGTGGATGGACATTTTTATGGTTACACAACCTATCACATTGCTATAATCTTTTTATATGGACTATAAACTGAAGGACCTATGAATAAATGGTTGTGGGACGAATCATCTGAGATTCCATTATTTCTTATGGGGAAATTTGCTTTGATATAAGAGTGCTTTGGATTACAAGCATGTTTCCGGAACGAATTATGCTCGCAATCCAAGGTTTTACTGTACTTTTTTTTTTTTTTTCTCTGTGAACATTCTTCCATCCATGTGGTTATGGTCAGAATGGACTATGATCTTGCATCTCTAGGCCCGCCTGACATCATGCTACGTCGGACACTGAGTGATGGAAAAACAAATGCTCATGATTTTCCAGACTGCCATTCCTTTGCACCCCTTCCCTTATCTATAGTCCAAAATTTGCATGGACATAGTTTGCACAGCGATTGCCGGTGATAGTGCAATCATGGCAAGTACCTCTTGCCGGCAATAAATATTGTAAATCGGCTTTCTGTCTAATGTGATCCTCTGGCTCCTCCCACTGTCATGAGCCTCAAGCAATGTGTATTCTGTGTGTGTGACTTTTCCAGACTTCCAGTCCCAGGGTTAGTTACATGGCACCTCGGGGTCTACTTTCCCTTGACGTTTTGTGTCCATCAACCTCCTGTGATCATTTACAAACAGGTGTAGCCTGCAAGGTGCAATATGAGAATGAT
Source organism: Lithobates sylvaticus (assembly GCA_028564925.1). Lineage (NCBI taxonomy): Eukaryota > Metazoa > Chordata > Amphibia > Anura > Ranidae > Lithobates > Lithobates sylvaticus. The sequence goes on along the minus strand of CM053029.1, from coordinate 110,848,335 downwards.
GGCTGAGATAATGACCCCCACCCCCTTTCCGCCAATCACAGGCTGGGCTTACAGGTGAATTTTGAGACGGTTAACTCCTTCTTGACAGTAGCAATAAATGCAGGACATTGACTTTACCTGAGGCAGCTGTCGATAAGGGGTTAAAAAAAATCTCACTGCCATGTGATTAAAATCTCCCGAGCACCTCCAGAATAACTTTTCACATACGGTAGAGAGAATTCAACACAGTTCATTGTACAACAAAGAGAAAGGTTGTAAATATAGATGAATGGGATTATAGCGGTGCTACCAACAATTGATTCATGACAAGTTAGATAATATAATTAATTTTTATTACGTGGAAAAGGATAAAGACAATGATAAACAGGGGATATAGAAATAGTTAAAAATCAATGATAGAGCATATACAATTCAAATATTGGGTTGCTGGTGACCCAAGGGAGAAGGAAAAAGTGGTCACCGATGGATGTTGAATCCCAACATGTTTCGCCCAGTGATGGCTTCCTCAGGGGATAGTGTAGGACCACCACAATAATCCAGCTCTAATATGAAAAGCAAAGAAAAAAAATAATAATTAATATATATATATATATATATATATATATATATATATATATATATATATATATATATATATATATATATATATATATATATATATATATATTTATATATATAATATATATATATATATATATATATATATATATATATACACATACACATACACATACACATACACATATACATACATACACACACACACACACACACGGATAATGTGTGTGACTACATAATAAACAAAGGGAAAGGTGTTGTGCTTTGACAATGTGTTGTTTCAGTTCCGGACAGCAAACTAGCCATGACATGCAATGCAGCCTGACAGTGAACCCTACCTATGATTGTGGCAACCCTTCCCAGCTGTGCCGGGACAAGGTCATGTAGAGCCCAGGGCGAACATGCCAAACTGCCCCCCCCCCCCCCCCCATATGCATGAGCATTATGTGTCAGCAAACCCCCCCCCCCATATGCATGAGTATTATGTGTCAGTAAACACCCCCCCCCCCCTTAAAAAAAACACTGAGCACTAATTTGCTTGCTTATCCCAGTACAAATCTGGCCCCCTGCTGAAATACCCCCTCTCAGCGCAAATATCCCCCCCCCCCCCCCCCAGCTCAAATGCCCCCCACCCAGAAAAGAAAAAAAGAATGACCACTCCTCCTAGCAAAAATTATCTACCCCTAAATTAATTTGCCCTCCTAGTACACATCTTCTCCTGCCACTTCAAATTTCCTATATTTAAAAGAGGGGGGTTGGTTGGGACTTTATATGAAGCACACTACTAGAAAATAGGTATGCAAAAACATGTTTAATGATTCCTATTAAATATACAATACATACGTGGTAAAAATATATAGATTTAATAAACGATGGATAACACCTTGATATATTCCGACATGATTCATATAGTATAATAATGAAAGTATTAATATGTCGCCTATTAATCTGGTTAATTGTAAACACAGGTTATCTTGGAAATGATAATAAAATTAATGATAAAAATACATAATACTGAAGAATCTCAAGCACATGATTGCAATGGTGTAGCATATGACAGGAGCTCTACGCATTTTGTGGATATTTACACTCACCAGGAGCAAATACGAAATGGATTTATCTATAAACAAAAAAAAAATAATCTGGTGGTTGGCACAGAGGGGAAGAGGGGGGCAAAAAATATTCCCAAACACTCTTACCTAAGGCTAAACTATATATTCAAGAGATAGTATTAACAGCTGAAGGCTCCATAGGGAAATTTAAAATTTCCTTCTCTCAGTACAAATTCCCCCCAAATCCCCCCTCCTAGCAAGCATTAATCCCCCCCCCCCCCCAATCCCTCCTAACGGAAATCCCCCTAAATCACCACTCATCAACCTCCTGCCCCCAATTTCCCCACCTAGAACAACACTTATCACCTGCCACCCCCCAAATTCCCCCTTCCACACCCACCCCAATCTCCTTATGCCCATGCCCCCCACCTCACAGTGCCGAGGGCAGTCGTCCCTTTTGCCTACCCCCTTGTCCCAGCCCAGCTTCCCAGATCCTGCCCTCAAAGCCTGGTAATAGCTCACATGCACTGATTCCTTCATTCATGTGTTATGTTCTATTCAATCTAAATAATCAGATCTGAGAGTCCTTTTTTCCAGTTATTAATACCGAAAATTTGAGAAAATCGATAGTCTTTATACTGTTTGGTTGACATTAGATTTGATTGTAAACACCCCATAGGCCTGCACAGGAGTTGTGCCAGGTGTGCCTGGGCACACCCTAATCACTACGCACGGTGAAGATTCCCCCTACTGTCTGGGCTCCCTCTCCCCTCGTCTTCTGTGGGGGATGTTTTAGGGTGGATAGCAGGGGAAGGGGCCAGCAAATATGTCATTTACCGGCCCCTTCCTTTTTCTAAATTAACACTGAACACACTCACTGCATTCATGCATAACTGAAGCATAGTAGTAAATTGTGTTTACTACGCTTCAATTTGTGAATGAACAGGAAGCCTCTCAGCACTTCCCATTGATTCACTGTCCCGTGCAGCTGAGGCTGTAGAGAAAGGCATGTGTGTTTGCCTTTTAGGGTGCACACCCTAATGCAATAGGCTGCATGCAACTATGAAACGCCCAATGAAAGCATGCTCAAAATCACCATGAAAGTCAATTATTCCAACCTGCCTGGTCCTTTTCTTTTCAGTCTGACTGGGTTGCCTGGTGTGTATGAATGCCTGGATGAGGGATGGTGAAAAATAAGCGTTTGGCTGGAAATACCCATCCTGGCCAGTTTCGTATATTTCATCAGCCGCAGATATCTGCTATGGCCTGCTGATAGAACAGGGGATCAGAACTGTATCTGAGCACCACTAAGCAAAAACACAATTGAATTCATTTTTAACCACTTGACCTCTTCATGACCAGGCCATTTTTTTTGTGTGATATGGCACTGCATTTTTTCCTACAAATACAGCTTTCTTTTGGTGGGATTTGATTACCACTGGCTTTTTTATTTTTTGCGCTAAAAACAAAAAAAATATCGACAATTTTGAAAAAAAATAAATAAATATATATATATATATATATATATATATATATATATATATATATATATATAAAAATCTTTTTTTACTTTCTGCTATAAAACATATCCAATAAAAAAATTGAAAAAATCAAATTTCTTCATCAATTTTGGCCAATATGTATTTTGCTACATATTTTTGGTAAAAAATAAAAATCCCAATAAGCGTATAAGGATTCGTTTGTGCAAAAGTTAAAAAGTTGGGATATTTTTTATTTTTTTACTAGTAATGGTGGCGATCAGTGACTTATAATGGGACTGTGATATTGCGCCAGAGAAATTGGACATAACTGACACTTTTTGAGAACCAGTGTCAGTGCTAAAAAATTGCACTGGCAGGGTAGGGGTTAATATCAGGGGTGATCAAAGGGTTAACTGTGTGCCTAGCTAATGTTTCAGTGTAGTGAGGGAGGTGCTTTTACTAGTGGAAGACATGGATCAGTGTTTCTGCTTTACAGAAACACAGGATCCATGTCTTCTATACTCACAGAATGTCAGTCTGCCTTGTGTACATAGGCAGACTGGCATTTTGTCAGTGTGGCAAACGATCAGCGGGTGCCGGTGGAGATCGGGACCGACTGATCGGCACTCACGCTCAAAACCTGGAAGCGTAGAATCGCATTTATATAAGTGATTCTGCACAGCGCAGCCACTCTGAAGCAGTAAATCTGCTATGGGGCGCTTGGCAGTTAGACCCCTTTCACACTGGGGTGCTTTTTACGCTAAAAAAAGCACTTGAAAAGCTCACGAAAGCCTATTTCTTTTAAAATCAATGAATGCTTTCACACTGGGGCAGTGCACTGGCAGGGCGGTGAAAAAATGCCCCCCTCCATTGAAATTAATAGAAAACTCTTCAAAAGCACCTGAAAAGCTCTTTAACCGCTTGCCGACCGGTGCACGACGATATACTTTGACAGAATGGCACGGACAGGCATAAGGGCGTACATGTACATCCCCTTTAAGATGCCGCCATGCCATCGGTCGGGACCCCCGTGAGGCCGGTCGTGGGTCCCGCAGACTCTATCGCAGCGGGGACACCCGCGATCGTCTCACGGGAAGGCTGAACGGGGAGATGCGGAAATAAACAGCATCTCCCCGTTCTGCCTAGCAACTAGTGACGCCGATCTCCGCCGAGATCGGCATTCACTAGCTGACAGCCACACACCTCTAGGCACACTTAACCCCTACACTGCCACCTAGTGGTTAACCCCTTCGATACCAGTATCATTTACACAGGAATCAATGCATTTAAATAGCAATAAACGTTTTTTCATATATTTTTGGGGGATATTTATTATAGCAAAAAATAAAGAATGCGGTTTTTTCAAAATTGTCGCTCTTTTTGGTTTATAGCGCAAAAAATAAAAACCGCAGGGGCGATCAAATGCCACCAAAAGAAAGCTCTATTTGTGGGAAAAAAGAACGTCAATTTTGTTTGGGAGCCACGTCGCACGACCGCGCAATTGTCAGTTTGGCTGCAAATTGGTCCGGTCTGAAAGTGGTTAAAAGCGCTCAGTGTTTTTACTAGCAGTTTAGTAGCGCCGCAGTGTGAAAGGGGCCCTAAAGTTATACTAAACTGTATCTAAGCACCACAAAGCAAAAACACAATTTGAATTCATGTTTAATATTCAAAGCAAACTCATCCATCCATCCATCCATCCATGTCTCCATGCTTTATTTTACTGAGAAACCACTTTGAATAACATTTCTGTCTGTGGCCATCTTGAGTAAGGGCAGATGATTCATGTAGCATTTACTCCCTGGAATCCATCTTCCCTTAGCTCAGGCATGCAGGCAGGAGGGTGTTCTTAAAGTCCCGCAAATTAATTTTTATTTTTTTAAAGTCAGCAGCTACAAATACTGCAGCTGCTCACTTTTAAAATAAGGACACTTACCTGTCCATGGCGTCCGCGATGTTGGCACCCGAGGCCGAACCGTCCCTCGGTCCTCAGATGCTGCCGTCGCCATCTTCGGTAAGGGAATCAGGAAATGAAGCCTTGTGGCTTCAGTTCCCGGTTCCCTACTGCGCATGGGCGAGTCGCGCTGCGCAATACGAATGGTCCCTGCTGTCTCTGAGACCCGCGTGTGTCCCAGCAGACAGCGCAGGGGGACAGGAAGAGGCGTAGACTCCCACGGGAGTCTATGCCAGGCAGTGGGTGCAAATACCTGTCTTAGACAGGTATCTGCACCCTCCCCCCCCCCTGAAAGGTGCCAAATGTGACACCGGAGGGGGGGAGGGTTCTGAAAAGCGGAGGTTAAATTTTTGTGTGAACCTCCGCTTTAACTGCGAAAACCCTTCCTCCCCTCCTGAAAACTCCTGGGATGCATAACATAATTTGCCTAGGCAACAAACCAGGAAGTAACTGAAGAAACCTAAAAAAATTGTTTAACCACTTCAATACCGGGCACTTTAACCCCCTTCCGGCCCAGGGCAATTTTCATGCAGCGCTGTAGCCAAATAACATTTTTACAATTTTTTTTTTGAGACAGATGGAGCTTTCTTTTGGTGGTATTTAATCACCACTGGGTTTTTTATTTTTTGATAAACAAATGAAAAGTTTTTCTTCGTTTCTGTTATAAAAGTTTGTAAATAAGTTTTTTGCCTTCACTGACGAGAAAGCATTGACGGGCATGACTAGAGGGCACTGGTGGGCATCGCTGATAGGGCTGCACTCATAATCACTGCACTGATTATCAGTGCATATCCCCCCGGTCAGCAGAGCCGCTTATCGGCTATCCTCTACTCACCCGCTGTCAGTGTGAATAGAGGAATGCCGATAACCGGCACTCCTAGTTACTGTGATTAGACACAGCTGATCACATGGTAAAGAGCCTAGGTCATTGGCTCTTTACCGTGACTGGAAATGCAGTGTTTACGAGTGACGCTGCGCTCCTCGTTCTGAAGGACGTCAAGTCAGAACGGGAGAGCTTGACGTCATATGACGTCATATGTTTTAACCACACCCCCCCTCTGGCCATCATTTTTGCTATTGGCCGAGGTGGATGTGGTTAAAACAAGTACATATAATATACTTTTCTATCAATGTATTAATGCTAGCAGCATAAGGCCCCTTTCACACGAGGCGGACTCCGCTTGCACGGAGCCCGCCTCTGTCCGTCGGCTCAGCGGGAGATTTCTCTCGTTGATCTCCCCTGAGCCGGCGGATGACAAGCCTCTCTCCGCTCACTGAGCGGGGAGGGGCTTGCGAGCGCCGCTGGTCTCTATGGAGAGATCTGATGAAAACGGACAGTGTGTCCGTTTTCATCAGATCTCACCCGATCTGATCCGCCAGCGACGGATCTGGACGTGGGGCCATACGTCTGCTTTTGGCGGATCGGACCGGGTCGGATGTCAGCGGACATGTCTCCGCTGACATCCGACGCTCCATAGACTAACATGGAGCGCCCGTTCAGATCCGAACGGTCCGTCCATGTGAAAGGGGCCTTAGGATTAAAGATTGAGAGTGAAGTTCTGCTTTAATTGGCCTGATGATTATCTTGTTCCTGTCGGTAACTTTATGGGACTTTGATGATCTGTTTCCTGACATCTTGAATGGAGGTTGTGACATCTCACTGCCCTGGGGATCAGACTTGAATGCAGCTAGGGTAGAGTTGCTAGATTAGGTTGCTGTCAGCTGCTGTGAAGTGATTTGTAACATTCGGTATGTACTAGTTTTTCACCTGCCATTACCTTTAAGATGCCAGGTGAAACTAGTAACAACCTGTTACCCCTGTTGGAAAACTGCTTAATACTTGTGCTGCTTTTAAGCTAAATTCAACAATTTCCAGACTTCTGTCTGCTCAATAATAACAGACATTACAAAACTCAATTTAAGCCTCGGTTCACATTGCTGCGGGTTAGAAATCGTGCGAGTTCAGCTGTACCTGGCAATGCAGTCCGACTTCGGGGGCGATTTGACAGACATGTGTGCAGGTTGCTGCACAGATGTCTATTTAAATCGATCCTGTAGTCACCAGAAGTAGTGCAGGAACTTTTGGGAAGTCGGCGTCGCACCAATTCGAATTATGCTATTGCCAGCAATAGCCGCCGATTTGGAATGCGAATCGCATGCCATATCATGCCAATGTGAACCTAGGCTCAGTGTAGCATCCTCCTAGTTAGGCTGCTAGGCTAATTTAGGGGGCTGATTTACTAAAACTGGTGCAAAATGTGGTGCAGCTCTGCATAGAAACAAATCAGCTCCCAGTTTTTTTTTTTTGTCGAAGCTTAATTGAACAAGCTGACGTTAGAAGCTGATTGGCTACCATGCTCAGCTGCACCGTATTTTGCACTCTCCAGTTTTAGTAAACCAACCCCTTAGTTTTTTTTGGCTTCTGCTGTAATCACAGGAGAAGTAATTTGTTTGTTTTTTTTGGTCTGCTGAGAGTTTGATTGCTTCCCCCTACCTCCTATAAGAAGTTTCTAAACCTTTTCAACACAGAGGAACTCAGACAGACCTGACCACGGACCCCCCCCCCCCGGGCTCCAGCCCGCACTGCACACTATAACCCCCCCCCCCCAGTCGCCAGCTCACTTACCCTGTATTACCCTGACGGCAGTGGCGGCTGTTTCCCCCCTCAGTCTCCTGTGTCCCGACTCCGTCGGTTGGGATTCCTATGCGTCTCCTCTGCATCACGGCAGCTTTACATCTCCTCCCTCCTCCTTTCTCCTCATAGGCCAATAGGATGGCTTCTCCTTTTGGCCAATCGGGAAACTGGTCTCACGACCTGGCCGGGAGGAGAATCAGTGTGACAATGTTCATTCGCTATTGTCACACAACTGAGAGGGCTCAGGGCGCAGTGCTCTGCGCACTGATTCCACCCTTTTTTGAAGCCTATTAGAGCCTCAATTGGAAAACCCTCATTGGAATCCATGCGACCGGTGCCCTGCATGTAGATTAGGGGGCCAGACGCATGGATAAGGGGGCGGCCACCACTGGTTCCATGCAACCCTGGTTGAGAAACTCTGTTCTAGAACTTAGAGCAGGATGATTCAAATGAATATTCAGCAGGGCCTAGCCAATCCCTGGGGAGGTGTGCCCAGATGGAGCTAGATTGCTGTTATATAGTCTGGAGCCCTGAGACATTGGTCTTTTTCCCCCTGTGGAAATAAATCTGAGAAGAACTGCCTGCCACTGGAGCCCTATGGTCTGAATACTGGACTGCTTAGCAAGAGGCTGCATCTTTGGACTGTCTTATGTACCAGGATCCAGTGAGTAAAGCCTTTACATGTGCTCTTACTACCTCATAGTCCCCAGCCGCGAACCATGGATTGTTCCAATCTGTGTTTTTACTTGTGTTCATACCACTCCATGGCCCCCAGCCGTGGATCATTCAGTGGGTCTCCCAAGTGCCACTTCTCTGCCTATCAGCCACCCCTCTATTCAGCTGCTGCTTCGGTAAAGTAAACCTTATTAGGGTGATAAGTGCTGGAACTATTCTGCTGTGCCACTAACATTGCTGAGAGCTTCTGCACCTGTGTTAGTGTGACTCTGATACCAAATTGGGCTGAGACAGTTAATTAAGAAAGTAGCCTGCTACTGTTCTCTATGGGTTATTTGCACTTAACCAAATATTAATTGTGCCAATCTCCTTGGTCTCTCTGTGCCTGTCCTCCATCTTGGATACCAACAAACTGACCCCGCCCACAAGGAGCAGGTCAGACTATGTGGGGGCCTAACGGCCTCAGTTTTGCTCCAACAGTGAAAGAATACAAAAGTAAATAACAGCACAAAGAGCCATCCCTGAAATTCAAGTCAGTGCTGTAATGACTTGGATTCCTACAAATGTCCATTCCTGAATGTCAAAGTCAAACGAGCAATTCACCCAGTTGAAGGGATCACGACCCCCTGATGCGTGTCACTCCCTAACGCCATACCCTGCAGAATCTCTTTCTAGAGCGAGAACAGCGATGGAGCTGGACTGACCAGCAAGGGAGAGACTCCATAAAACTCTCTGAGCAAGCAGCTTCTCTTTAAAAAGTAGTTTGGTAATTGTTTATCCACTTGAAAGTTCTGAGATTTTTTTTTTTTTTTTTTTTTGAGTTTGAAACTTGGCAGAGTTGTCTCCCATCTGTGAATGGAATCCAATAAAAAGCTTATCACCTGTCTTTGAGTCTGGCCTTCTGTGTCTCTCCTATAGAGAGAGCAAAGTTCAGAGGTGTTCCTCCTTCCTGCACACAGGAAACCTGAGTCACTTCTATTCACTGCTAAGCTGTTATTCATGTCGGCTTCCATTGATTAAGTAATAACAGCAATAGCACAGCTTAATGACTGCCAACACAGGAAGTTTTTGGAAAGTGAAATAACATTATAAAGTCAGAGAACTGGAAACATGGGGGCTGTGTGCCCAGGAGCGGAGGCCGTCTATTATGATAATGCTACAACAGAATTTTTATTACATTGCTGTTATTATCTGGACATAGCTGTGTCTGGAATATTTTGCTGCTGGCCAGGTACATGTAGGCGCTTTTTACAGCTGAATGCCTGTCAATTTTTGCCACATCTATAAACGCAGGTCAAATATCTCAAAGCATTAGCCGATCAAGTGTCCATCCCCACCGTTCACCCTTACCCTTTCCATAACAGCAAATCCAGGTCTCAGTAGTTTTCTAATATAGCCAATGTTACCTTAACCAGGTCTCCGTGATTCATAGTATAGCAAATGTTACAGTATCTCACAAAAGTAAGTACACCCCTCCCACTTTTGTAAATATTTTATTATATCTTTTCATGTGACAACACTGAAGAAATTACTTTACTTTGCTACAATGTAAAGTAGTGAGTGTACAGCTTGTCTAACAGCGTAAATTTGCTGTCCCCCTCAAAATTACTCAACACACAGCCATTAATGTCTAAACCACTGGCAACAAAAGTGAGTACACCCCTAAGTGAAAATGTCCAAATTGGGCCCAATTAGCTATTTTCCCTCCCCGGTGTCATGTGACTCGTTAGTGTTACAAGGTCTCAGGTGTGAATGGGGAGCAGGTGTGTTAAATTTGGTGTTATCGCTCTCACTCTCTCATACGGGTCACTGGAAGTTCAACATGGCACCTCATGGCAAAGAACTATCTGAGGATCTGAAAAAAAGAATTGTTGCTCTACATAAAGATTGCTAAGGCCCTGAAACTGATCTGCAGAACGGTGACTAAGACCATACAGTGGTTTAACAGGACGGGTTCCACTCAAAGACCTCACCATGGTCGACCAAAGAAGTTGAATGCACGTGCTCAGCGTCATATCCAGAGGTTGTCTTTGGAAAATAGATGTATGAGTGCTGCCAGCGTTGTTGAAGGGATGGGGGGTCAGCCTGTCAGTGCTTAGACCATACGCTGCACACTGCATCAAATTGGTCTGCATGGCTGTCGTCCCAGAAGGAAGCCTCTTCTAAAGATGATGCACAAGAAAGCTGCAAACAGTTTGCTGAAGACAAGCAGACTAAGGACAATGATTACTGAACCAATGTCGTGTGGTCTGATGAGACCAAGATAAACTTATTTGTTTCAGATGGTGTCAAGCGTTTTTCCTTAGCCATGTCTCGAATTTATAATACAGCCTATCTTGCATTAACCAAGTCAACTGTAATTTATAATACTAATTTATATAACTAATGTTATATTAGCCAGGTCTTAGTAATTTACCGTATAGCCAATGTTTTATTTTTTTTATTTATTTTTTTAGCCAATGTTTTCTTAAAAAGGTCTTCATTACCTTTCAAGATGGTCAATGGTACATTAGCTAAGTCTCAGTAATTTAAAATGCCACCATTGTTGCATTAGCCAAGTCTCAGTAATGTATAATAGAGCCAAACTTGCATTAAACAGATCTCATTTATATTATAGCTAAGGCAGGTCTCTGTAGTTTAAAATACAGCCAATGCTACATTTGCCAGGTCTTGTTTATAACACAGCCAATGATACATTAGTTGTGTCTAATTTATAATACAGCCAATATTACAGTAGCCAGGTCACAGCAATGTAGAATACAGCCAATGTTGTAGCCAGGTCTCAGGAAGTTACCATACAGCCAATGTTACATTAGCTGGGTCTTCGTAACTTACAATATGGCCAATGTAACATTAGCTAGGTTTTAGCAATGTACAGTATAACACAGCCAATGTTGTATTACCCATTAACATTAGCTAGATCTCAGTAAATATTTGCCTGACCTGTTACTTTTAAATGCACGCTATTCTCGGATTGTATACATTTACACTATATAGCCATACTCAACAGTAGCGGCTGTGTCTGTGCAGCTGCTGCATCTCAATCTACGTGAATGGGACTACCCGCATTGGCATGCAAGGAACACATGTGCAGCTCTTGTGCTAGTAAACATGGCCTTGGTGCGGGTATATGCTGTAGTACGGCCATGTGATCGAGGCCTAAGCCTGAGCAAATGCAATACTATCTGATGGTGCAATCTCCTTTTAGATTTCACCATCAAATACATGGTATCCGAGCCTATTTGCTAAACCAAATGAATTGTTCAGATAGAAACACACTGATGTTGGCCAGTCTAAAGGAGATGGTACAGTTGGCCAGTCTAGGAGGTGGTACAGAGATGTTATAATTCAGAGCCCCTGCTTCAATCACAGAATAAGGTAAGAAGGGTGTACTTAATGTTAGGGTCTAGTTTAAGGGTCGGGGTAGGTTAGTGCTAGGGAGTTTAGATTAGAGCTATATCTGGGGACTGGGTTTTATGTTGCATATTAACCACTTCAGCCCCGGACCATTTGGCAGCCAAAGGACCAGAGGTCTTTTTTCAATTTCGCACTGCACTACTTTAACTGGTAATTGCGCGGTCATGCAATTTTGTAACCAAACGAAATTTGCGTCCTTTTCTTCCCACAAATAGAGCTTTCTTTTGATGGTATTTGATTGCCTCTGTGATTTTTATTTTTTGCGATATAAACGGAAAAAGAGCGAAAATTTTGAAAAAAAAAGAGATTTTCTACTTTTTGTTATAAAAAAAATCTAATAAACTCAATTTTAGTCAAACATTTGGGCCAAAATGTATTCAGCCACATGTCTTTAGTAAAAAAAAAAATGCCAATAAGCGTATATTTATTGGTTTGCGCAAAAGTTATAGCGTCTACAAACTAGAGTACATTTTCTGGAATTTACACCGCTTTTAATTTATGACTGCCTATTTCATTTCTTGAGGTGCTAAAATGGCAGAGAAGTACAAAACCCCCCCAAATGACCCCATTTTGGAAAGTAGACACCCCAAGCTATTTGCTGAGAGGCATGTTGAGCCCATTGAATATTTTTTTTTTTAGTCCCAAGTGATTGAATAAAGACAAAAATAAAAAAGATTTTTTTTTTTTTTCAAAAAGTTGTCACTAAATGATATATTGCTCACACATGCCATAGTTATATGTGGAATTGCACCCCAAAATACATTTTGCTGCTTCTCCTGAGTATGGGGATACCACATGTGTGGGACTTTTTGGGAGCCTAGCCGCGTACGGGGCCCCGAAACCCAAGCACCGCCTTCAGGATTTCTAAGGTGCAAATTTTTGATTTCACTCCTCACTACCTATCACCGTTTCGAAGGCCATAAAATGCCAAAATAGCACAAAACCCCCCAAATGACCCCATTTTGGAAAGTAGACACCCCAAGCTATTTGTTGAGAGGCATGGTGAGTATTTTACAGCTCTCATTTGTTTTTGAAAATGAAGAAAGTAAAGAAAAAAAAAAAAAATATTTTTTTCAATTTTCAAAACTTTGTGACAAAAAGCGAGATCTGCAAAATACTCACAATACCTCTCAGCAAATAGCTTGGGGTGTCTACTTTCCAAAATGGGGTCATTTTGGGGGGTTTTATGCCATCTGGCATTCCATGGCCTCCGAAACTGTGATTGGCAGTGAGAAGTGAAATAAAAAAATTACACCCTTAGAAAGCCTGAAGGCGGTGATTGGTTTTTGGGGTTCCGTACGCAGCTAGGCTCCCAAAAAGTCCCACACATGTGGTATCCCCGTACTCAGGAGAAGCAACAGAATGTATTTTGGGGTGTATTTCCACATATGCCCATGACATGTTTGAGCAATATATCATTTAGTGACAACTTTTTGTAAAAAAAAATATATATATTTTTTTTTTTTCATTATTCAATCTCTTGGGACAAAAAAAAAAAATATTTAATGGGCTCAACATTGCTCTCAGCAAATAGCTTGGGGTGTCTACTTTCCAAAATGGGGTCATTTGGGGGGGGTTTGAACTGTCCTGGCATTTTATGCACAACATTTAGAAGCCTATGTCACACGTCACCCACTCTTCTAACCACTTGTAGACAAAGCCCTTTCTGACACTTTTTGTTTACATGAAAACATATTTTTTTTTTGCAAGAAAATTACGTTGAACCCCCAAACACTATATATATTGTTAAAGCAAAGGCCCTACAGATTAAAATGGTGGGTGTTGCATTTTTTTTTTCCACACAGTATTTGCGCAGCGATTTTTCAAACGCATTTTTTGTGGAAAAAATACACTTTTTTTTATTTTAATGCACTAAAACACACTATATTGCTCAAATTTTTGATGAAATAAAAAAAATATGATCTTAGGCCGAGTACATGGATACCAAACACGACATGCTTTAAAATTGCGCACAAACACGCAGTGGCGACAAACTACATACATTTTTAAAAGCCTTTAAAAGCCTTTACATGATACCACATTAGATTCACGGAGGAGGTCTACTGCTAAAATTACTGCCCTCGATCTGACCTTCGCGGTGATACCTCACATGCATGGTGCAATTGCTGTTTACATATGACGCCAGACCAACGCTTGTGTACGCCTTTGCGCAAGAGAAGGGGGGGCAGGGGTGCTTTTTTTTTTTTTTTTTTGTTTTTTTTTTTATTTATTTAGCTTTTTTATTTTATTTTTAAACTGTTCCTTCCATTTTTTTTCTTTGTTATGATTTTTATTGTTATCTCAGGGAATGTAAATATCCCCTATGATAGCAATAGGCAGTGACAGGTACTCTTTTTTTGAAAAAATTGGGGTCTATTAGACCCTAGATCTTTCCTCTGCCCTCAAAGCATCTGACCACACCAAGATTGGTGTGATAAAATGCTTTCCCAATTTCCCAATGGCGCGGTTTATATCCGGGAGGGGGGACATTCCCTCCCACTGCTTGTAAAAGCAGTCTAGAGGCTAATTACCCGCTAGAATTGCTTTTACATGAAAGCCGATCACTGGCTGAAAAGAATGATACCAAGATGATACCTAAACCTGCAGGCATCATTCTGGTATAACCATTCAAAGTCCAGCAACATACTGGACATATATTGTAATCTTTTTTTTTTTCATGCAGCCTCTTGGCTGAACGAAAAAAAGAGATTGATTGGTGGGTATGCCCACCATTAGAATACCTCCCTTCATCCACCCACTTCTAATGATGGGCATACATGCACCATTTATATATGCCGATGCATGGGGGCATCCTCCCGCAAAAGTTATGCCGTGTACACACGGTCGGAATTTCGACCGTATGTACGTGGCATTAGGAGCCAATCGCTCCCCCCCCCTGCTGCCCCATGCTTCGGCATATATGCTCTTTTTTTTAACTGTGGTGGTGAAATCACCTCCTACAGCGTTGGAGTCGCGGCTTTATGTATCGTGGGAGCAAACGCTGTTGCTGTCAAGATAAATAAATCCGCGTTGCAACTGAATGGCGCACCTGAAAACAAAAAAATGCTCAACACTAAAACACACAGTAAACAAAATTACATACCTGAAAAGCAAGCATGATAAAAACATAATAAAACATAATAAAACATAATAAAACATTGCAGAATAGAATGGAGTAAAAAAAGAGCAACAATAGAGAGAGAATAGAGTGAGAGAGAGAACAATAAAACGACAACTATTTTATTTTTTTTTTATTTTTTTGAGATTCACAGGTAAAAAAGCTCCTGACTGAAGCGACTGAATCAAAACGCTACACAAAAAAAAATGTTAGCGATCGCAGGGATCAGGCCTGACTCTGCGAACGCTGCAGTTATGTGTGCTTAGTGTTTTGTAAGTGACAGTGATCGATCGATACTGCACTTGGGTGGGCTGGGCTGGGCGGAGGGGGAAAACGCAGGTGCTAGCAGGTATCTGGGCTGATCCCGCTAACAATGCGTTTTTTTTTTTGAACCCTAAACTGCTGGGACGCTAGTATAGATCTGATCAGATCAGATATTGATCTGTTCAGATACTGTGCCACTAAGGGAGGTGTATGCTTTGTGCGTGGGTGTTTGCGGTACTGGCACTAACCTGGGGCGACGCAGACCTTATTTGACCCTAAAACCTAATTGATATCACCCGCCGGGCGATCAGGGGGTTAAACCGTTATTGGGTAATAAATGGCGGGTGCCCTGACAGTATAAAAAACAAGCTAACTAACCAGCGTCACCCGTAACAGTAATACAAAAAAAACTGGTTACCTAGCGACACTAATGCAGCGATCAGAAAAACGATCGCTTAGTGACACTGGCAAAAGGGGGTGAAAGGGTTAACTAGGGGCAATCAGGGGGTTAAACCTTTATTAGGTAATATATGGGGTACCTGACGCTATATAAAAACCTGACGGGGAACCTAAATAACGAAATAACTAACTGGCTAACCAGCGTCACCAGTGACAGTTATACAGTGATCACTGGTGAAAGGGTTAACTCTAGGGGCAATCAGGGGGTTAAAACCTTTATTTAGGTTGTAATATGGGGGTACCTGACCTATAAACCTATTTATGAACCTATATAAACATGGCGGTTACCTAAAAAAAAAAAATGGTTACCTAGCGACACTAATGCAGCGATCAGAAAAACGATCGCTTAGTGACACTGGCAAAAGGGGGTGAAAGGGTTAACTAGGGGCAATCAGGGGGTTAAAACCTTTATTAGGTAATATATATGGGGGTACCTGACGCTATATAAAAACCTGACGGGGAACCTAAATAACGAAATAACTAACTGGCTAACCAGCGTCACCAGTGACAGTTATACTGTGATCACTGGTGAAAGGGTTAACTCTAGGGGCAATCAGGGGGTTAAAACCTTTATTTAGGTTGTAATATGGGGGTACCTGACCTATAAACCTATTTATGAACCTATATAAACATGGCGGTTACCTAAAAAAAAAAAAAAAAAAAAAAAAAAAATGGTTACCTAGCGACAGCAGTGACACTAATACAGCGATCAGAAAAACGATCGCTTAGTGACACTGGCAAAAGGGGGTGAAAGGGTTACCTGGGGGGCAATCAAGGGGTTAAACCTTTATTAGGGGGGGGTGGGGGGCTACCTTGGACCTAAAACTAACTGCCCTGACAGTTATTACAGTCACACTGACACTAAATGCAGTGATCAGTAAAAAAATGATCACTGCAATTAGTGACACTGTGACTGGGGGGGGAGGGGGTGATCTGGGGGGTGATCAGGGGGTGACAGGGGGGTGTTTTGTGTGCCTATGTGTACTGGTGTCAGTGTACTGTTTGTGCACTAACCTTTAGATGTTCACAGCTCGGCGTTCCGGTCACATAGACCGGCGCACCGAGCGTGACATCACTTCCTCTGCCTGTGTTTTGATTGACACAGACAGAGGAAGCATCTGATTCGCCAGGAGCGATCGCGAGGGGGTGGCCAGAAACCACTGGCCGTCCCCTCATCCCGGATCGCTCCTGAAGCGATCCCGACCGTCCCCGCCGGCCGGGGGGGGTCCCATCGGACCCCCCACCCGCCGGAAGAATGGCACGTACAGGTACGTGGTTCTGCCTGTACGTGCCATTCTGCCGACGTATATATACAGGGGGCGGTCGGCAAGTGGTTAAAGGAAACCTGTAATGGCAAAATATGATTGCTGCCATTGCTATTTTCCCCTTCTAAAGTTACTAGTTGCCTGGCTATTATGGTGTGCCAGTAGCGTCAGTATTTTTGAAGCACTGGCCTCGAACAAATATCGGGAGTTCTGATGTTTTCCTTCCATGTTTGTTCTGAGTGATAGACTCTGAAATAAGTGAAAGTAAACTTAATTTTGCTAATCTCCAGTACATCATAATATGTGTTCTAATATGTAAAAAGGAAATGGATATAGAGGAATGACCATTTCAGTAAACAAACTCATAACATTTCAGACATGGAAACCACATTGTGGCTGAGAAGACCTTTTATTTGCAATCTTCTGCTTTTGTTTGAGTGAAATTTTCAGAACCCAACCTTCAAAATATCAGGATTAAAAAAAGGCAACGAACCAGCAGGCCAGTTGGACTGGCTCTAGTTGGAAAGTGTTATTAAAAAAAAAAAAAACCCGTTAGCTTTTTTTATTGCCGTCTGTGTCCTCACTGGTGGAATTCATCCTCAATATTTGTCCTGCTGACCATTCTTTCCAGAACAGAAAGTGATGGGAAATCCTTTTTTTCACAGTTGTCCCCAGGACAGGAAAAGAGGGAAAGTCTTCTGATGGGGAAATCTGTTCCAGTGACACCTGTTTAAGAGGCAATTTCCTGTGTAAAGTGAAGAAAAATGTCCCCAATGGCATACAAATAATCATAAAAAGCTCCAACATACTCAAAGAGGCAATGAACCGTTTAGACTTGTATGTGTAGTCAGATGAAGGAAAATGTCAAACAAGCTCAATAGCTCTAGCGAGGCAGCTCCTACACAGAAGGCTTCCCTCGATGGGAACCCAACAGTAGCTTAAACCGTAGAGATATGGAAAGGAGCACCAGACCAAAATCAGATAACAGTTCAAGATCATTTTACATGTTGATAAAAAAAAAAAAAAGGGGATCTGTTTTTTTTTTTCGTCCAGCCTGCTGGGAAAAAATTCTGTGTACCAAGCATTAGTGTTTTTTGTTAAAGTGCTAGTTAATCTTTTCAGGGAAAAAAAATGAAAAGGTGAACTAACACCTTACACCCTTCCCTCCCCCACAGTCTCTACTGTACTTGCCTCTGTGGGTGATGAGCTTTGAGTGCCCACACAGCTGGGTTTAGCAGTCCGGGTGTTTGAAATCCCTACTCTTTTACCTCTTCTTTCTGCTTTCTGGATGGATCAGAGCATTTCTGGTTTGTGCTGGCACAGAGAATTGCTTTGATCTGTCCTGAAAGCCCTGCAAAAAGTAGGGAAAGAGCGGGAATTTTTAAATCCCTGGACCACTACACCCAGCTGCGTGGGTACTGACAGCTCATCACCCAAGGAGGGAAGTACAGTGGGAATTGGGTTGGGGGTTCAGGGTGTGTGTTCATCTTTTTCAATTACATTTTTAATGATGTTAAAAAAATAAAAAAAAAGCGATGTGATACGATATAACAATGCATCACAGCTTTCGTTTTGCGCACGCCTGCACACCCAAATGAGCCCTAAACCATCTATTCAATTTGTGTCCATTTGGGAAGGTTCTCGCACTACATAGTGTAACAGACTGTGCAATCAGACTGATGTGCTGTCTGTTTTGGATCTCTATGGGATACTAATGTAGCGGTACCCTGGAAGGAGCTGCGGAATTATTATGCCCGGGTCTCCCGCTTATTGATCCACAGCCAGTTACACAGTATTTTCTCACAGTCAGATACACACACACACACTATTCTGCTCGTTCTCTTCATTGACCAGTCCAGGGGTATGTGTTTTTATGTTTTATTTGGAGAACTTGGATAAGAGAAGGGACTTATTAGGATACTCCAAATTAACTATGCACAAGCGAGGACCACTCTCTCAGTAGCACTGTATAAGCAGATGATCTGCTGAACCGTACAGGGTCTGTATGGAAGAATAAGTCCCCCTGTAGCAGACAGGACTCGGTGGACTTCGTCAGTGGACACAAGTCTTCAAGTCACTAGCCAGTGTCTCCTTTAGCTTACACACCCAGTTTTCTGACTTCTAGGACCGGAGGGAGGTTTCAGCAACACACACACAGTCTCGGGGATCCTTTCAGGGTCTGTATCCACAAAATGTCCAGGGACAGCTGGTAACCTCCTTCCAACTGACACTCTACACCAGTGACACACGACTAGATGCATAGACTTTCTCCCTCAGTCAGCTTGCACAGGAACTCTGGATTTTAGCTTTCAGGCTTCAGGCCCTCAGATCTGGCAGCTGCCTTCTCCCCACCAGAACCTCTCTCCTCAGAGGTGGGCTGAACTGGAACCTCGCCCCATGTGCTCTTCCAAATAAATACAGTCACCCAGCATGCAATGGGGCACCTCCCCTTCTAATTGGCCAGGGCTGTAGCTACATCCATGCTTTCACCTGCAGGGTTTCCTCCCACTGTCCTCTGTGATTCATTACTATTGGATCAGTGTGAAATCTCCAAGGCAGCATGAATCAGCATCAGAGCACACTGAGCAGACCTCATCAATCACTGCTCTGTTAAGCAACCAGCACCTAAATTTGCCTGTCTGCTTCTCTGTTAACCCCTTAGCGCCGACCGTATGCAAATTTGCGTTCGTGGCTTGAAGGGGTTATACCGATAGACCCAATCCATGATCTGTCGTGTCCACCGGCTAGGCTGTGACGAGAACGAAGGCTTCGATCGAGTCTCCTATGTAAAAACACGTCCCTTCCAGTTTATTTTGCTACCAATAGCACCGATTAAAAAAAAAACTAATTACAGTATTCAGAATCGCCGTTTTTGGCAATCTGAATACTTTTAAGTGCAAAGGAGGGATTTGGCGTCTTTTAGACCCCCGACCCCTCCATAAGGAGTACCTGTCATCACCTATTACAAGGGATGTTTACATTCCTTGTGACAGCAATAAAAGTGATCAGTGATTTTTTTTTTTTAAGGGACAATGTAAAAAAATAAATAAATAAAAACATTTTTTTTAAACGCCCCCGTTTTCCGCGTGCTCACGCAGCAAAGAAAATGCATACACAAGTTGTGCCTGCATATGTAAACTGCGTTCAAATCACACATGTGAGGTATTGCCGCAATCATCAGAGTGAGAGCAATAATTCTAGCAAAAGACCTCCTCTGTAACTCTAACCTGGTAACCGTAATTTGTTTTAAATCGATGGAGATTTTTAGGTACCATAATTTGTTTCCATTTCACGAGTGTGCGCAATTTCAAAGCATGACATGTTCGTCTATCTATTTACTCGGCGTAACATCCTCTTTCACATTATAAATAAAAATTGGGCTAACTTTACAGTTTATTTTTTATTTATTTATTTCATGAAAGAAAAAAAAATTGCGTTTGAAAGACCGCTGCGCAAATTCCGTGTGATATATAATATTTGCAACAATCGCCATTTTATTCTCTAGGGTCTCTGCTAAAAAATATATATAATATTTGGGGGTTCTAAGTAATTTTCTAGTAAAAAATAACGGATTTTAACTAAAAAATTTCAGAAATGGGCTTAAGCATGAAAGGGTTATGCAGAAAAGCCAAAAAACTATATACACTAATAATTTCTTTACTTTCTTCTGCAGCCATCTACAACTTTCAAGCAAAAAATGAAGAAGAACTAAGCTTGCGGGTGGGAGATACAGTGCAGATATTTGAGACCTATGAAGGTAAGGACCTCCTTTCTTCTTCCTTTTTATTTTCTATGTGATTATTCTGTCTGTCTTGACCAAACAAAGGTACAAACTTTTATCTGTTTGAAGTGTGTGAAATATGAAACTCTATAGCCAAGTCAATGCTGAACTCCAGGCAGATATAACAGACAGAAATCATTGCATCTCTGTACCTATTAATACAATCAATACATGACATGTAATGTTAGTAATATAAAAACCAAAAGTATAACTAAAGGCAAAACTTTTTTTTTTCTTTTGGTTTTAGATAGAACTTCTGTCAGTTTTTATTGCTGTCTGTTCCCCCATTCATGAGATTCACTCGCTCTATTTGTCCTGTTTTACTTTTATAATTGAAAGTGAAAGAAAATCCCATATTTTTGAGTTATCCCAAAAAAAATTAAGAGAGGGGAAATCCTCCAATCGGGACACTAGTTCTAGACTCTTATTTTGCAGGGATATCCTTTCACTTCCTGTTTTTGGATTTTGGCATAGCTCCCAACTGTCCCTGATTTCGAGGGACTGTCCCTGATTTGGAGAAATGTCCCTCTGTCCCTTTTCCCCCCTTATTTGTCCCTCATTTTGAACTGATCTATATAGTTGTATATAAAATGCACTTTTTATCTTTCAAAAAGTGTTTCCCAGTGCTAAACCTTTCACCTAATTTCTATATTGCTGCATTTGTACATTTTAAAAGCCAATATAAAGGAATAGCAGTGGTAAAAAAAAGTCCTTGTGGGTTTAATTAACCTTCTTCTTCTTTTTTTTTTGTTGCTTAATTCTCCTTTAAGGGGGTGTGGCAGGGGGTGTGTCCTATGCCTACATACATTTGTTAGTAGGTGTCCCTCATTCCCATCTCAAAATGTTGGGAGGTATGTATATGGCAGAAAGTGAAGGGAAATCCTCTGCCAGCGTTATCCCTCCCTTACCAGAATTAAAGAAAAGTTTTGCCTTTTAGTTCTACTTTAATTTGACTTGGTATCAGCTTTTCAAGTCCCTGTAAAGCAGAGCTCAGACAAGGAAAGGAAGAAGCAGCACAGGAAGCCAATCAGGTGGATTGTAATGTCTACGTCCTAAGGAAAACATGCTTACAGGAGGAAAGAGCAGAGAGATGAGCTTACCGGTCTGCTGCTTCTTTTTACTGTGGGGATGACAAGACCTGTAAGCGTAACTTAACTGCAGCAGATAAAGATCAGGTCACCTGTCCTGCTAGACAGGGTTGTGTTGTGTGGCAGAGCTGTGTAAATATCAGAACTGGATGGACAAAGCTGCACATCCTTTGGCAGGTAAAACCTGTCCCTTCTATGTATTTCACCCATGTATATAGCTGCTATCCCAGGAGTTCAGCTTTGACAAGTGCTTGTCTTGTTGCCCAGTTGGGTTTGGATGCTTTTTTTAACGCTGCAAAACTTTTTGTGGTGGAGGGACGTCCAAATGTAGCATGTCAGGGGGTCGTCTTCACCTTAATAAATATCCCCAAAAAAATGTCTTCCTCAGTTTAGGCCAATATGTATTCTTCTACATATTTTTGGTAAAAAAAAAAAACGAAAAATCGCAATAATAATACAAAATAGGGCAGGCATCACTAAAAAGCGGACTGCGGGCTGAATCCGGACACAGTAGCAGCTCTATGCGGCCCGTAGCCACGCTAAATAGTTGCCTGAGTGTTCTCTCCCCTCTGCCATCTCGCCTGCCCGCTGCTCCACTAACTGGGGGAGGGTCTGGACTGAGGGATGGGGATCTGCACTTGGTGGAGGGGGGGGGGGGGGGGTCTATGCTTAGCGCAGAGGGTGGGGGCCTGGACTGAGGAGGAGGGTCTATACTCATTGTAATTGCTAGATGACTGGGTCAGAGCAACTCCAAAACTGCAGCTCTTGTGGTATGTTCCTAGTCAGGACCGTTTTTAAGGCAGGGCAAAAGGGGCAGCTGCCCTGGGCCCCATCATTGTAGTGGGGCCCAAACCAGCTGCTTCATACTTGCAAACTATCCCAGTTCAAATTCCCTTATCCCTTGAAGTTTAAGTCCCGTGCTGTGTTCTGATATCTCAGTGTAAACTTCTGCTGCTGCTGCCCAGCTCTGCCCTATTGCCATGTACAGATGAATCACCTGCAGACCCTGTGTTTACATGTAAATAACCTGCATTGATATGTAAATAGTGGCGGCATTAATATGTAAATAGTAGTGGACTACGGCATTGATATGTAAATAGAGGCAGCATTCATATGTATATCATGTCACCCTGAGGTCACATCCATCATTACTTCTGCTGAATGCTGCCCACTGGGGAGGTAAAGGAGCATGCTTGAAAGTCCTGCCTACAACTGTGGTCATTAAGCCTAACATCAGCCTGTTCTGCAAAAGTAAGCAAATTGGAGGTGGCACCCTTCTTCAAAATAACCTGGTGCCACGGCACCCTGAATTTTGGTGCATGTGAATATGCAGGCAGGCAGTGAGGAGATGATGTGCTGTAACCTTTAGCAACCAATCAGTGAGCAGTAATGCTGTGCATTAACCTCTTGCAACCAATCAGTGAGCAGTAATGATGTGCAGTAACCTCCAACAACCAATTAGTGAATGGTATAAATGTTCAGTAACCTGTAGCAATCAATCAGTGGGCAGTATTGATGTACAGTAATCTCTAGCAACCAATAAACAAGCAGAAGTCATGTGCTATAACCTCTAGAAAATAACAGTGAGCCATAATGTGTGCTGTAACCTTTAGCAGCCAATCAGTAAGTGGTAATGATACACGGTAACCTCTGGCAACCAATCACAATCACTGCCTGATCTGAATCAGTAAACTGATTTTGAGTTTAGCTGCTATTTATTGTATGTCTCAAAGCATGTGGAGAGCGAAATTGTTTGGAAGAGGGGGCCCAAGAAAATGTTTGCCCAGGGTCCAGTCAATATTAAAGACGGCCCTGTTCCTAGTCTGCGGTGGTCAGCATCTACCAAGAGTGGTCCAAATACAGGTCGGTCCTCCAAGAAAAGGGAGATTTTAAATGCATGTCTGCGTAACCAAGCCCCGGTGAGCATGTCAATGGGGTATGGCCAGAGCGGCGGTGTCTGAGGCCAAGTTCATCTACATACTAATGCACTGGGTTGGTGAGCGGTGCCTTTTCTTCTCTTTGATAATGCTCTTACACTTTTGAATGGTACACGGATGCCAGCTCTAGTTATTGGCAAGCATAACATTTTTTTTTGATAAAAAACAAATTGTAATCGCTAAAATGTCTGGGTCAGAGCAACTCCAAAACTGCAGCTCTTGTGTAATGTTCCTGGTCTGCAGTGGTCAGGACCTACCAAGAGTGGTTCATGATAAGAAAACGGATGACAGGGTCATGGGCGACCAAGGCTCATTGATGCATGTGGGAAGCGAAGGCTGGCCTGTGTAGTCCGATCCAGAAGAAGAGCTACTGTAACTCAAATTGCTGAAAACGTTAAAGTGGTTGTAAACCCTGCTTGGTCATTTTTACCTACAGGTAAGCCTATAATAAGCAGCTGTAGCTAAAATGAATATCTCCTAACCATACACCATTTAGGAGATATTCACCCTGCATGCAGCCAGTGGCAACACTGAAGACACTCTGAAGGTCTGGCATACCTTGCTGGAACCGAGGGCTCCCACGGTTCCAGCCAATTGCATAGCTGGAGCAGGTGAACCCTGAAGAAAGACAAGGGGAACATGTCAGCTCTCTCAGCACTCCAATGTGAGTATTTCATAATGTGCTAGTATGCAATGCATACTAGCACACTATGCCATTGCCTTGCAGGTTTTTTTTTTGTTTGCAACATCCGCGGTTTACAACTGATTTAATGCTGGTTCCAATAGAAAGGTGTCAGAACACAGTGCATCGCAGTCTGTTGTGTAACGAATTAGGGCTCCTTGAGGGCAGATTCTGATGTGAATGTATGATACATACAGTATCTAAAGCGTTGTGTAAATTGATGGTGCTATGCAAGTACATGTAATCAATAAATGCTGACTGTGTCCACAGCCAAAAGAGCATACAATGGGAATGTGAGCATTAGAACTGGACCACAGAGCAATGGAGTAAGGTGGCCTGGTGTGCATCACTTGATTGGAGAATAGATGGTACCAGTATGTACTTTGGGCAGAAGGCAAGCCGGTGGAGGCAGTGTGATGCTTTGTCTAATGGACTCCATGCCTTGACGAGTCAGGGCTGGGCGTATACTAACAGTTTCCATTAGAGATGAGCTCAGGCCTCCTCTGAACCCCTTTCTATCTGAACTCTGGCTCTTTTTTACTCTAGTGAGCTGCAGTCCGGGTCATTTTACCTCACGCAGCCCATGTAAAAAAGTACCTGGCATGAACTGGCCTGAAGTTCACTGGAGTTAAAAAAAAATATATAAATAAATAAAAAAAGCTCAAGTTCGTAGTTTGGATAAAGATGAGTTTGGAGGACTCCGAGATCATCTCTACTTTCCATCATTTCAGTAAGGCCAGATGCCCTCTATGTATTTCTGGCTTCTGCATCAGACAAAAAAAAAAAATAACATTTTAGTTCAGAACAAGTAACTGGCCCCCTTCCCTGTACTGCAGATCAGTAACCAGCCTAGGCATGGGAATGTACCTGCTCACCAGGAACTTGTACAAGGCAATGCTGAGAGCCTTGTGACATGGCATGCCAAATGTAAACAGGTCAGCGCAGGTTATAGCGAGCGTCCTCATGAAGGTTGTTATGTAATGGGAAAAACCTGATTCCTCTGTACACACAGTTAAGTGAGTTTAGAGAGGAAAAAAAAATCACTTTTTTTTTTCCTGCAAATCCAGACAAAAAGTATTTTATTTTTCAACTTCCTTCAGATCAAGCTGTGCAGACAAAGTAGCAGTTGGGCTTTGTTTAGACTTGCGATTGGCGGTGGCAAAAATGCGCAGTTGAACCACATTTTTTGCTGCCTACCCAAGCACCAGTGAGCAGGGCAAAACTTGTCTGGGGGGCGCTGGCTGAGGCCACATTCATCTACGTGCTGATGCACTGGGTTGGTAAGCTGCATCTTTTCTTCTCATTTAATAATGCTTTTACACCTCAATGGTGCACTGACACCAGCTCCAGCACCAGCAACCAACAGGGAGATCTCTGTCTCAGCTTAGAGCGGCCCTGCAAATTTAATTTGGATCATGTCTAAATCTACCCTTGGAGGGTCCAGACAAATCATTTACAACTGATGGGGGTGCTTACAGTGATCATCTTTTATTAATTTATGTAATCTGGTGCTGAGAAATTGCATTCAAACCAATCTTGCAGTTCAGTAGTGTGCACCACCACAAGTTTAGGCCCCACCTAATTCTAATCGGCATCAAACCAACTCTTCTCAGGAAAGATAGTGTCCAATAAATCCTCAGGTCTTTTTTCTGTTTTCCCTGTTTTTCGAGCTGTAAAACTATCACAGTGTAACCCTTTGAAGTGGGATAACTGCACTTGCCATGGCAGCTATATAGAGCATTTGTCTATAGCAGGAGTTTCCAAACTACAGCCCACAGGCCACGTCTAGCCTGCAGCTAGGGTCAGTGGCATATTTTTAATGTGCAGATATTGAGGATTAAGGTCTCCACCTTTACACAAATCCCCCCCCCCCCTTTCCCCATGTGGGGAACCCTGATGTAAGACTCTGATGCTAACCCTGGTGTAAGAGAGGACTCTTGTGGGAACCAGAATGTAAGGGGGACTCCGGGAATTTGTTTTAGCCCACAAATATATATTTTATATATGATCTGGACCTCGCACTGAAAAGTTTGGAAACCCCTGGTCTATAGCAATGTAGCCAGGTGATTGGCTAAGAATGAAGAATGAAAGAAATGCTGGCTGCAACTGCTCTCTGTAGTTGCTGCCCTGCCGAGCTGAACTGGTTAACAGCTATGTTAGCAAGAGGAGGGAGCTGCTATGCAGGAAGAGTTCTATAGACTGAGTCAGGCAGCACTGCACTGTAGGAACTGTAGTCCAGAGGAGAGACTATACTGTAATCTATAGCTTTTGAACTGCATTTCCCAGAAAGAGATTGCCAGGAGGAGGGGAAAGAACTGCATTTTGTCAGGCTGTACAGGACACAGCTTCCTCTTGTTGTGTGGGAGACCAGAGCGTGCACGTCGCTGTCCAGTGTGCACCACCACAGCTACATATCAGCAGTCTGAGTGGGATCAGGGGTGCTGAATTTGGGGGTGTCATGTAAAAGTACATAAAATAGAGCATTTTAAATGCTTACATGCAGTGTTTCTCCTTTCTATAAATTATTTTTTATCCACTTGCAAAAGGTCTTTTGAATTTGCTGGAAAATTTTACTAGTCAATTCCCTAGCACAGCCTTCTTGCATGTCATTGTCCTCTCCTCTGTGCTGGCCCAGCTCCTCTGCCTCTCTCTTCAACCATTCAACATATTTATTTATGTAGAAGCTGGGGGAGGAGCAAAGGGAAATACTATAAAGTGTCACTTGAATCTGAGTCTGCTGGGGTTGCTGTCATTGCAAGTATGAAGGCAACAACCCAGTAGCAGTCTCTGGGCTTTTGGATGTCTACAGAAGGGATTCTTTTAATGGTACATACCATGCCTATCATATGTTAAATGCACATATCTTATGAGAAGATTTTCGTTGAATGATTAGTCGGATGACAGGGTGTCTTTAAAGGATTATTCCACTCAAAACTGATTCATTCTGGCATGGTGCCTGGAAGGATAAAGGCTGCTTATTCTCAAGGGCATCATTAGAGAATATCATACTAGAAAGTTTTAGCTGCACCCAGTGCCAATGCATGCCAACACGTGCCGCTGTGGTGCCATTCATTTTGAATAGCACCCTAATGCACTTCAGCGCACATGCCTTGTAATACATCTTGGCACACAGGTGTGAACAATCAGTGCAGTGCATTTAAAAAAAAGATGTGCCATTTAACATTTCAATAGCTATGTGTGCAATTAAAATGAACAGACTTCTTAATGCGTTTTAGGTGTATTGCGCTATGACAATGCACTGATGTAAACCATCCCTTTCAATATGAAGCTAAGAACTCATGATCTCAAACTAGCAGGAGGAAAGTTCAGAACTAATCTTAGAAATATTATTTTACTAAAAGAGTAGTTGATGCATGGTATAGACTTCCAGCAGAGGTAGTGAGTCAACCGTAAGTGGATTCAATCATGCTTGGGACAAACCTAGATCTACTAGATCCACTCTACTACGACAAAAACGCAAAAAAATATATATATGTGTATATGTGTGTGTGTGTGTGTGTGTGTGTGTGTGTGTGTGTGTGTGTGTGTCTGTGTGTATAATAAATATAAATATATATTAAAAAAAGAGGCAGGTTTGATGGACCACTTCTTCTTTGTTTTCTGCACTCTTACATTTCCTATTTTTTCAATATCTGGGTTTGTGAAGACATTTGGTGCACACAAATTGGATTTATATGATTTTTGGCTATTCAGTAATAAAGCGTGTGTGCCTGGTGTTCAGCTTTAAAAGTGCAGTGGCCACCGAATACTTAAAAATACAGTGTTGGCTGGAGTACACCTTTTTAAAACTGACTGTCATGGTAGTTAGTTACCATCCATGGAACTTCCCATGGTTTCCCTATGCTCTCTGCTCTAGTCATTGGTCCAGGAAATGAGTGTGTAACATTCCTTAGAAGCATCAGAATGTTTGTTTTATGGCTCTGGGGAATGTGAGATGCTGGGATCATAGAGTCTCCACCACCATGCTGCAGAAAATACAGGGATGGGAAATTCTAACTAGATAAAAGGGTTCTCTCTGGAATGCAGGTGATTATTGGCAGGAGACTGTTGTGTATTCTGAAGATAGAAGTTAAAAAATTCACAGGAGGGTGAAAACGGATGGTTTTCTGAAGATATTGAAAATTAAAAAGCTTAGAAGGTAGTTTGGGCAGCACTAAACATGCAATAATGTTCATGTTCCATTAAGTGTCAAATCATTGTGAGAACTCTTCAGCCATTAGCCGCTAATAGCTTTCTAAATTAGACATCTCATTACACAACATAGTTGATAATGTGTGGGCACAGTCCAATCTCTGAACATTATTCTGTGTGCAGATGATCAGTACTCTAACATGAAGTGAGAGGCTGGCGTGGGAAAAGCTCAGGTTCACATTATTTCTTTTAAAGTGATTGTAAAGCTTGATTTTTTTTTTTAATATTAAATAATAAACCTGTTATACTTACCTGTTCTCTGCATTGGACCTTTTTCCTCTCGGGTCCCCTACCGGCCCTCATGGCTGCCTGCCCCACCTTCCCCGCAGAGTGCCCCCATAGGAAGCCGCTTCCTATGGGGGCACTCTTGCGTGCTGGATCCCGAACCAGGCTGTTTGCATCTATTCAGGCACCCCAAGTTCGGCTATTGCAGTCACTAGCAATAATCGCTAGTGAATTTGGCTGGCTTGGTACATTCGGCCTGCCCTTACACGGTTCTAATCTGGCCCATTTCATGCTGAACAGGCCCAGATTCAAACTGTCTATGACCGACCTAAGCTCCATAAGCCATTGAGAACAGAGATTGTGTTATCATTTACAAAAGGCATTTATAATGTGATTGACTGTGTGTGTGTGTATATGTGTGTGTGTGTGTGTGTGTGTGTGTGTGTGTGTGTGTGTATATATATATATATATATATATATATATATATATATATATATATATATATATATATATATATATATATATATATAAAAAATTAGGGCTGTTACTGATTAAAATTTTCGTGTTCGATTAATTGTTTTTTTTTTTTTTTTTTAATTGATTGATCGACTAATTTCGATTAATTATAACGTACATACAGATCCAACTACTTTTAGCTGTTCTCCTTGCATTGCAACTCTGCATTAGTCAGTGGTAAATGTGGTATATACTATATACAATCACCCAACACTAGTTAGTTTCCACAATCCATGACTTAACTTCACAGTTCACACAAATACGTTTTAAATTCAAACTGTAGCACTGACGTAAGTAATTTTTTTTTTTTCACAATAGCGTGACAATCCCTCCACCTTCGGTCTAACTAATCACTCTCACCTTATGGCATAGACCCCTGTGCAAACAGGTGGTCATGCAAGCGGGTATCAAAAGAAAGGTAGAAAGAAAAGATCTAAGTGCTCACCGCTTAAGTATAAGATTACATTTTTGTGTTTAAACACAAACTACTCACATAAAGATGATAAAAAACACAGCATGTAAAGCCGACAATCGTGTTAGTTCCGTAGGGCAACAGCGGGTGACGTCATGCGTAGCTCCTCCCCCGTACTCGCTACGTTCAATCAGAACTTCGACGTCACCGGACTCCTCCCCCTTCCCTTCATTAGCAGACGGAGGCACTTGGGGAAGGGGGACGAGTCTGGTGACGTCGATGTCCGTGACGTCACCGGATCTCCGACGGAACTCCCTGAAGACCTGGAAGCCAGCAGAGAGGTGAGTACCGATCAAAAGAATTTTAATCAAAATTGACGATTAATCAAGGAATTAATCTTTTTAATTTTCACAGCCCTAATATATATATATCTGTGTGTGTGTGTGTGTGTGTGTGTGTGTGTGTGTAATATATGTGTGTATATGTATGTATGTGTGTGTATGTATGTGTGTGTGTATATATATATATATATATATATATATATATATATATATATATATATATATATATATATATATATATATATATATATATATATATATATATATATATTCTAACACACACACACACACACACACACACACACACACACACACACACACGTATATATAATAATTATATTATATTCACAAATGTTTTTCCTTTTCATTATGGGTTGTTGCAAGGTAAAGGTTCACATATACTTTAATGGATTGCTTTGGCTTATATTATGTACTCCGTTTTACATGTAGTAATGTTCTGTGGAGTTGTTCCTTTTAAGCAGAGAGTCATCTATTGTCTTTGCCGCTCTGAGTAGAAGGGTCCATATCTTTTACTGCATTGATTCCTCTGACCTTCAGCCTCAGTACTGCAGTCTGTGATCTCCACCCACTCCCATTGCTGGGCAGAATGTGGTCATTGTACACAGTGGCTTGTGTCTTTCCAAGGCTTAACCTCTTGTGTGCCAAGGGCAGCTATACATTCTTTCTAGCTTTTCCTTTATTTTTAAAGCTTTGCTCTATATACTCAAGAAAAGAATTCCAAAGATATTTTCTATATTTGGGTTTCATAAACAAAGGCAATGCCCAAGAGCTTTCTTGCGTTCTGCTCAATTTAGACTATTAAAATATAGCTTTTCTGTCATGATTGCAACTACACAATCAAAGCACAATTAGCTAAACTACTTCCCCTATTGAACTTGTACATGTGACACGTGACGTGGCTAAATCCTAGTAGTGGTGATGGTATAGTTAAAAATGTAAGTAGTACACGGCAGGTAGCTTTCCCATCACATATACTCATAGCTCCCAACTGTCCCTGATTTGGAGCAATGTCCCTCGGTCCCTTTTTCCCCCTCATTTGTCCCTCATTTTGGTCTGATCTATATAGTTGTGTATAAAATTCACTTTTTTTTTTTTTCTTTCAAAAAGTGTTCCCTAGTGCTAAATCTTTCATCCAATTTCTAAATTGCTGCAGTTGTACATTTCAAAAGCCAATATAAAGGAATATTAGTGGTAAAAAAAGCCTTGTGGATTTAATTAACCTTTTTT
This sequence comes from Lithobates sylvaticus, assembly GCA_028564925.1. Classification (NCBI taxonomy): domain Eukaryota; kingdom Metazoa; phylum Chordata; class Amphibia; order Anura; family Ranidae; genus Lithobates; species Lithobates sylvaticus. Next base: position 110,817,017 of record CM053029.1, on the reverse strand, counting down.
TTTAAGGGGGTGTGGCAGGGGGCGTGTCCTATGCCTACATACATTTGCTAGTAGGTGTTCCTCATTCCCATCTCAAAATTTTGGGAGGTATGCATATACTGTATATATACAGTTGAGTTCAAAAGTTTGCATACCCTGGCAGAAATCGTGAAATTTTGGCATTTATATTGACATGTTTACTTAAGTATTTTTTACTTAAGGTTAGTGATCATATGAAGCCATTTATTATCACATAGTTGTTTTGGCTATTTTTTTATTCCATAATAACAGAAATCGCCCAAATGACCCTGATCAAAAGTTTATATACCCTGGAATATTTGACCTTTGTACAGACACACATGGTGTGCGCATCGGCTCCCCCCGCCGTGCAGCGCGCGCCCACAGTTTCTCGTGCACGAAATGGCATACGGGTACGTCGTTTCCAGTGTGAGTTGAACGCACAGGCCTAATCGGCAGCTATTTTGGCTGCCAAACAAGCTGCTGATTAGGCCTGTGCTTTCAATTCACTCTGGAGTAAACACCATTGTAGGTCCAGTTCATTACTGGTTGCCAGTCAAGCCCTAATAAAGGGGGCATGTAGACCCCCAAAACATGTTGGCTATTTCATGATCTTTACCCCTGACCTTTAATGGAATAAAGTTGTATCGGGACCTCTTGGCAGTGGCGTGGCACTTAAATGTCAACCCTTCTTACATTTATACTACAAGTCAAGGAGACTGTGGAGATCCTATGGTGTGTAGAAGCCACCTGCCCAGGAACCAGATCATTTACACCAACATTCAAGTGATTCTAAATGATCACCTTGTAAAACAACCAATTCAGTTTAAAAATGAAATGAAAGGCAAGACATTTGTGTATAGACATTAAAAAAGACATTAAAAATACCCTTTCCCCCTTTTTTATAAGTGATCACATTCCCTCTTCTCAGCTGCATAAGAGCTGGAGGTGGAAAAGCAGCAGCACACTGAGCTTCCCAGTGAATGGCTGTGCAGCATGTCAGGACAAGTCTGATCATTGGAGGAGAGCACACTGAGTTCCCAGCATAGCTAGAGAACTGACAATTCGGTGTTCTCATGGTTAGTGTGGTCAGTGTTTAATAGGAAAGCAAAGGAACTGGCAGGGACACCAGAGATTTCCCACAAAGGAAGCAATACAAAGAGAACAGGATACTTTATCATACAAGTACAGTACATGGTACAGCGGGCACATATCAAGAATATGAAATGCTGGGGTAACAAACACCTTAAGATAACAATAACTGTAAAAAAAAAAAAATTTGGGTCCGGCACTATTTTTCCACTTTCCTCAACCTCATTTGGTCAGTTTGGCTGTGCCAGCATTTATCTAATATCCGTGGGTACCTGATTACAAAAATACATTTTCATTTTGTCAAATTCTGTTTGCAGGGTATATTTTTTATTGCACATCTTCCTTATTTAAGCTTATGAACTTACTCTGTTTTTACAGGATGGTACAGAGGATTCACTTGGAGGAACAAATCAAAGAAGGTAAGTGATCGGAGCCTGACCTTGTATGGTGGGTAGGTGTAGGGAAGTGTTGATACAACATTTCATATACTGTATGTCATTTTCTGGTACAGCTTGGCTCTGATAGTACAACTTATTTACATCTTCATTTATTAATTTAAAATGTATTGCACTTAAACTAACTATACCAGTCAGCCATTCCATTATGACCACTGCAAGGTAAAGTGAATAACCTTGTCTTCTGAAAGCGGGTGGGATATATTGGGCAGCAAGTGAAAACGTTGTCCCAGAAGTTGGTGTGTTGAAAGTAGAAAAAAAAATGGGCAAGCATAAGGATTAGAGGGATTTTGACAAGGGCCAAGTTGTAATGGCTAGATGACCGATGTCACGTCACATTTGGCTACCCATCACATTTTGCTACCCGCTGGAGTGCGCCTGCGCGGTGCCGCCATATGCATTCAAACTGTTGTAAGACACCACTTTGCCACAGGGCCCCTCGCGGGCTCGCTTTGCTCGCCACGATTTGGGTACGGCCTTGCTTCGCTCGGCATAATTAGAATCTAACTCTATGTCCACTTGGATGGTGTGGCTTGAACCTGGACTCAGGGGTCTGGGCACAAAATTCTGCGCAAGCACAGATCGCCACAGTGTTTGAACGCCTATGGCGGCATCGTGCATGCACAGTCCAGCGGGTAGCCAAATGTGATGGGTCGCCATATGTGACGAAACACTGAGTCAGAGCATCTCCAAAACTGCATCTCTTGTGGAATGTTCTCGGTCTGTGGCGGTCAGGACCTACCAGAAGTGGTCCAAGGAAGGAAAACTGATTAACTGCAGTTTTGGCCATACTTATCCTTATTATTAAAGATACTTGCATAGCGCCGGCAATTCACATGGTACTTTACATATATAATGTATATTCACATCAGTCCCTGCTCTGCCAAGAAGCTTACAATCTAAAGTCCTTCACTCATATTAATACACATACTAGGGCCATTTTAGATAGGATCCAATAAATCTATCAGCATGTCTTTAGAGTGTGGAAGGAAACCCATACAGGGACATGCAAACTCAAGGCAGGTAGTGCCAAGTAAGGATGAGCTCCTGCGTGTTCGCACAGCCCACGTGCAGAGCCCGCCAGGAAGTCGGCACTGTGCTGTGCTAATAACAGGCAGTGAGACATTGTCCCGATGTGCGGCTGCAGAGACCGGGAAATGTCTCACTGCCTGTGATTAGCGCAGCGCAGTGCTGACTTCCTTGAGGGCTCTGCACATGGGCTGTGTGAACATGCAGGAGCTCATCCTTAGTGCCAAGATTGGGATTCGAACGAACAACCCTAGTGCTGCCAGGCAAAAGTGCTTATCACTTAGCCAGGGCTCTCTGTTAACAAACGGTATCATGGCTACCAGGAATCCAAATGTTTTAGAATGGCCCAGCTAACACTCAGACGTCTGTCCAACAGGGAGACTGTGGTAAAAACTTGTAAAAACTGGCAAAAATTATAAACCTAGATGTGCAAAGCTAGTAGGAACTTGCCCCAAACGACTTGCAGCTAAAGGAGGCTCTGCAAAATACTGACTTGGGGGTGGGGAACGTGTACAACCAACAAAGGTCACATTTTATGATCTAAATAGTATTCACTAATTCATGTTTTTAAACATAATGCATTGTGTGAATGCATTGAAGCAGTGTACAGTACATCAGTTTTTTAAAAGTGTGCCTAAACACTTGCGTAGAATTAGAATCACTGCAGCCAGTTTCAGATCCAATCCCTAAGTGCGACCATCCCTGAACTTCCTATCAGGAGAGCGTGCTCTGTCTACCAAGTCACAATAGACAACGGCTATATCCATCTTTGGCTTTGAGGAGACAGAAGCAAGGGGAAGATTGCCTAAGGCTCCAGGGCTGTGTTATTCTGTGGACACACGTAGCTCTCTGGTTTGGATCAGGCATGCAAATGCGTCTCTTAGATCCCTGTAATTAAAAGGAGCCACTCTGAATCAGAGAACTGCACTAGTGGCTGCATGGCCCATCCAAATCTATAAATGTGGGAACACTGCAGGTATGAAAGAAGCAATGCATCATGTAAGTCATCACCCTAACCAAGGGGTGCCCAACCTTTTGAGGAGCGAGGGCCACCTTAGCGACTTGGTAACAGGCGGATGGCAGGTCTGTGTCCACTCATCAGACACAGACGCAGCCCTCTCTACCCTAAGGGCCCCCTGATCTGCCCAGACAGAAGGGGACAGATCCCCTTCTGTTTTTTTTTTAAGCATATCGGATTGCAGATAGTTGGGTGTAAGCAAACCAGAGTCTGTTTACATCTGCCGCTCTATAGAGGTGAATGAAGGATCCGATTGGGTCCTCCTGAAAAACAGACAGGCAGACCCGATCGGACCGATCATGTGAAAGGGGCCTAAGGCTGCTTTCACTCTGATGCACAGCGGTTTACCGGCTCCTCAACTGACCATGATCTTCACTTCTTCTTTAGGATTCCTGCAGCTGGTTTCTGCTGTCCCCCAGGTGGTTATAACTGGTGGCTGCTGCTGACTGTCCTCCAGGCCTGGTACTGCTGTTGGGTACTGCCTTCTGGTACTGGTGGCAGATACCGCTGGCTGGTACTGCTGGCGGGTACTTGTACTGCTGGCGGGTACTTGTACTGCTGGCGGGTACTTGTACTGCTGGCTGGTACTTGTACTGCTGGTGTTTACTGCTGGCTGGTATTGGTACTGCTGGTGGGTACTTGTACTGCTGGCGGTTACTGCTGGTGGGTACTGGTACTGGTGGCTGATACTGGTACTGGTGGCTCTGGCACTGCTGGCTGCTGTCCGAAATCGCGGGTTCCCGTGCTTTAGTGTAACAGAAGCATGCGGCTGCAGTAGAGAGCAGAGCCAATGCTTCATGTCACAGGCGGAGTACATTTGGTATCACTCCGCCTGTGAAGGAGCAGGCGCTATACAGGAAGCATCGGCTTCCTCTATCAGCGGCTCCGTTCTTCGCGCTGATGCTTGTGGATGGCGGGTCGGGAACCCGCGATCCGGGCTTGCTGACCCGCTATCTCAGAGCAAGACATGGTGGGCCACATCGGAGGGCGCCACGGTCCAGCAGTTGGGCCCCCTCCCCTAACCCAATAAGAAAAATAATACTTTACTGTTTCTGTTGTAGTAGTAATATTATTACTATGCAAAGTCCTGTATGTGTTTTGCGGTGTATTTCATATAGTATGCGTATTTTAACAATTCTGACTTGGAAAAACATATCCACCAGCTTGCAAGATAAGCAAATATATTGAACTCACAGTGAGTGATGGCATGAAAACCTACAGTGTAGATACTCCAGGACATGACACATCTATCTTTTAGGTATCCAGAGCTTTCAGGGCAACAATGGTAAATGAACAGGTTTAATACAACGCCTTTCGGTTATACTACTTGTCAAACAGGCCTTCTTTGACAAAGTTTGGGGACCGTGGATCAATTCTGTCGGTTGCTTTATGAGGAACTATTAACTAGCTATGTCTTGATTAGATAGGATGCACTGTTTACTTTCTTCTACCCTTCTTTTTCTACCTTGTTCTCCTTTTCTGGCTCTTTCTCTCCACCCTTTTTATTGCCCTCTGGATCTATCAGTGAGCCATACATTATGCCACAAGTGAAGTGTTGTGGTGGATGAGGCAGACCCCTAGTTGTTGTTCTAGCCCCTTGGTACGCCCTCTTATCCCCACTAATTTCACAACATATGGGGACATACACTCACCAACCACTTTATTAAGTACACCTGTTCAACTGCTTAGTAACACAAACTGCTAATCAGCCAATCACATGGCAGCAACTCCATGCATCTAGACATAGTAAAGACGACTTGCTGAAGTTCAAATCTATCATTAGAATGTGGAAGAAAGGGGATTTAAGTGACTTTGAATGTAGTATGGTTGTTGGAGCTAGAAAGGCTGGTCTGAGTATTTCAAAAACTGCTGATCTACTGGGATTTTCACACACAACCATCTCTAGGATTTACAGAAAATGGTCTGAAAAAGAGAAAATATCCAGTGAGTAGCAGTTGTGTGGAGGAAAATGCCTTGTTGATATCAGAGGTCAGACGAGAATGGGAAGACTGGGTCGAGATGATGGGCAACAGTAACTCCAATAACCACTCGTTACAACCAAGGTATGCGGAATACCATCTCTGACCGCACAACGCATCGAACCTTGAAGCAGATGGGCTACAGCAGCCAAAGACCACACCGGGTGCCACTCCTGTCAGGAAACTGAGGCTACAATTCGCACAGGCTCACCAAAATTGGACAATAGAAAATTGGAAAAACGTTGCCTGGTCTGATGAGTCTTGATTTCAGCTCCGACATTCAGATGATAGGGTCAGAATTTGGTGTAAACAACATGAAAGCATGGATCCACCTTGTCTTGTACCAATGGTTCAGGCTGGTGGTAATGGTGTGGGGGATATTTTCTTATATCCTTTCGTTTTGGGCCCCTTAGTATCAATTGAGCATCGTTTAAACGCCACGACCTACCTGAGTATTGTTGCTGACCATGTCCATCCCTTTATGACTGCAGTGTACCCATCTTCTGATGGCTCCTTCCAGCAGGATAATGCACCATGTCACAAAGCTCAAATCATCTCACCACTGGTTTCTTGAACATGACAATGAGGTCTCTGTACTCCAATGGCCTCCACAGTCACCAGATCTCAATCCAATAGAGCACTTTTGGGATGTGGTGGAAGGAGAGATTTGCATCATGGATGTGCAGCCGAAAAATCGGCAGCAACAGCGTGATGCTATCATGTCACTATGGACCAAAATCTCTGAGGAATCTTTCCAACACCTTGTTGAATCTATGCCATGAAGAATTGAGGCAGTTCTTCTTCTTCTTCTTCTTCTTCTTCTTCTTCTTCTTCTTCTTCTTCTTCTTCTTCTTCTTCTTCTTCTTCTTCTTCTTCTTCTTCTTCTTCTTCTTCTTCTTCTTCTTCTTCTTCTTCTTCTTCTTCTTCTTCTTCTTCTTCTTCTTCTTCTTCTTCTTCTTCTTCTTCTTCTTCTTCTTCTTCTTCTTCTTCTTCTTCTTCTTCTTCTTCTTCTTCTTCTTCTTCTTCTTCTTCTTCTTCTTCTTCTTCTTTCTTCTTCTTCTTCTTCTTCTTCTTCTTCTTCTTCTTCTTCTTCTTCTTCTTCTTCTTCTTCTTCTTCTTCTTCTTCTTCTTCTTCTTTCTTCTTCTTCTTCTTCTTCTTCTTCTTCTTCTTCTTCTTCTTCTTCTTCTTCTTCTTCTTCTTCTTCTTCTTCTTTTTTAAAGCGTGACAGGTAAACTTCTCTTTTTTTTGTTCCGTCTTGATTATCTAGTGGTAGTTTATCATGTATAACGTATGCTCGCTGGAATATACCTTTTATGTTTCACCTTCAATATCCTTTGCATTTTGATATAGCATAGTGGTATATTTTTTTCTATGTGTTTAAGTGGTGGAAACGTTTTATATTTTAATTTTTTCCCCCCAAACTTTTAAATAAAAAGTATTGGTAAAGAACCGGTTAAATACAAAACTCTGTTTAGTAAAACTAGAGTTATACGTTTGGAAAATGTATTTTACAGAGGGCTATCCCACATAATCAGATTGTATTGTACCTTCCATCTTTATAACATCAAATTTAAGACCAATGCTGTACTGTAGCTCGGTATAAAATGCAGACTGCATTATGGAGCCTGCCAAAAAGTGTGCCGTTTTCTGTCACTGGTTGAGATATACAAGATATGGCTTCTGTCCAGGGGCCATGCTGGAATGCGGCCTAGATTCCCACACAAATGGCAAACTGGAAAAAGTTATGCACAGAAGCTTGATGTGATTGCTTCAGCTCTAGAAGTTCTCTGCTCCGTTATGGTAAATTCAGACATTATCAGAACATCCAGTTTTCTGAGGAGTGGATTTGTAGGCCCCAGGGGCCACCTGACCAGGTGACAAGGAGAGGCAAGAGTCTTCCTTTGGGTGTGTGCCACAATGCTTGGAACGCAGGGTAATATTCCAGAGTACAGAAGATAGAATAACATTTGATTCATTTAGAGGCACACCTTTACATGTGTTAGGTTTCAGCTGGCATGGCTCTAGCTCCTCACATCTGTTAGTACTATCGTCCAGCTGCTGGATGGAATATAACGCTCATTTGGCAGAACTCCATTTTAAGTACCGTTTCATTTATTCCTTTGTCTGCATTTTCCAAAATTACTGCTTATTTTCAAAGGGCCTTTTTACTTTTTATTTTCATGGTGTGCCATAGTCCTAATGCCTCTGCCTTGTTACCAAATCCCAAAAATGACATTAAGCCTAGGTTCACACTGACATGCTAAATAGTTAAAACGCTGAATGCTTACTTAGGACATTACCCAGAAAAGTCACACTTTATTATTATTTTTTTTTTATATATATATTTAGCCTACCTTGTTTTAGTTTGGAATTTCAGAGCACTGTGTACTGTGCTGTACACTCTACTGTACTTCTACTTTGTGCATGAGCAGTTAAGCTGCTCACACACAGTATAAAGCATCCATGTAGGCAGCTGGCACAAGAAAACATGTCCCATGCTTCCTCACCACTTCTGTTGGTATTAATATTGTGTTCACATGCCATTGGGTATACACTATATTACCAAAAGTATTGGGCCACCTGCCTTTACACCCACATAAACTTTAATGGCATCCTAGTCTTAGTCCGTAGGGTTCAATATTCAGTTGGCCCACGCTTTGCCGCTATAACGGCTTCAGCTCTTCTGGGAAGGCTGTCCTCCAAGGTTTAGGAGTGTGTCTATATGGGAATGTTTGACCATTCTTCGAGAAGCGCATTTGTGATGTCAGGCATTGATGTGAACAAGAAGGCCTGGCTTGCAGTCTCCGCTCTAATTTATCCCAAAGGTGTTCTATCTGGTTGAGGTCAGGACTCTGTCCTGCAGTCCAGTCAAGTTCCTCCACCCCAAACTCACTCATCCATGTCTTTTATGGACCTTGCTTTGTGCACTGGTGCGCAGTCATGTTGAAACAGGAAGGGGCCATCCCCAAACTGTTCCCATTAAGTTGGAAGCATGAAATTGTCAAAAATGTCTTGGGATGCTGATGCCTTAAGCATTCCCATCACTGGAACTAAGGGGCCAAGCCCCAACTCCTGAAAAACAACCCCACACCATAATCCCCCTCCACCAAATGATTTGGACCAGAGAACAAAGCAAGGTCTATAAAGACATGAATGAGCGGGTTTGGGGTTGAGGAGCTTGACTGGCCTGCACCTCAACCCGATAGAACACCTTTGGGATGAATTAGAGCGGAGACAGTGAGCCAGGCCTTCTCCTCCAACATCAGTGCCTGACCTCACAAATACGCTTCTGGAAGAATCGTCAAACATTCCCATACGAAAAAAAACTCTCCTGCGCTCTGGTGTCTAGTTCCTCAATACGTGATGTAGTCAGGTTCATATAGTAATACCTGGTGTCTTGCATTCCCATAGACACACTCTTAAACCTTGTGGACAGTATTCCCAGAATTCCCAGAATAGCTGAAGCTGTTATAGGGGTGGGCCAACTCAATATTGAACCCTACGGACTAAGACTGGGATGCCATTAAAGTTCATGTAAAGTCAGGCATCCCAATACTTAAAGCGGTCCTGCACACACTTCATTTAGTAAATCTCTTTGCCTTCCAAATCAGGCAAAGAGTACTAAATGAAGTGTTTTTTTTTTTTTTTTTCACTTACCTTGTAATTGCTGACGTTCTTTCCTCTGTCTCTTGGGGGGTGGGCGGGGTCTATGCGGCGATCCTCGTCATGCCGCACTGTCTCCTGGGATTTGGTGTCATTGATCCCAGGAGTCAGTGCGGACATCCGCTGAAATCTTGCGAGATTTACCGCTCTCGTGCCCGAAATCTTGCGAGATTTCGGCAGATGTGGCCGAAATCTCGCGAGATTTCTGCAGATGTAGCCAAAATCTCGCAAGATTTCTGCGAACGTGAGCTACACTTTGCCGTTACTGCCCACGCGCGAGATCGTCGCAGTAACGGCGGTGCATGCTGGGCCATAGAAGGTGTCTGTGTGGTTTCACGTGCCCACAGGCAAGATGGCACCCAGCAGCAACACTTTTTATAAGTGTTTCTTTCTGACGAAAACCGGCAGCAGTTCCCTCTGAAAACGGAACACGAGTGTGTAATAACCATCTCCTAATCCTTCTCATTGCAGAAAAAAAAAAAAAAAATACATTACAGACAGTGTCATTCCGCTTTAAGGAACTGGGCCTTAACCTAAACTCCAGGAAACTTGAAACATTTCCTTACAGTGGGCTGTGCCCACACTGCAATAGTTAACTGCTTGTTTTAGGTCTAGGGGGGCATGGAAAAGTAGGCTTATTTACCTGATCCTCTGCGCTGCTAGACATTTTCAAGCACCATCTTCTCCCTCATGATTCTGACATCATCAAGATCAATGCAGGGTAGTGAGGACTCGGTGGGCGCATGGGGGAGCAGAGAGGCGGATCGGGTAAATAAAATGCTTTTCCTATCCTTGACTAAACAAACCATTACCGTTGCAGTGCTGGTGCAGCCCAGTGCAAGGGAGAAATGTAGGTTTTTCCGGAGTTGGGCTTTAAATGACTCACCCCTTCCTGCTGTCTTTTAAACGAGAACACTGGCCGGGTCTTAAAGACTAGGAGATAACCAAACAGATTGAAGTAGGGAGTTCCAAAAGATGGGAGAGACTCTTGAAGTCCTAGAAGGAGGTCACAAGGGAGCCAGAGAGCAGGAGGTGTTGAGAGGATGATTTGCGTGATATGTTTGAGACAGGGTTGGTAATGTAGCTTGGAGCGGAGCTGTGGATGGCTTTTTATATTGTTCGTATTTTTTTTGGGCAATTGGAAGACACTGGAGGGATTGACGGAGAGGGGTGATCAACAATGTGCAGTTGGTAAGGTTGAAGAGCCTAGCTGTAAAGGAAGGCCAACAAAGTGGAAGTGGCAGTAGTTAAGGCGAGAGATAAGGGAGTGAATGAGCAGCTTTGAGAGCTCATTATTTAAGAAAGGGCAAATTTTGGAAGTGATGTGGAGGTGAAGATCTGGACAATAATTGAAATTGGGGACATACATACTGATATGTCAATTGGTAATTTTGTAATGACCAAGGAGACTGAAGAGGTGAATTGAGTTGTTGGATATATTTGGGTGTCATCAATAATACCTGATTAAATTTAGCAATTTACATTTCTGCTTTTACTGGTTAAAGTACAGCATGTAACTTTTCCCTGGAAGACCTAGCCTTTAGGAATTCCATATAATATTTATTTACAATGTGTAGTTTCCCAATGTTTCTTCACGGCATCCCTATAGCCTGGAGATAGTGTGGGGTAGATGGACTTCAAGACACAGGCAAACTGTTGGGGACAGTTACATATGAGATTGAGGAATGTATATGGAAATGATGGAGGGAGCAGAAGACTGGGAGACTGCAGAATGTGGCTGAGCATTTAGTGGTCATCGGAGTGAGAGGAGACTGGGTGGTCCACCGTCCAAGACACTACGTGGTCTATAATTTACACAGACGGCAATTACATCTGAAGGAGAATACCACTTTTATATAAACGTCTCACACACTATATATTTAACTATGTACTTCGTGTTCTTATGTAATTTCATGACAAGCACAGCAAGAGTTATGTTTTAGAAGTGATCTCCTTCATTGTTCCTTCTGAAGGTGAAGGTGTTTCTGTTGATGTATCCATTCTTCACAGTTCCTAATGCAGGTTTCTCTCAGGTTTAATGCTCTCACTCACGCTAGATGAACAGTGGCCCCTCGTCTCCGTTATGTTAATGAGCAAGTAGTTAAACATTTGTGTTACCGTATGTCATAAGTTGAATGTGGCTCATCAAGCAACTAATTGCCTCCTACTGCATGCAGGTATTTTTAAACAGTTTGGTATAAAATCTCAAGGGCAGTCATAGATCAATAGCTGGGACTAGAATCATATCTAAAAGTTAAAGTACTTTTTGTATTCCTTGAAAATGACATAGCAGAAGATGAAATACCTGATAGAGGCCTCCTACATAGGCTGCCTTTTGTAGCAAAATTATGCACTGTACAATATATGGTGTGGTTCTCGAAGATATCGAAACCTTGGAAGAAATACATGTTACGTGGAGTTTTTTCGAGAGGTGGTGATTGAAGATCTACCTGAACAACATGAAAGAGATGAAAGATCACTGTGGTTTAATGCCCTTTTTTGTTTATCTTTTTTTTTTTAAAGAAATTAGGAGGAAGGCCTAACTAAATAGCAAGGAAGACATAGACCCCCGTCCTCCCACTCTCAATCCTGAAATGATCCCCTGCCGAGGGAATGAGGGGGGGGATTAAGCACACGGGGGTGCCCGGGCAGCAGATAGAAGAGTAACCTGGAAAGGTGGGCGGTGGGGCGGCAGTTACTCAAACCGATCTACTGTATTTTGCTGCAGGTGAGACACGGCGGGAAGGAAAGGAGAAGAAGCCCTCTTTCAGCTGCTGCAGGTCGACAATACAGTTGATTGATTTCGGAAAATGCTGTCCCCCGTTCCAGGTTCCGGGTTCGGCTGACCCCCAATTTAGAACAGAAAAAAAAACGTTAGTAAAACAAAGCAAGAAATTACAAATAAACTTGAACCCTTTAGAGTCCCTTTCAGAGTACCCCTTATATCAGAGTCTCCACCCCCCCGCCCCCCTTTACATCGGAATGATGGAAAAACTCTTGCAACGGTCCATAGTTTGGAGACTCCTGCTCTGGTTACAGGTCCTTAAGTCTGACTAAGGCCTCTTTCACACGGCCGATCCGTTCAGATCCGCCTGTCAGTTTTTCAGGCGGACCTGAACGGGTGCTCCATAGAGGTCTATGGAGCGTCGGATGTCAGAGGTGACATGTCCGCTGACATCCGATCCGATCCGAAAAAGTGTGACGGAGGAAAAAGCTATATTTCCATCTGTCATCGGATCGGACTCTGCGGTCCGTCGTCCCCCGATCTCCCATAGGGGAGAGCGGCGCTCTGACAGGTCCGTCCCTGCGTAGTGTGCATAGACAGACCATCTTCCTGCTCAGCTGAGATCGCTCCGGCAATCCCCGCTGAGCAAGAGAATATCCAAATGTACAGATGCATAGTTATGCCACGTACACACGAGCAGATTTTTGTCAGAAAAATCTTGGATGTTTTTTCCAACGCAATTCCGCTTGGCTTGCATACACACGGTCACACGGAACTTTCGACCGCCAAGAACGCAGTGATGTACAACACTACGACGAGCCAAGAAAATTAAGTTCAATGCTTCCGAGCATGCGTTGAATTGTTTTCTAACATGCGTAGGAATTTTGCGCGTCGGAATTGCTACAGATGATCGGAACTTTTTCCGACTGAAAAATTTAGAACCTGCTCTCAATCTTTTGCTGGCTGGAATTCGTCCAGCAAAAGTCCAATGGAGCATACACACGGTCGCATTTTCCGACCAAAAGCTGTCATTGGTCTTTTGCTGGCTGAATTTCCGATTGTGTCTTGTGGACAGATTCTCCCACCTGAGCTGTGGATCTCTGAGTTACCATGGGCCTCTTGGCTGCTTCCTCCCAAATGTAGGAAGACCTACCTCATCCTCCTTTTTATGAGTACATGTACACCTAAGTAGTAAATGTAAATCTTTTTTTTAATAGTATTTAAAGATTCAGTTATTTAAACCGACGCTGGCATGGTGGCGAGTCATATTGTCAATCGCATAGCCGACTCCCTGTCCAGTAATGCCATAGAAGACCATCAACTGTCACTTTGCCTGGTACATCAACAGGCATCACAGCTAGACTCGTGCCAATATCCCCATTTCTCTGCAGCTGTGAACACTTTTATATAGTTGTGAATTCTATTAGTAGCTACTTCAATGAAAAGCATTTCTAAAATAGAGCTAAAATACTTCCACTCTGTACGGAAAGGACTGTGTATCTAATCTTGTGTGATGATTCATTGCTGTAATTGTATGTTCTTCCAGCTACAGTTAGTCTGCAGCATATAATCTGCTGAACAATGTTTATTTTCCAGGCATTCCTTTACAGGAGCGTGTTTCACATCAGGATTGCAGGAGAGTGTAGACAGATTTTCAAAAAATAACTACATGGAATAATTACATTGAAGCAACGTGTCATGTGTTTTAATGGTGATTCTGTGTCTTCTGTCTTATAAAGTTAAAGTCCAGGATAAGCAAATATTGTCTATATTTATTCTTGGTGTTCTTTGTGTATTTCATCCAGATCTGTGCAGTACCAGTAAACTCTTTCTCTGATTCATACGGCTTCATATGTGCTTTTGTTTCCCTGATGCAATCTGAGCTCAGCGTTTGAGAGCTCGCTCCTGTGGTGGTGGGGGTGAATGGTAACAGCTGGGTGTGTCTTAGCAACATCATAGCAACAAGGCAGAACAGGGGGATGCAATTTCTGGGAGTTTTTCAGTCAGGCTTTCTGAGGTATGTAAATGGACTACACTTATATCAAGGGCATTATTAAAGTTTGGTCAAAGCTGCCCAGTTTGTTTTTACCTATAGACACCCCTTATCTGCATAGGCAGTGAACTATGTCTTTAAAGTGGTTGTAAACCCATGAACAAAACAAACAAAAAAAAAACCTGCAAGACAAAGGCATAATGAGCTAGTATGCATAGCGTACTAGCTCATTCTGAAATACTTGCCTTAGATCGAAGCCCTCGCTGCGGTCCTCGTTCACCGCTCCGGCCGGCAACATTGCTCCTGGAGTTACTTCCAGGTATCGCAGGCTCTGGTGCTGTGATTGGCCGGAGCCGCGATGACATCACTCACGCACAGGCTCAAGCAGCACTGCAAAAAATTCCCTCGGAGGAGCGGCTTTAAACCCTATGAATGCAGGCAAGAGAACGAGGCCTACGTAGTGTCAGTGGGAGCACACATGCAATGTTTAACGCTGCCCATACACAATACAGTCTGATTGCACAATCTCCTTTAGATTTGGTAAATCTATGTAAAATGAGAGCAAAAGTATAAAATCACATAGGCTCATGTATTATATAATTGATGTTGGATCTACAGTGTTGCATAAGAATGTGATAAGATACAGAAACGAGGCATTCCTACCATGAAATATTTCCACCCTACTCTGTTGGGCCTCTACACATGGTGGGAGTTTAGGAAGCATGCTCAGGTTCCTTCATTTATTAACATAAGCTGTGTCTTTACTAAATTTACACATTGTCAGAAACTAACACAGCTCTGTTTTTTATTATTTCCCACGTGTACAACAATCCTATATTTCCCCATCCATTGACATAAATATACTATGTGATTTCAAAGGAAAGATCTAAGATTCTTGCAAATAAAAATGTATCTAAATTCTAGATCATTACCTGTTATCTGGAGCAAATAAAAAAAATATTTACAGTACAGTCATAATGGAATAGATCAAGTAAGAGAAATATACAATACTGATCAATATAATGTTAATAAGAGGGACAAAAAAAGCTAAAATCAGAACCATTTATTAGATAAACAAAGGGCAGTATTTAGCTTAAAGAAATGTTTTACATGCCTTCCACATTTTTCTTAAAGTGAAAAAAGTTTGTTGGCTTTTGAAGCTGAGCTCAAAAATTGTATTTAAATATATTCCCCCAATAGCCATAAAGGATACTAATCCCTTTCTGTGCACCAGAAGTCTTTGCAAACTCAGAACCAGCAGGCCCCACCCACTACAGGTTGGCTGCAGAGAACTACAGGGTGGGTGGCGACAAGACCAGTCACCCTGCACAAGGAGAGAGAGCAGCAGGGGCTGGTCTTTATTACAGGGAGCTCCTCCACAGAGGTAAAGTTTCACACTAAATTACTGCACGTATCTGGAAAAAAATACACAAAGCACACCAAGATTCAAGTACGAATACACAAGACTCTTGTATTTGAACAATATGTAGTAAGTGTATTGTTTTTTCCAGTCCGTTGGATGACTCCTAAACTTGTATTATGAGATGGAAGAGTAAAGTGTAACTGCCATGTAGCAGAACAAAGCAGAAAGCGGAGGCTGCCTGTGTAATGAGCATATATGGCTGCCCCAAAGCCATTATAATTACAAGGTTTTTTAAACATTGATCGGCACTGATAAGATTATTTGCATCGTGCTGAACTTTATTTTTTATTTTTTTACATGCATTGAAAAAGAATGACCTAATCAATTAGATTGAATTGATTAGAATGACCTAATC
Organism: Lithobates sylvaticus; assembly: GCA_028564925.1. Classification (NCBI taxonomy): domain Eukaryota; kingdom Metazoa; phylum Chordata; class Amphibia; order Anura; family Ranidae; genus Lithobates; species Lithobates sylvaticus. Next base: position 110,801,287 of record CM053029.1, on the reverse strand, counting down.
AAGTTTAGCCAGGCTTTCCCAACATGCATGTATACATGCACCGAAATTTGGGCCACCGGAAAATACAGTTTTTAAAATGTATGCATGTATACGGAGTGTGTGGTGTGTGTGATAGATTATATTTATAATTCGGCCCCCTTGAACTTTTCAACCTTTTGCCACATTTCAAGCTTCAAACATAAAGATATAAAATTTTAATTTTTTGTGAAGAATCACCAACAAGTGGGACACAATTGTGAAGTGGAACGAAATCTATTGGATATTTTAAACTTTTTTAGCAAATAAAAAACTGAAAAGTGGTGCGTGCAAAATTATTCTTCCCCTTTACTTTCAGTGCAGCAAACTCACTCCAGAAGTTCAGCGAGGATCTCTGAATGATCCAATGTTGTCCTAAATGACTGATGGTGATAAATAGAATCCACCTGTGTGTAATCAAGTCTCTGTATAAATGCACCTGCTCTGTGATAGTCTCAGGGTTCTGTTGAAAGCGCAGAGAGCATCATGAAGACCAAGGAACACACCAGGCAGGTCCGTAATACTGTTGTGGAGAAGTTTAAAGCCGGATTTGGATACAAAAAGATTTCCCAAGCTTTAAACATCCCAAGGAGCACTGTGCAAGCGATCATTTTGAAATGGAAGGAGTATCAGACCACTGCAAATCTACCAAGACCTGGCTGTCCCTCTAAACTTTCAGCTCAGACAAGGAGAAGACTGATCAGAGATGCAGCCAAGAGGCCCATGATCACTCTGGATGAACTGCAGAGAACTACAGCTGAGGTGGGAGAGTCTGTCCATAGGACAACAATCAGTCGTACGCTGCACAAATCTGGCCTTTATGGAAGAGTGGCAAGAAGAAAGACATTTCTCAAAGATATCCATAAAAAGTCTCGTCTAAAGTTTGCCACAAGCCACCTGGTAGACACACCAAACATGTGGAAGAAGGTGCTCTGGTCCGATGAAACCAAAATCCAACTTTTTGGCCACAATGCAAAACGATATGTGTAGCGTAAAAGCAACACAGCTCATCACCCTCAACACACCATCCCCACTGTCAAACATGGTGGTGGCAGCATCATAGTTTGGGCCTGCTTTTCTTCAGCGGGGGCAGGGAAGATGGTTAAAATTGAGGGGAAGATGGATGCAGCCAAATACAGGACCATTCTGGATGAAAACCTGTTGGAGTCTGCAAAAGACCTGAAAGTGGGACGGAGATTTATCTTCCAACAAGACAATGATCCCAAACATACAGCAAAATCTACAAAGGAATGGGTTCACAAATAAATGTATCCAGGTGTTAGAATGGCCAAGTCAAAGTCCAGACCTGAATCCAATCGAGAATCTGTGGAAAGAGCTGAAAACTGCTGTTCACAAACGCTCTCCATCCAACCTCACTGAGCTTGAGCTGTTTTGCAAGGAAGAATGGGCAAGAATTTCAGTCTCTCGATGTGCAAAACTGATAGAGACATACCCCAAGCGACTTGCAGCTGTAATCGCAGCAAAAGGTGGCTCTACAAAGTATTAACGCAAGGGGGCCGAATAATTTTGCACGCCCCACTTTTCATTTTTTTTATTAGTTGAAAAAGTTTCAACAATCCAATAGATTTCGTTCCACTTCGCAATTGTGTCCCACTTGTTGGTGATTCTTCACAAAAAATTAAAAGTTTATATCTTTATGTTTGAAGCCTGAAATGTGGCAAAAGGTTGAAAAGTTCAAGGGGGCCGAATACTTTCGCAAGGCACTGTATATGTATGTGTGTGTGTGTGTGTGTGTGTATGTATGTATGTGTATGTATGTATATATATATATATATATATGTATATATATGTATATATATATATATATATATATATATATAAATTATTTTTATAAATGGGTGTATTATATTTGACTTTTTAATTAATATCATGAATTTAAATAAATATGAATTTATTGTTGGCACCTTTTGAAACTGTGTTAAAAATTCTGCTTGCTGCATATTTGGCATACCGCACCTCCCCATTGCAAACGCAGCAAGAACACATCAAAAATGCACCTGGGTTGCGTTTTTGATGCATTTTTTTGAGTCACGTGACCTATTAAAATAAAAACACACCAAAAGCAAGGTAAAAATTGCGGTAAAATCACAGGCGGTAGAGTATGGGCCAAATAATTAGCTGAACCATCCACCGCAACATCCTGCTTGACTAGTCTCTCAGTTAAAATATGTCCCCCTCCTGATGGGGGAGCCCCTGGTTTAATCTTGATGCCATGTTTTGTTTGTAGGTCAAGATATTCCTTGTTTCTTGTTTTTTGTTGTTTGTTGTTTGTTGTTTGTTGTTTTTTGGCAATATTTTTCTTGTTTTTTGTTTTTTTTTTGGTATTTTGTTATCTTGATATCACTGGTAACAATAGGTTATATTGGTTCACTTCTGGTATGGTATATGGAGGCGGCCATACACAGGATTTATTATTGTGTTCATTTATACTAAATATTAATCACCAAGGTGGGATTAACATTGGATCACGAATCTAACACAGGATTTATTTTATTCATTTATATTAATTATTAGCCACTAAGGTGGGATTAATATTGGATCACGAATCTAATCCCTATGAGGGTCTGGGATTATATCCTGCCCCTCCTACTCAACACTGGGCACTGGATTACTTCACTTTTAATTACTTTCTGCCACTAATATAATATGGTTGGGGGCACTCAGTAGCAAATATATTTTTTTAGCTCACTTATAACAGGGCGACCTACGGAATTCTTATTAAATAGATTCACTTATTCATAAGTACATAGGGGAGCGCCAATCGCCCTTTTACGTACATTTCTATATTCAATTTACCCTCTAGGGGGCTAAATTTCCTTGGGCGGGCTGCATACCTGATTCTTGGTTATCCTAAGCGCAGAGTTGCCTTTTAGTTTTACAAGATATTCCTGTTCTTATCCTTGAGCCAGAGCCAACTTGGCAATAAGGTTTTAACATGTACCATCTGGAGTTGACCCATGCGTGGGTCCTTTTTCTATTGTTGTGGCAAGGCAAATGTTCTGTTTTGTCTGTCTGTATACATTATATGTTTTATATACAATAAAAAGATTTAAAAAAATAAATAAAAAAAATCACAGGCAGTTTCGGCAGCCATTATCAGCAATTTTTTGTCCTTTCGGCGCTACACTGAAAACCCCATTTTTGGTTTTGGCCAAGTGAATCCTGAATTTTCAGTTTCGGCCCCGAAATTTTCATTTTGGTGCACTACTAATACATGTATACCTGAGGCTGAGGTGTATGTGTGAGAAATGGGTTGGATAAAAAAAATGTATCAAATTTATTTTAATAAAATGCTTTCGGAGTAAAAATCTATCTAAAGATAGTTTTCTATTTAAGATACATTAATGAAATGGAGCTTAGTTATGTGGCATGAGGCTGTATATTCTGCAATATTAAAATTTTTGGTAAACTCATTCAATGAATCCAAACTCTGCAAGCTGAGATAACCTGCACTGCATTGATTCATTCACACCATTTCACAGTATCCATGACATAAAACAAAGTTCAGGAATATTCCTTTATCCCATTGTTTTGCAAATCTATGTACACTACAAACTGTATGATTGCATTGGTTCTGATATCGCTGTTTTACTAACCTGACAGCTTTATTTTAAATAGGAAACCCTCATTTTGTTTGCAAATATTAACAATTCTAACTACCAGCAAGTCCTTACATTTTAAAGAGCACCTGTCATTTCAGATCCATACTGGCAGCGCCTGTTAGCAGGTATCGCCTGTTTCTGCCACATCCCTCACCTTGTTGTGTCACTGCCACATCATCAGCCGTCCCATTAAAGTGAATGGGATTGTAGGTGAGTCAACAGCCGGTCAGAGGAGGATCGGCTGCGGGACAGAGATGACAGTTGCTCTTTAAAAATGATGATTTAAATAAAGCATTTTTACTAGTGATTTAAATCAAATCCACCCTGGTGAGAAATAGGAAAGATTTTGGCTCTGAGATAGAAAGGAAAGGAAAAGGTGACCTTCAGCAGCTGATGACTGCTCAGCAGTAAAGCCAACATTTTATCTGGGCATATTTAATGTGTACTGGATAATGAATGGAAATGCATTAGGGATAAGGGCTATTGATTGCAAGTGGTGTATTTTACTTGGGTACATTAAAAAGCTTAAATGTTCTACTTTCTTTCAAAGAAATTTCCACCGCACAATGGCTCTTCTTTTTCATGCAGCAGTGAGAGTGTCACTTGAAGTGAACCTTACCTGGTCCAAAATCTTTCTGGGAGAGCAACATCACTAAGTTGCAGGAGCCATTGTAGGTCTACAAATTATCTTTGTTGGGCCCTGTATTTTCTTATGCACACATGGGAACTTTGCCCACACCGTAAAGACATACTCCCGCCAAAACTTATATTTTGGTTTGGACAGTTTAGGGAAGGGTTAGAACATCTGCCTGGTTTTTATAGCTAGATGGTCTTTATTGAACACATTTATCTTAATTTCCTGTCTGAACAGGAAGTGAATAAGGGGAGGCCCTGCTTATTTCCACCTGTCTGACAGGTGCAGCAGGGCCTCCTCCATTACATAGAGGGTTGCAAGGCATCCTGCTGGGGTTCAGCCCGAGCCCACATACTGTTAATGTTCACATATGTTGGCCCTAGATCTCTCCGCCACATTCTCCTGGTCACAGCACACATTAACCCCTTCAGGCCTGGAGTACTCACACATAGGCCTGCGTTTTACACGTGGTCCAGGCAGATGAGACATGGGGGCTTGGGCCACCTAAAACATAATACATGGTGGCAGGCAGGGGACTACTTTTCCTCCATCACCACCCACTCCAGAGCCAACCAGGCTTGCACCAGTAAAGCACAAAACACTGCATCCCAGGCATTGGCTTTACTTAACCTTTGCTTTGCTCATTGCACGGAGACCTGCTTGTAGTAAAGTCATTTCTTTACTCGGAAGCAAGATGATAAACAATCAATCTCAAATGACAATCATTTTTCCACAAAATGTAGAGGTAGAACATGTCAGTCTGTTACATCTTGGCATTTTGCAACACATAGAAGAACAAGGTGGTAACTTTAAGTCCATAACCTAGGTTCTTGTAGGCTAAGGGCTAAGTTCTCCACTGTCCCTGCTCCAAAAGGGAGAGCACACCAAAGCCCCTCAGTTCTGCTCTCCAGTCCTCCTCCTAAGCAGACTATCTTCCAGATCCAAGCTCCTTCCACTATATAAAGAGATAGCTGTCATCCCTCCACCGCTAGGAGGGGAAACCTTTTATAGTGGACTGCCTGCAAGTGATGTAAACCATTTCATGAGAGCACAGTTGTAAACACATTTTTTTTATTAGAATGGGAAATGGTTAGGACCTCTGACAATGTTTTTCTGTGCCTTCATGCCCTGGGGACAGCCACAATCCCATTTTTTGTATAGACGTCGTTGAGACGGGAAGTGGGGGAACATTTCCACAGCTGAATCGGACAAGAAGTTAATAAGGCTTGTTAAAACCTCCAGAGGATACTGTGCACATAGTACTTGTCACCATTAAAATTGAATCTGTGATTTCTAAGCAGAGTTGTTGGAAAGCTAGCCCCTCCCACCACTATCCAACAACATTGAACAAAGGAGACGGACTTCAACTGACCTCACAGAGGAAAGAGGGAAGTGTAGACACAGAACCCACATAGCCCTTGCCTCTTCTAAATGCCGCAATCAGAACATGTACAGCCCGTACTTACCATGTGTCCCTGTGCCTTCTTTGCTCCATTCATACAAATAAAAGCCTGAGCCCCCAGCCCCCTCTCTGTTCTGCAGCCATACCTCCCTCTCCTACTGGTAAAACACTGAGCCTGTGATCTCCCACAGCCACCAGCTAGTTCAGAGGAGATGACTACAGTAGCAGCCGGCAGGTTGTGTTGTGTGATTGACATTGATTGGGTGGCAGTGGCAGTCATTCCCAAATACACAAGCTGCCAACAGCCCACTCCAGCAGCTACTACATTTGTCTGGAAGAGGAGGATGCACAGTGATACATGGCAAGGGAGGCTACAGAATTGAAATGGGGCTGTGGCTTCATTGCTGCCTGTATCTCCTCCCATTGGAACACCCATAATATGGGCTTCTGCAAGGGGTGGCGATACAGTCAGCATTGACCGTAATAAGACATTTTATTTCCAAGCAACAGCACTGATTTTAATAGAGGACATATGCACAAGGTCCCCTGGAAGATTTAACAAGCCTTTCTAACCTTTGGTGAGAGTTCTTTACCTTTTTCCCCGCTCTACAGCAGCAACTTAAGCTGACTGAGAATATCCACATTACTACAAACTTCCAGGAATTTTCTCTTCTGTCAAGATTCTCTTTTTAAAAAGCCCTTACAGGTCATCAGTTTAGAGCCAACAGTTGCCTTAGAATTACTGCTCTCACTCCAGTGATCAATAATGCGCGGTGCAATTGGCATTTTTTTTTTTTCACATAGATGCACATGATGCGTTTACATATGTATGTGCATTTTTCAACTTGTTGGATAGTACTTTGTAATGACAGGCTCTCTTTAATGAGACATTCATGGTCCATTAGCTGGTTCCCTGGCCCCAGCAGCCGGGGAAAAGTAGAGACGCATAGCTGCATACAGACCCCTTCACCCATTCACATCTTTGGGCGGCTGTATGCAGCACCCGGGGGTCCCAGGCATTGAAATATGCCTGTGTGTTTATGATGTGTGGGCAAATGCACCCTTGTGCATGAGCGTTTTAAAGTGGAATTCCAGCCTAACACTATGCTTTAAAATGTTCCCTGCCCTTCCTGCTACCATGCCTGTGTAAAAAAAAAAACAACTATATACTTAACTTTTTTTAGTCCACTCCCGTCTGGCCATGTGATCCCGCAGCTCCGGCTCCCTTGTGTCAGGGAGCACCTAATAGTTGTGACTTCCTGGAGCTGTGATGTCACCCATAAGCTCCCAAGTCCCAACCATTGTCAATCTCCTCTCCCCTGCAGCCACCACTCACTGACACGTAGGAGCCAGAGCTTTAGCATCACGTGAATGGACTGGAGTGTATAAAAAAAGGAAAAGTATACACTTTTTTTACATAGGTTAGGCAAAAAGCAGGAGGGAACATTTTGTAAGCATATTTAGTGTTAGGCTTTACTCCAACTCTGACTGATACAAGGCACTATTCCTCTCACTGACACCAACAGTGGGGCATAATTCCTGCCACTGACACCAACAATGGTGCACCATTCCTCCCACTGACTCCAATGATGGTGCACTATACTCCCCAATGATACCAGCGATGGTGCACTATACTTCCCAACGATGGTGCACTATACATCCCGTCGATACCGACGATGGTGCACTATACATCCCGTCGATACCGACGATGGTGCACTATACTTCCCGTCGATACCGACGATGGAGCACTATACTTCCAGTCGATACCGACGATGGTGCACTATACTTCCCGTCGATACTGTCGATGGTGCACTATACTTCCCGACGATGGTGCACTATACTTCCCGACGATGGTGCACTATACTTCCCGACGATACCGACGATGGTGCACTATACTTCCCGTCGATACCGACGATGGTGCACTATACTTCCCGCCGATACCGACGATGGTGCACTATACTTCCCGCCGATACCGACGATGGTGCACTATACTGCCCGCCGATACCGACGATGGTGCACTATACTTCCCGCCGATACCGACGATGGTGCACTATACTTCCCGCCGATACCGACGATGGTGCACTATACTTCCCGTCGATACCGACGATGGTGCACTATACTTCCCGTCGATACCGACGATGGCGCCACTATACTTCCCGTCGATACCAACAATGGCGCCCCTATACTTCCCATCGATAGACTATGGCGCCACTATACTTCGTGTCAATACCGACGATGGCGCCACTATACTTTCCGTTGATACCGATGATGGCGCCACTATACTTCCCGTTGATACCGATGATGGCGCCACTACACTTCCCGACGATACCGATGATGGTGCAACTATACTTCCCGTCGATTCCGGCGATGGTGCTACTATACTTCCCGTCAATACCACTGATGGGGCAATATTCCTCCTGTCGATACCAAAGATGGGGCACTATTTCTCCTCTACTGATCACAGGGGCTATGTAATTTTTTACTTCCACAGATGGTGCACTATACTTCCCGACGATACCGACGATGGTGCACTATACTTCCCGTCGATACCGACGATGGTGCACTATACTTCCCGCCGATACCGACGATGGTGCACTATACTTCCCGCCGATACCGACGATGGTGCACTATACTTCCCGCCGATACCGACGATAGCGCCACTATACTTCCCGTCGATACCAACAATGGCGCCCCTATACTTCCCGTCGATAGACTATGGCGCCACTATACTTCCTGTCAATACCGACGATGGCGCCACTATACTTTCCGTTGATACCGATGATGGCGCCACTATACTTCCCGTTGATACCGATGATGGCGCCACTATACTTCCCGTCGATACCGACGATGGCGCCACTACACTTCCCGACGATACCGACGATGGTGCACTATACTTCCCGTCGATACCGACGATGGTGCACTATACTTCCCGTCGATACCGACGATGGTGCACTATACTTCCCGTCGATACCGACGATGGTGCACTATACTTCCCGTCGATACCGACGATGGTGCACTATACTTCCCGTCGATACCGACGATGGTGCACTATACTTCCCGTCGATACCGACGATGGTGCACTATACTTCCCGTCGATACCGACGATGGTGCACTATACTTCCCGTCGATACCGACGATGGTGCACTATACTTCCCGTCGATACCGACGATGGTGCACTATACTTCCCGTCGATACCGACGATGGTGCACTATACTTCCCGTCGATACCGACGATGGTGCACTATACTTCCCGTCGATACCGACGATAGCGCCACTATACTTCCCGTCGATACCAACAATGGCGCCCCTATACTTCCCGTCGATAGACTATGGCGCCACTATACTTCCTGTCAATACCGACGATGGCGCCACTATACTTTCCGTTGATACCGATGATGGCGCCACTATACTTCCCGTTGATACCGATGATGGCGCCACTATACTTCCCGTCGATACTGACGATGGCGCCACTACACTTCCCGACGATACCGATGATGGTGCAACTATACTTCCCGTCGATACCGGCGATGGTGCTACTATACTTCCCGTCAATACCACTGATGGGGCAATATTCCTCCTGTCGATACCAAAGATGGGGCACTATTTCTCCTCTACTGATCACAGGGGCTATGTAATTTTTTACTTCCACAGACCACCGAGTCTGAGGCATTGTTTACACTTAAATTTTTCTCCCTCCACTGGCCGCAATTGGCCCCCTAAAGTCTGATGAAACCCTTTGTTTAGAAAGCATGAAGACCCCTGGCTTAGATGGGCATAATGTCTGCTAAATGTCCATCACTGTTGAGTGGGCATTACTGCAGCAATATGCTGCCTGCACCTTACTCCTTTTACAGACTACCTCCTTTTTTTTTTTTTTTTTTCTTCTCTATCTTTAGGGTAGAAAACCCCAAATGGTAAAATAGGGGAGGTGAGATGCAAAGCAGCCAGAGGGGGAGTATAAAATCCAGAAATTGTGGGCTAGTTATTTTGGTCCTAGCTAGACCCTCCCCACTTCTTCCATGTTCCCTAATGCCACGTACACACGGTCGGAATTTCCAATGGAAACAGTCCGATGGGAGCCTTTCATCGGATTTTCCGACTGTGTGTATACCCATCGGTCTTTTTCTGTCTGCATTTCCTACCGACTTTGGATTGAGAGCCTGTTCTTAATTTTTCCAACGGAAAACCTTTCTATCGGATTTTCCAATCATGTGTATGCAATTCCGACACGCAAAATTCCGACGCATGCTCTGGAACAATTCGATGCATGCTCAGAAGCATTAAACTTCCCTTTTTTTTAGTGCCATCGGACGTGTTGTATGTCGCTGTGTTATTGACCGTCGGAATTTGGTGTGACCGTGTGTAGGCAAGACAGTTTGAGCAAAATTCCATCAGGATTCCGATGGGAAAACCATCAGAGCTTTTTCCAATGAGAATTCCGACTGTGTGTACGCGGCATCAGTCAGTGTTAGTACTGTGCAGCGCTTAGGAAAGATAGTGGAACACTTTTTTTAAGGACCAGAAAACCATCCTCTGTACTGCACTGAAATTAGCCAAAGTAAAGTAAGTTAGATTCAACTTCTGTATTTTATTAAAGACTTAATACTTGTGGATGGTGCCAAATCCGCAGGTGACCATACTGTCTGGACAGATTAGGTCTAAGGAGTTATGTGCATTTGAAACGGAACACTGTGTTTAATGTTTTTACCTGGAGTAGCTCAGTGACGGTGTTTTGTTGGGAGAGATCTGGCAAATATTTCCCCCCATATTTCAATGGCATAAAACTGAAATACTTTTTAATTAAGCTAATGTAGCTGCATCTTTTTCCCAATCACTGTGATTGATTATTGCGCACAAAATTGTCAAGTCATTCCAGGGCAACTCAATGCTTCATTGTTAGTCTAATTGGGATATGACTTCCCTGAAGGCTGCAGTGTTTGAGCCAGCAATGCTCTGCATTATACAAATGATATTTCTGATTGTGGCTTAAAGCCCAACTCTGAGAAATGTGAACATCCTCTTACAGCGGGGTTCTGCCCACGCTGCAAGAGTTAATTATTCTAGGGAAGAGTAAAAGCACTTTAACTTACCTGATCCTCCACTGCGTGGTTAGATGGTGCTCCCCCATGCTTCGGCAGTGGACTGTCCCTTGGCATCATCACATCCAGTAAAGGGATAAGGACTTTACATTGATCTTGGTGACATCAGGACCTTAGACCGCTGGAGCACGGGGGAGAAGAGGCTGTGGGGACAGGTCTATCCTTGCGTTGGATCAGGCAAATCTTTTTTTATAGGTACAGCTAATGGAGTGGTTTATATCTTAATGCATAGAATGCCTTAAAGTGTTACTATACCCAGGACCCTGCATTCACTATATCTGGTCTCCCACAGTACACAGAACAAGGAAATGCAATTATTTTAGTAAATATAAACTTCTAAAATACCTTTTCTCATCAACGGCATATAGCAGTCTTCCGACTTCGCTCAGTGTCCGGTTAAGCACTGGTTAAAGCTTGTAGGAGGAATTTTCATTCTCTACTGACTGACCTATGAGGCTGCCTTACCCCTGATTTTGTCTGAACAGTGCTGATTGGCCCTGTGGTGATCACATGCACTCTCCCAAAAAACACACTAAACTGTGCATGTGCAGAGTGCCTCCAAGACTCTGCTTTATCAGTAGATGGATTGGGGACAGTAAAAGAAGGGTAGGATCAGAAAAGACAGGATCAAACAGTCTTTTTGCACAATGTGGAGGATTAACCCCTTAGTTTCCACAGTGAATATAACAAACATGCTTTACTGCATATACAGACTGATTTGTGGATTTAGTAACACTTTACGGTAAAACCATTTAGATTCTAGAACTAGTTTAAATAGCAACTTGGTATTTGCAATAATATGTATCACATCAAGACTCGCATCTTACAAATTCTGAGATGCTATTTAGTATAATAGAGGGACATAAAATCGTTCAGTGCCTTATGTAACACATGGGGGTTTTTACAAGCCATTTTTATAGTCCATAATCCTAGCTCCCAGCTGTCCCTGATTTTGATGGACTGTCCCTGATTTGGAGCAATGTCCCTCTGTCCCTCTCCACCCCCCCCTCATTTGTCCCTCATTTTGGTCTGATCCATATAGTTGTATATAAAATGCACTTTTTATCTTTTCCAGTGCTAAACCTTTCATCCAAATTCTAAATCGCTGCATTTGTAAATTTGTAAAGCCAATATAAAGAAATAGTAGTGGTAAAAAAAGCTCTTGTGGCTTTCATTAACTTTTTTTTGGTTAATTCTCTTTTTAAGGGGGTGTGGCAGGGGAGCGTGTCCTATGCCTACATACATTTGCTAGTAGATGTCCCTCATTCCCATCTCAAAATGTTGGGAGGTATGTATAATTGAGTATGCGTGCTGTAACTAAGCAATCTGACAGTAAAGTTGTAAATCCACTGCTTCCTCCATGGATGATCAAAATGTCACCAAGGTGTATACATCAATGATAGATGAATGTTTGATGGCAATGGGATGATGAATTGTACTCTTTCCTTCCAACGAGACTGTTTGTTTGCTGTAACAGCTTAGAAAACTTTTAGCTAGAGTTTGGCTTCAATTTGTTAGTGTTACCTTCTCTCCTGTAGACTTAACAGAAAGTGAGAGGATAGCTTTCCAATTCGAGGAAGACGAAGATTTCCCATGTTATCCCTGGTAACATTGGTGATCAGGAATATTGAAGTGAATCTTCTTAGCTGGGTTTTGGATAGAGTAGGGATAAGTTAGAACAGGGGTCTCAAAACTTTCTAAACAAGGGACCATTTTTTTTGCCCTTCAGACTTTAATAGGGCTGGACTGTGGCCAGCAGCAGTGGTAATTTTCCTGGTATCGGTGGGCGTTAAACATCACCACATTCAGTATTAGAAGGAGGAACGGTGCCCCATCGTTGGTATCATTGGGGGAAATAGTGCCCCATTATCGGTGTCAGTGAGGGAAATGGTGCCCTATTGTTGTCAGGCAAAATAGTGTCTCATATTAGTGAGAGGAATAGTGCCCCAAGGGCCAGATAAAGGCAAGCAAAGAGTCCCAGTTTGGAGACCACTGAGTTAGAATCCTCTTTAAATTTTTATTGTTGCCCATGTCCCCTCTGGGTATGTTCATTTTATTTACTCTGGTGATCTCTGTCACTGAGACAGAACGGGATGGAACATCCAAAATATTAGTTATCAGAATAAGAGTTAAAGCATAATTTTCCACTGTGGACACTGAGTGAATGGAATCATGTCCCACAAATGGCTAATGCCTTGTACACAGTGTCCGACATTCCGACCACAAAATCCGTCAGATTTTTTTCCAATGGATTTTGGCCAAAACTTGTGTTGCACACACAAGGTCAGACAAAGTTGTCGGAAAATCCGAACGAAGTGACGTAGGAAACGTACGTCGGGACTACGTAGAGGCCAGTAGCCAATAGCTTTCGTCTCCAAATTTCTTCTGAGCATGCGTGGCACTTTGTGCATCGGAATTCTCTACACACGATTGGAAAAAGTCTGATCGGATTTTGTTGTCGGAAAATTTTAGATCCTGCTCTCAAATTTTTTTCCGGTGGAAATTCCGACAAAGCCCACACACAATCGGATTTTCCGACAACCTAATCCGAACTGACTTTTTCCATCGGTGTATCCGACCGTGTGTACGGGGCATTAGAAGGGATTTCCTATTACTATGCACAGATTTTCTCCGCTCTCTTCCTGTTTAGTCACTGGAATGGGTAATGACGTGAAACCTATCCAACGGGCACAGCAAAAAGCAGACAAGGTTTTAACAACAACAACAACAACATTTAACAAACATTTTTTCTCATACATCCACTTTTATATAATCAATACTGGATTTGGTTAGCAAGTGTGCAGTTATTTCCCTAAAGACAAGTAGATGTTTCAATAAAACCACACGAGTCCTTGTATATCAGGAAGTGAGAACAGGAAGAATAAGCTTTTTCTGGGACCAAAGCTTTTTATTTAGGTAGATATAGTAAAAAGGGGAACAACATTAAACAGTGAAGGGTATCACCAATGGTACCGTACAGGACTGACTGATAAGGTGCCTACCAATAACACTGATGAGGGTCAAGGTGCATTCTAGCCAGTGAAGCTACTATATCTTTTTTTTATGTGAAAGAGTTATTAGCAAAGTTGGCCAGTAGAGATTGTTCATTAAGATGAACAAACAACCTTCTATTGCTTGTGAGTGTATGTGTTTGAGATAATGGAATAATAATAGGCTTGCTATGAGGTGTTTAAATCATACCTGCACATTTAGCCACCCTTGTAGATTTCTTGGCCAGTTTCACTGTAGACAGTTATTTGGTTGTCCTGCTTCATCAAATTTCATAATACTGAGCAATGTTTCCCCTTAGCCTGCCTGTGCACTTCACTGAACAATCGTGCAGTTGTTAGACATTTAGACATCTGCATACATTGTCCTCTTTTGACTGTGAACTAATGAAAATCTAGAGCTGTGCCAACTGCCCAATCGTTAAGATTGTGGTATGTTCTGATTTCTGTTTTCTGAGATCGCAATCGCCCATAATGAATATTGTTTTGTCTCTGTGTACAGTAGAGGAAACTATATCAGTTTTGGTGAATACTCATTATTGTTCAACTGTAAACCATATACAAGTTGATTGTTTTCGGTATCAATGAAAAAAAATTGTGTGCTTGCTTGCCTTAAAGCTGAACTCCAGGCAAACATCAAAATACATGGATGAAATGCATATAAAGAGGGATACAGGAAGTCTTTTAACCATTGGGTTTTTCTGCTGCCTACAGGAAGATTGAACACTCGTTAACAAAAAAATAAATAAAAAAAAAACTGTAAGAAAACCCAGGATACTACTACCAGCATGCCTCACTTTGTTTTGTCTTGTTTTTTTGCTAATGCACTAGGAGGACGGACATCATTTTTATTTCTTTTTTTCAGTCTTGCTGTGTTAAAAACTAAGAGCAAAATAGTTTTATTTTTTTCTTCATTTTGGATAAAATATAGGAGAGTTATAATTTTTTTGCGGTCTGTGTCCTATTGGTGAGATTTACCTTCACATCCTGTCCCCTAGCTAAAGCAGGAAGTGAGTATAAATGATTTAAACGTGAGGCATCCCTGGTTGTTACCAGAATCAGTGTCCCCATTAGAATATTTCCCCTCCTATTATTGTCCTGGGAACAACCCAAAATTTGGTAATTTATTTTACTTTGACTTTCAATAACAGTGACAGTTGTGTTCTAATCCCTGTTCACTGCATCCAGCGGGGAAAAAAAGGTTGGCTTTTTAAATATAACTTTAAGACTAGCCTGTCCTTTTTCTAGCAATATTGTTTACTTCCTGTAGCACCTTCCTAGTTAGGTGCTAGGGAAATGTTAGCTTTTGGCTCACGCTGTAGTCAGAGGAGTTGGATTGTCTGCTTTGGTCTGCTCTGGCTCCACAAGCTGTGGAATAGATTGCTTCCCCCTAGTTCTGTTGAGAAACTTCCAGAGCTTGTGGCGGGAAGATACAAATCCTCAGCCTGAGTATTTGCTACCCTCTGATCAATCCATGGGAAGTGCCCAGTAGGTGGTTAGATAAGGGGGAATGTAGGCTGAAGCTTGAGCAGAGGAGTTAGTTGGGGCTTGGTCCTACCTACATGAAGATGGACTGCTGACCCTTCGGGTGGGGGGCTGCTTGGTGCTATGGATAGAACTCTCAAATTCTGGATCTCTCTCCCAGGTCTGTGAGTAGAGCTTGATTACTGAGCTGCAGTCTCCATGGTCCCCAGCTATGGGAGATGGCTGTTACAGTAAGCCCTGAACTTGTTGAAGATTAATTGTGGTTCTCAGCTGCAAGGGTTTTAGACTGCTCCATTCTACTTTTAAATGATGCTAAAACCCCTTTGTTCATGGTCTCCAGCTGCGAACACAGTGACTGTGCTGCTGCTATAGAGAGAAATGTTCTTTGCTTAAATAGGTGCTTTAAGCCTTTTTGGGTATCCCCTATCCCATTCCCCATTGTTCTCCATCTGTTAAAGTTCTACAGCAATAAACTTCAAAAAGATATCCCCTAGACTGTTTTCTGAGGCTGACCGAGTGAACTGTTTGCTGTGTGCCTGGCTGCCTCTGCACCAAATAGGAAAGAACTTGGAAAAATCCTGCGGCCCCTTCAGGGGTAAGTGCTACATTCCTCAATCAATACTCTTCTCTACGCAGATGCTGTTATTTTCCTCAACAGCTATCTAGCATGGTCGTCCTCAGGCTGGCTTTTGGCCTGTATCACAACCAGACCTGGCTGGACATTGCAGGGTAAACCTGGAAGTGACCTTTTGGTCACTGGGCTCTGCATGGGCACTTTCGGGAATAGTTATGGTTAAGTCAATTTGTGGAGTACTTTGGAGGTCAGGAGCCGCTGGTATTGTCTCTGCACTTGCGCTGTCTCAAAAGACTCCTTTATAAAGTAGGCTATTCAGGCCAGGCATCGGAAGCTCCCTTATTTTAATTGACCACTGATACCATTATTTCCTGTTTTTCTCTACAATTTTGCCATGGAAAGGATTAATGCTGTGAGATGGAAGGCTTATTCCGCTTGATGGAGTGTTGCGTGCACAGGTTGCTATCTTTTTTGCCATGCAACACTGAGAAAGCATCTCCCTGCTTCTGTTTCTGCTGAAAAGAGCCACTTGGAAATTTGATTGTTGATTCATTCCTGCTGCCAACCTATTTTGACATCGGTAACCATCGGCCTCTCAGCTCTCCAATTGTGATGCTTCACCTGCTACTAGCTGTCCAGGGTTCATTTGTACTTGAGGCCTTGCCTCTTAAGGCTCCTACACACTATAAGAAAATCGGGCGAACATTTTCACCCGAGGAACAATCATACGATTTTCTGATAGAGTGTACACAACTTTCGACAGCCGATTCTGACTTTCTGAAGGGACAAACGCCAACATTTTTCTCGTATGTGAACAGAGCGAATGATTTTCATTTTAATGTGTACTGTTTTCGTAAGATTTTCGTACAAGGAAAATCGGAAAAGAAAGATTACTTATGATCAGAAACCATAAACAAAAAAAAAAAAAAGCCTTTGTCGTACCAGAATTTTTATGTTAAAGTCCCTTCCCTCCTTATAGTCATCTTTGGCTCCTTTGGGTATGTCTGGGCTGTCTTCTCTCTCAGCTGAGGTTTTTACTAGGTCATAAAATGCTTTAAGACCCAAATTACCTAGCTGTTTTCCAGCTCTGGTCACAGAGGCCGAAAGCATGTTACTGCGTCTTCTCCTGCAGATTCTTTATCCAATTTAACTGTGGCCTTAGTGGCTTCTTAAACATTGACCTCAGAAACTTTGTCTCATTCTGAGTTACTTAAGAAAGGCACTTTATTCTGAGAAGGTGTTGTCTGTTTTTACTCCCAAGTTAAAGGAGACTGTTTCAGCTATTATTGATGCCAACAAGCACAACCCTGAACCTTGAGGATCAGCCTTTTGCTTCTACTACTGCTGTTTTGGGCCTAAGGGCCTTTTAGGACCCCCTAAGGCCACAATGATCTTTCCTTTGCACCTGCTTTTCTGACCCTGCAGCCTTAGGCTGCATTCACACCTGAGCAATTTGTCGCCTGAAGCTACAAAACGCTAGAGGGGAAAAAATACATTATTCTCTATGGAGATGGTTCACATCTCCACTCCAAAACGCCTGAAGCTCAAACCAGTTCCGGACCCTTTTTTGTCGCTCAAATCGGGCAGATTTGGGCGTTTTTCTTCTTTTTACATTGGTGACCTTTTGCTCTGCACAAAATCGCGGCAAAACGTGGTAAAAAACGCTGCAAAAAACACTGCAATTTGCACGATTTTCTGCCTGAAAAGCTACGCTCAGGTGTGAATGCAGCCTCAAAGTGGACGTATAGGCTTCCAATAAATAAATATGCCTAAAACCATTGCTTCCCCTCCTACCTATGCTGTATAGTGCTGGTAAACAAAGATGTGTGTAAATACCTAATTTCAATGCACTTTGGTCTGGTCATGTGATGCAGAAGTTCTGGCTCCCCTGTGTCACGGACCGATTGCTGCAGGGGAGAGGAAAGAGTGTCAATCGGCAACTGCTGTTAATCAAATCCTGAGTAGATGGTGGGCCCGAGTTGTGCTGTGTGTGTGTGTGTTTGTGTGTTTCTATGGATACACGCAACCCAGCTCAGGAGCGAGCCTGCATGTGCACCCCTATAGCAAGCAGATTTCTATTGTGGTGCACACAGAAGAGGAGGAGCCAAGAGCGCCAGCTGAGGACCCCAAAAGTGGAGGTTTGGGGCTGCTAGTGCACAAAAAATACTCTATAACTGCTCCAAGCATACCTATATGTAGGCTTCACATCCACTTTAATTATAGGTTAAATAATACCTTTTCACCCTTGTAATATTTGCAATATATTGGGCTATTTTTCAGAATTAACTCCAAACTGGGAACGTATTTAATGGTATTTTTTTTTTTTTTTGGGTGCATGGGTGTTATTTACACGTGAGCAGCCTCAGGCAAAGCTGTCAGCTCTTCTTGAATGCCAGAGACACTCCCAAGTTTTGGAAATCAGGACCTGGAAATGTCCCAGGTTTCCAGGTACCGTCTCATGGTTTGGGCGTTTGCAAACATTTAACATGATTTTTCAATCTTCAACCTTTCAATAATAATATATTTTTTTATTATGTTTTATAATTCCGACATAAAACACGACATGACATTATGTTCCATGCTAGGAATTTTAGCTTTGGATAGATTTCAGAAGGGTAAATACTTCTGTCACGTTTTTGTTGTTATCCCTTATTGCTATCTGTGAGCTGCTGGGTAGATTTTACCTCACATCTTGTCCTTGTTACAGCTAGGCAAGAAATGAGGGGAACAGTTGTTCTTGAACCAGGAAGACACTTATAAGAACCCAAAATAGGTTCTAACCTTCCCCATTACTTAAAAAAGAAGTGTTATTTTGAAATTAACGACCCTACTGGAAGTGAAGGGAAGTCTCTCACATAGTGTCACTGACTAAGGTAACGCCTGACAGGAGTTCTGTTCCTTTTCCACTCTGTCCAAAACTGAAAAATGATTAAAGTTCTCCTCTCCAACAGCTAAACATCCCTAGATCCACCATGGGGTACATACACCCCTAAACAAACGTAATCTGACAATAAGGCAGAGGTACATGATTCATTCTTTTTGTTCAGCCAGCAGGTTGAATGAAATGAATTGATTCCATTCCTGTGGATGGGGGAATCCCTCATGCGGAGGGTATTGTATTTTGACATTGGGGAGACTCCCCCCGCCATCTGAATACACTCACCAGCACTGCTGGCTATAGCCGGTGGCGCTCCCGAGCAAAAGTTATTCTAAAGGCTGGTTGCAGAGAACTTACTCGAGAGATCGACTTCTGTACAACCAGCCTGCCCATAGATGGATCCAAATGCGGCTGGTCCCTGCTGAACCAGCTGAATTTCAATCCATACATGGCTGGCTTAAGCATCACTCATTATGTTGGGATAACAGTGAGCCAAGCTGAGGGCCATGACTGGAAGTTTAAATGTTGCAATTATTTGCTTTATGCAACTTCCTCAGGAGTTTAGCATTTCTTAAGATGTGACTTTTTTTGAAGTAGAACTATAGGCAAACTTTTTTATTTTTTTATCTATTTTTTTTTATTTTGGATAAGTAAGAGATTGTTATAACCCCTGTCATGTTTTTTTTTTTTTTTTGCCATCTGTGTCCCATTGCTGAGATTTCCCTTCACTCCCTGACCCTTAGCCAATAGAGAAAGTGAGGGAATTCATAGTTATCACCAGATCTAGTGTCCCGATTTCCCCTTTATTCCTGTTATGGAGACAACGCAAAATTAGGTATTTTTTCTTCACTTTTAGTGATCATGCTAAACATGACAAATAGAAAGGGATGGGGCACAGACCGCAATAAAACATGTCCGGTGTTCTAATCCCTCTCCACACTGTCCAAATAAAAATACATTTTTTGCCATTTAAAAATCACCAAAAACAATGCAAAGGTATGTGGAAATGTCAAAAGCTTTTATGTGCCTTAAGCCTGCCATAGAAGCTACTACGGTTACAGGAAAGAAAATTGCTTGATTCCCCTTGGTTGGAATCTCAGCCAGTACCCACTGAACCTGCTGAGATTTGAGCCATCTGTGGCCAACTTTAGATCACATGAAAGCTCTGAAGTCACAAATTACAAGCCAAATCTTTTGATAATGA
The DNA here is from genome assembly GCA_028564925.1 of Lithobates sylvaticus. Classification (NCBI taxonomy): domain Eukaryota; kingdom Metazoa; phylum Chordata; class Amphibia; order Anura; family Ranidae; genus Lithobates; species Lithobates sylvaticus. The sequence goes on along the minus strand of CM053029.1, from coordinate 110,781,366 downwards.
AGTTGTTGCTGCCATCTGCTCTAGGTATGCACCGCTGTGACAATAATTCCCCCTCAAGTTTATTTAGGGCTTTGGGACTTTTTGCCCATTGACTGAGCATTTGATCTCTATTTAAACTAAATTTCAGTCTATGTGAACTTTAATTATCGTTCTCAAACAGTGAAACGTTTAAGGCTGGGTTCACACTGAAGATGAAGCTGACAGCAGGGGATCCAGTGCGTCCCTATTCTCCATTTCAGGGACGAATCGGGCCGAAATTTTTGCCTGAATTCGGACCTGAAACTGAGCCAAAGACATACAGGATCCATGTGCATTTCGCTCCGCAGCCGCTCCGGAAATGTATGAACCGCCTCCATTGAGAGCCGGTCACAATCTCCTGACATGCGAATTGGATGCAGAGAAATCCGCATCCAATTCACACTAGAGTGAACCCAGCCTAAAACCAAATTGTATTGAGGTAAGGAACACAAAACAACCAACAGTTGGCCAACAGGGCCCTTTCACATGGGCGTTCAGTCTAGATATGTTTGTCAGTTTTTCAGAAACAATTGAGTACTGTCCGTGATCATTTTTGTTATTTGCACTAACATACAATTTTTCAGGACAAGCTTATGTCCTCTTTTTCAAGGTCCATGCAGCCATAATTCACAAAAAGTTTAGCAGGATGTTAACAAAAAAAAAAAACAATCTCTGAGGGAAAGGAAAAAAAAAAATACACAAACAAATGTACACTGCAATGGTAATAAAACTAGCAACTAGGAAAAACAGGACAAAAGTTGCGAACAACGATGAATTTGCACAGATACACCATCAAGGAACACAAAGAAGATGAGTTTTGCACACTTGTGGGACAGCGTTTCTCACAACCGGACCACACTATGGAAGACCTCAATGGGTCTTAAGCCTCATACACACGATAGGACTTTGTACAAAAATCCACGGGAACGTTTGTACAAAGGGCGTCGGCCCTGATCTTGTATTGCATACACACAGCAGGACTTTTTCAGCCAACTTTCACCAAATCACATGGTTTTTCTGCTCTTTACCGCCACCTTTGGTCAACTTCTGTATTGTTGTCTGATCTTTTGCATTGGTTCTGAGCATGGGTGTTTGTACTTTGTACAAAAGTCCTATGGTTTTCTGTACACACGATCGGACTTTGCTCCATCAGACTTTTGTTGGCAGAAAGTTGGTCCGTTCGCACAGCCAGCAAAAGTCTGATGAAAACTGAAAAAGTTGGTCCGATGGAGTGTACACGCGGTCGGATGTTGGTCCAAAACAGCTAATTTGCATGTTTGTTGTCAAAAAGTCTGATCGTGTGTATGGGCCTTTAGTCCGACCATACACGGTTCGAATTGTTACCGTTAATGGGCAGGCTAAATGTACCAAGTTGATCAACCGACCCACCCCGCCAAGAGAAAACAATGCCCCGGCAGGAGAAATTCGCCTTGTGTTTGGCCGATTGTTCTATCGAAAAGTGCATCCCGTCGGATAATGTCTCCAGCGATCTGCGCATGTGCACTACGCAACGTCACTCCAGATAATATGTTGATCAGCTGGCATGACATTATCACTGTGCATGCGCTGATTGTCAGAGGCATTCTCAGATGAAAGGGAGAATGTAATCGTGCAACACACCGAAATCCGCCTGTCGCGTGATCGGTTAATTCTCCCGCATGAGCAGACAGTATCTGACGATTACATTCTCCCTTTGCAGATCGTCGGATAATGCCTCTGGCACTCTGCGCATGCGCCGTGTCGACGTCACGCCAGCTGATCAACATATCAGCTGAAGTGCCGTTGTGTCATGTGCAGATCTTCGGAGGCATTATCGAACGGGGATGCACTATTGGATAGCACACCGGCCTTCGTTCTTAAAGGGCATTTCTAAAATATTCAGGAAAGAAGAATGATACTTCTATTTGACACAAAAGAAAAGAATAACGGCCTACATTTAGATATGGGTATTCTTGCTACTTATCCAACAGTTTTACGACCCTCTCTGTGACTGCCATCCCCCCAGTCTATAGCTCTCCCTCTGTCTTATCTCACTAACTATGCTAGTTTTATTACCATTGGCGTGTACATTTTGTGTGTGTGTGTGTGTGTGTGTGTGTGTGTGTGTGTGTGTGTGTGTGGTGTTTTGTTTTTTTCTTGAGATACCCTGGTTGCGGACTTGATCTGACCTGTTTCCTTAGAGTGGATGGGGAGTCTATTGGTGCACATCAGTGAAGGAGAAAAATTACTTATTTGCAACATTTTATAACAAAAACTTAAAAAAAAAAAAATGTTATCTGTCTTTTTTCGTTTGGCACCAGGAGTGAGCAATTCATATTGCCCGACGCCCAGGACATGCAGTTCCGGACGCGGGGCAGCTGATTAAAAAAATTTCTGCCTAACTTTTTTAGCCAGCTCCTAGATTCAAAGCAAATTTATAAAGCCTTAGATTGTAAGCTCCTTGAGGGCAGTGACTGATGTGAATTAGTACCTGTAATAAATGAGTGTAAACTGAATCCTTTATTCTTAGCAAAAACATGACTGAACAGATGATGCCCGTGAGACAGGACCCTAACATTTGGCAGTGGTGGTTTCATAAAGAATTACTACCAGTTGTCCTATTAGGAAGCTAATAGTAAGAGTGGAGGTCGACCAGTACTCGGAGCGTGTGCTGACAAGGTGCCATGAATGTGACATCTTCCCACACAGTTCTGTATCCTCCATCCACAATCAGATGTCTGTAGGAAGGGCCTGGAGTACCCAGTCTGGGAGAGGTTACACACACAGTCTGCGAAGTTCTATTAATACTCTGCTTATTGTAAGAAGTATAACAAAGGTACTTCAGATTGTACTGAACTATAGGCACTGTAATTCCCATAACAAACAGTAGAATGTTCACAGTATTGCAGCAGTATATTACTCGGCAATGGCACAGTATTGCAGCAGTATATTACTCGACAATGGCACAGTATTGTAACAGTATATTACTCGGCAATGGCACAGTATTGCAGCAGTATATTACTCGACAATGGCACAGTATTGTAACAGTATATTATTCGACAATGGCACAGTATTGCAGCAGTATATTACTCGACAATGGCACAGTATTGTAACAGTATATTATTCGACAATGGCACAGTATTGCAGCAGTATATTACTCTGCAATGGGACAGTATTGCAGCAGTATATTACTCGGCAATGGCACAGTATTGCAGCAGTATATTACTCGGCAATGGCACAGGATTGCAGCAGTATATTATTTGGCAATGGCACAGTATTGTAGCAGTCTATTACTTGGCAATGGCACAGTATTGTAGCAGTCTATTACTTGGCAATGGCACAGGATTGCAGCAGTATATTACTTGGCAATAGCACAGGATTGCAGTAGTATATTATTTGGCAATGGCACAGTATTGTAGCAGTATATTACTTGGCAATGGCACAGGATTGCAGCAGTAAATTACAAAGTATTGCAGTGTTTCAAGCTTGTTGTGTTTTATCTGAGGACAGCTTCTGCTGGAGAGGTGGTGAACTGCTGTAAAAAGTACTATAATATATAAAAGTTCCCCAGTTGCTGGTCTGGGTACCAGGATGCCTGTAGAGGGTGACGCTTCACCCAGATTTATGGAGTCCCACACCAAGATGACTGCCAAAGGTCATCCGTATCCAATCGGACAGCTGCAACCTCTGTGACAACTAAGGAATCTCTCGAGGAACAAGTTTCCGCTAAAGATTCCACTCCATCAATATAGTGGCACAGCACCACCTACTGAATGGAGGCCAAGTTGCACCTGCCTACCTGTCGGCCAGGAGATTCCCCCAGCTAAAAGCTAAATGTAAACAAAGGCAACATGATGCTGGGTGGAGCCTGATCTCAGACAGATTAGTTCCCCATCAGGTCCACATCACCTTTGACTGTGCAGGCCAGTGGGCAGATTAAAAAGCTGCTTTTGGCCTAAATAGCGTCTATGGATCTGCTTACTTCTGTGCGCTGTTGGTCAGAAGTAATATGGACCTGATGATGAATTTGTCTCTTAGTCTGTCATCAGGCTCCGCCCACTCCCTAGTACAAAACTCTAGTGTAATGGGCACAGTGGCTGGGGAGGGAAGGGGCACAGTGTGGACACTAAGAGATTCATGTCTGACAGGTGTATGAATCGGGCTCGTGCATCAACACTTTCAGTGCTGCCTTCCGATGGAGTGCTAAAGTGTGTCTGACACCTCTGTCTGTGTCTCTTTGCAAAAAAATCCTCAAAAAAACTCAACGCTCATAAAATAAGCACACCTTGCTATTTTAGTGCAATGTCTATTTTAAGTTGTACTTAACAAGGTACTTAACATTTCTAAACATCTCTACCACCTTATTTATGAAATGACTTTATCCACAGCCTTCTGCCTCTCCCCTACCACTTCACATTGCATCATGTTCTGAATTATGTACTCTATATTTATATTGTGTAGAGACGTACAAAGTACAGTGACAAGTGTAAAATAATCTCTTAAATGGACTAATTATAGTAAACTGAGCTCTGCTTGCCTTGGGTTACTGTGCACATTATCACTGCACTTTGCTCTACCTTATCATTTTGTACTCCATATGTCCCAATGTCCTTCCATGGTGTGTATAGCTCAGAGCTTCTGGAATAAAGTAGATGTAAACCCTACCAAATGATGTAGAACAATCCCATAGCACTACTCTCACCAAAAATAGTGAATGAGTACTGCAGATAAGCGCAAGCCAATGTGGTGTGATGTAATTGTTTTGTACGGTTTGATAGCGATGGCTGACTTTATTACACTGCTGCATTCTCATATCTCGGTCTTGGAACATTTAAAGTTTATCTAAACCCAAAATGTAAAATATTGCAGATTACTAGGGCTTTTTGAGGTGACTGCATTTGTTTTTCTTTTTTGTTTTTTATAGCTTCTTTATCTTTATACTCACCTGGTAATCCTGCAGATACCAAAATTGTCACCCTAGGCTGCTCTCCTGATATAGACTAATGCCGCGTACACACGCACGGACTTCTCCGGCGGATAATCCGCCGGCCAAAAGTCCGCGGGACTTTTGAAAATGAACGGACTTGCCCACACACGGAGCAGTCCGTTCATTTAGAACGTAACTTCAGGTTACGTAGCTAGCGTAGGCAGTAAATGCCGCCGCGCTAGCTCCGTGACCTGGCATGGATTTAAAGGGACTCCCCACGCCGAAAAAACGGCGTGGGGGTTCCCCCCAAATCCATGTCAGACCCTCATCCGAGCACGCAGCCTGGCAGGCCAGGAAAGGGGTGGGGACGAACGAGCGCCCCCCCCCCCCCTCCTGAGCCGTACCAGGCCGCGTGCCCTCAACATGGGGGGTGCCCTGGGGAAAGGGGGGCCGTGCGGCCCCCCACCCCAAAGCACCTTGTCCCCATGTTGATGAGGACAAGGGCCTCTTCCCGACAACCCTGGCCGTTGGTTGTCGGGGTCTGCGGGCGGGGGCTTATCGGAATCTGAGAGCCCCCTTTTATAAGGGGGCCCTCAGGTCCCGGCCCCCCACCCTATGTGAATGAGTATGGGGTACGATGTACCCCTACCCATTCACCTAAGGTGTAAAATGTAAAGTAAAAAAAAACCCACACTTTTGAAAAAATAGTTTATTGCACTGCTCCGGGGTCTTCTTCCGTCTTGGGGGTCTTCTTGCCGGACTCCCCCGCCATTTACCAAGCTCTTTTACCGAGCGGGGGAAGTCCGGCTACCTTCTTCGTCGTCGCCGCCGTCGTCTGGGGGCCTCAATCCGCCTTCGGGGGTCTTCCGGGGTCTCTTCTGTTCTTGCGGCGGTCGTCGTCTTCCGCGCCGCCGGCGCCGCCGCCTTCTTCTTGTCCTTCTTCTTCTTCTTCTTCCGATGTTGACCCGATGCTCTCTCTGCCCGGAATGCCTGTCTCGCGCTGCGCTGGGACTTATATAGGGGCATGGGGACAGGGTCACATGCTCATGTCACATGGTGACCCCGCCCCCTTGCGATGTCACAGTCCCAGCATCCTCCGGGACTGTGACAACACAAGGGGGCGGGGTCACCATGTGACATGAGCATGTGACCCTGTCCCCATGCCCCTATATAAGTCCCAGCGCAGCGCGGCACAGGCATTCCGGGCAGAGAGAGCATCGGGTCAACATCGGAAGAAGAAGAAGAACAAGAAGAAGGACAAGAAGAAGAAGAAGGTGGCGCAGGCGGCGCGGAAGACGACGACCGCCGCAAGAACAGAAGAGACCCCCGGAAGACACCCGAAGGCGGATCGAGACCCCCAGACGATGGCGACGATAAAGGTGGTAGCCGGACTTCCCCCGCTCGGTAAAAGAGCTTGGTAAATGGCGGGGGAGTCCGGCGAGAAGACCCCCAAGACGGAAGAAGACCCCCGGAGCAGTGCAATAAACTATTTTTTCAAAAGTGTGGGTGTTTTTTTTTTACTTTACATTTTACACCTTAGGTGAATGGGTAGGGGTACATCGTACCCCATACTCATTCACATAGGGTGGGGGGCCGGGATCTGAGGGCCCCCTTATAAAAGGGGGCTTTCAGATTCCGATAAGCCCCCGCCCGCAGACCCCGACAACCAACGGCCAGGGTTGTCGGGAAGAGGCCCTTGTCCTCATCAACATGGGGACAAGGTGCTTTGGGGTGGGGGGGCCGCACGGCCCCCCTTTCCCCAGGGCACCCCCCATGTTGAGGGCACGCGGCCTGGTACGGCTCAGGAGGGGGGGGGGGCTCGTTCGTCCCCACCCCTTTCCTGGCCTGCCAGGCTGCGTGCTCGGATGAGGGTCTGACATGGATTTGGGGGGAACCCCCACGCCGTTTTTCGGCGTGGGGAGTCCCTTTAAATCCATGCCAGCTTACGGAGCTAGCGCGGCGGCATTTACTGCCTACGCTAGCTACGTAACCTGAAGTCACGTGCTAAATGAACGGACTTGCCGATGAGCGGCAAGTCCGTTCATTTGAAAAGTCCCGTGGACTTGCCTACTAACGGCGGGATTGTCCGCCGGACTGCCAAGTCCAGCGGATAATTTTAAAACCAAACTTAAAACTTTGGTCCGCCGGACTTTGGCGCCAAAAAGTCCGCCGGCGCCTACACACGAGGGGAGTATCCGCTGGACTTCAGTCCAGAGGATAATCCCGCGGGATTGTCCCTTCGTGTGTACGCGGCCTAAGAACATGTCCATATCTCTTTGTCTCTGTTATGTGGTGGGCAGGACAATTGTTGGTTTACAGACAGCTAGGAAGGAAAATATTCTTTGGTGCAGCTCATAGGAAGTGATGAGGACATGCATTTCTAGCAAGATCAACAGGTGTGTAGCCACATGCCTGCTGGCTAGAAGAGCACTCTAGTTTGCCTCCCACCCTGCCTCCCTGCGCTCCCGACCGTTGGGCTGCTGGAACGGCTTTAGGAGTTCAGCTGCTTTCTCCTCTACCACTCCAAACCCCCCACCACTTCTGCAGAGGACAGAGGCGCAGCTGTCAGCTGAGTGAAGAGCAGCTCTGTGTGAAGATCCTGCCCCCCGCAAGCAGCAGAGGCCCTGGACCAATCAGGGGAGGCTGAAGGAGGATCATTGGAGATGTAGTCCAAAAAGGAAAACTTTGCAATCAAGGCCTTGAGTGGAAACTACAAATCCCTGCACTAAGGGTAAGAAGCTGAGGGTCTGTGCTTTTTAGGCCTGAGCCAGAGGATAAAGAGAGAGAGAGAGGGACAGAGCCACTATAAAGCCTTTTGCTATGCTTATAGGACCGGAGAAGCCTCAGGCAACCAAGAGTGATCAGACAGCTCAGTCAAAGAGACACCTACTGCTGTGGCATTGGGTCTGGTGACAGAACCTTGCTCCCATAACCTGTCTGGTACTAGAGAGACTGTGCCTTTTAAGAATTATCCATACAGCCAGCCATCTAGCTAGTAGGCTTGTTGCCTGCAGGCTTGACTGGGACTATTTTTATATGCACCAACAGTACAACTAGGCCCCAGCAATAGCCAGCTGAAAAGTAAGGGCTAAAGACTGCCCTTTAACAGCTATTACACAGACCTTTACGGATTGCTTCGTTTAAGAGGCACCTCTCAGGGGACATTGCACTAGAAACTAAGAGTACATTCTAAACCAGTTATAGTATTCTTATTCACATCGCAGTTCATTTTTATTCTCACTGTTTAGAGCTAACCTTGCTAATCTGTGAGTTGATTCCTGTCTAGTGGTACAGAACTCTATTCTAAATTACCATGGCATAATTATTTTAATGTCTAGAACCTACCTTCTGTGTGCTCATTTATGTTTAATCCACAATTTCTTCTAAGCAGTATCAATACATTGAGTTAATTTACCACTAAATGGTATTGTGCCTATTTCCTGGTACTATTTCACAGCCGAGTCATGTTTGTGTAAGTGTTTACAGTAACTTTCTTTCAACTAGGTGTATCAGAGGAGATGAGGTTGTTCTCAGGTATTTTCTGTATTCGTTGAAACTGTTCTTAAGTTTAAAGAAAACCAATGCAGCCACCATTTCCAAAAACTGTAACCAAATGTTTAAAAAAAAAAAAAAAAAAAGTTTATATAATTAGTTTTGTTAAAATGAAAAGCTGCTTTTCTCCTCATCTCCTGCTAAGTCTTTGCATCCACTTTTGTTTTGCATATATTCCAGTAGTAAATAAACATTTTTTAGGGTGGGTTTCCTGGTGGGGAAAACAGTGGGCCATGCCTGCATTATGTGTTATGAAAAGGCCATTGAATGCTCATGTTATAACATAAGTGCGCAGATGGGAGACTCACTGACGCCCTTTTTTTTAAAGTTTAGCTTAGTGTAAGAGAGGGTTATAACCACGGTCAGTTATGTTTTATTTATTTTTTGCCATCTGTGTCCCATTTTTCTGCTTTTAGAGTCAGTTCACACCAGACGCAGTTCCGTTCAGTTCCGTGCGCTTTTTTTCTGCACAAAATGCATGCACAGTGTTTTCCATGTATTCCAATGGCTCTAGTTCACACCATGCAGTCAGTTTCCGGTCAGTTTCTGCACCGGAAACTGACCGGAAACTGACTGCATGGTGTGAACTAGAGCCATTGGAATACATGGAAAACATTGTGCATGCATTTTTAGTGCAGAAAAAAGCGCATGGAACTGAACGGAACTGCATCTGGTGTGAACTGCCCCTTAAATAATACAATGCCATAGGAATTGGGTGTATGTTTACTTTAATTGTAGTTCTATAGCTTTATTTCATCTATTGCTTACAATTTACTGTAAAAGGAACATCATATTCTGGATACAAGGTCACATGGTTAAAAAAGTAATGAATGAATGATTGGGAGCTTGGACCATTATCCCTCTTATTAATAATAACACAGCACTAAAAATTTTAATGTCGGGAGGGACATTACCCCAGATAATTTTTCATGCCGGGTGGAGTGGGCAGGGTTTGGTCACTTGCTGGGACATGGCTTGGCTAACTTTGACTTTTCAGCAAAGCGCCCTTGCAAAAAGTATCCCCTATATATTTTTGTGTGGACAGTGAGCAATAAAGTGTTCCTGTGCCCTCTAGTGGAATTTACAGAGAACAGACTTTGGTTTACTATGGAGAGATTAGTCGCTGCAGGTAAAATTTTTTGTTAGAGCCACCATACTACCTGAACTAGACATTGGTGGCATTACAGTTTTAAGTGGGTGTACGCTGGGTGTGCCAGTTCCCTTCAAAAATTGAAAATAACGCTTATATTCATATCGGTCTTAGAAGTTTGGATCTGATTGGTGACACAGCTAAAACTAGCTGTACATGGGCTGAATCCAATATATTCTTACATCCACGCTCCGCTGTCATTCACACATGAGCATTTTTCTGCTAATTTCTCTACGGCTGACTACACTCAACACGCAGAATCCTGTTTTAACTGTTCTTGTTCACACTTGTATGCTTAGTCGCCATACATGCCACACACTACTCTCAAAAAGTACATGAGCCTTTATTTTTACCAGCAAGGATTTCTTTATTGAAACATATGAACATGTTACAATATGAGGATCAAAAGTGGTAAGGTCAGATATAATATTGGTACACGCAAAGTGGCAAGGCTTTTTTTTTTGTGTGTAATTCTTTAGGCATGTTTGGCCACATAGACTTCAATGGGAGCACCTGAAAATGCACAATATGTGCATTTTCATGTGTTTTTGTATGTGTTTTTTTTTTTTTCAGAAAAAAAGATCTTTTATTAAACAAAAAGAAAATTGCAGTACAGAGCATACATATATAATTAGGGATAACAAAGCCATCCCAGAGTTATTACAGCCTGGCCATACACAAGCCTGAAATAAATTGTTGCCATAAGTTCAACACACATTTGCACACGTTTTTACTCCTGAAGAATTCCTCTCATCCTCTAGAGCTGGCCCTTGCCCAGCAAACAAACACCTGAAACTTGTAACAAGTGCAAAAACGCTTGTAAAACACCTAAAAAAAAAGCTTAAAAATTGCCAGTAATTGACTTTGTCTACAATCTGCTCAGGTGTGGATGTTGGCAGGATGACTGGATGTAGTCACTGTTCGGCTGATCATTTTCTACCCAGTTCCTTTGACAAAGATCAACTTTTACTGACTTTTGATGAGGCGAGTGGTGCCAACAGGTCAACAGCTCAAATTTTGGATAAATCTAGCTGTGTGGCCATCCAGCACCAGGCGTGAGGGGCTGCAATTGAAAACATGCAATCAAATACTTTTGTTCTCATAAATTTTAAGATGCATTTTGATTTTAAATCTGCATTTGGTTGACTTGGATGGGAAACTACATCCAGGCATGCAAAATAAAGACATTGAGCTGGGGTGAACGGGCATCTATTAACATTGAGTCACGTCTGATTTGAATGAGCCCTGAAAAAGGGTAGTAATCGGGTAGTGCTTCAACTCTCAAAGCCAAAATAATCAGATTATATTCTTTAAGGCCCCTTTCACACGTGCGGACCGTTCGTCCGTTTTTTCATATGTCCGTTTACGGATCAAAACGGACATCAATGCTTCTCTATGGGATAGCGGACGTTAGCGGATGATCATCCGCTAACGTCCGTTAACATCCGTCTCCGTTAAGCTCATTTTGTAACATGGTGGTAGCTCTGTAATAAGAAAACCCTATTTTTACTTCCGTAAAAAAAACGTAGCGGACGAAAAACGGATGTTAGTGGACGATCCGTTCACATCCGATCCGCTAACATCCGTTTTTTATCAAAATATGTCGTTTTATATGTATACATTACAAATAACCTATGACCCAAAAACAAAGAATCATGGGAAAATTCCCATAATTCATGAAAAAATTATTAAATACAGTTTTAAAAAAAATGTAAAAACGGATAAAAACCAGACATAAACGGATGAAAAACGGATGAAAAACGGATGACAGCGGATGAAAAATAAAAATGGATGAAAACTGATATTTACTGACAACAACTGATGATAAAAAAAAACGTGACTGAACTGATCTAATGTATGGATGTGTGAAAGGGGCCTAATGTGTATATAATGTGCATTTATGATTGAAGCCAGTAGGACACATTATATAGACCACGTGGCAAATGTGCCATTCATTGGCTGCAGTTAAAAATTAAGCAGTGGACATTCTCTTCACCCAGGAGCGTTGAGCTCTGCATCTTTTCTTTTTCTGTTTTTCTGTCTTCGTTGTCTCTTTCTTTGTCAGTTTTTTTTTTGGATATCTTATCTTAACAAGGGCACTTAGTAGGAATTTGGACTCCTTCCTTGGGTCCTGAGCTACCATGAGTGTTCTATTTAGGAAAATGTTTAAATGATAATGTTTATGCAGCTAGACTGGATTTAACATTGTTCACACATTACACTAAAGTTACTACCTGACTCTGTTTTGCTGGACCTTCTGTAGTGTTCATGTAGTTTGATGTTTATCCTTCATACTGGTCTGTTATTTCATTTATATAAGATGTCCAGTGTTTGTTATTTTTGTTCTCTTTGTCTTGAAAAAGTCAAATAAAAAAAAAAAAAATTGTCAATTAAAAAAAAAAAAAAGCAGCGGACATACCTCATTTACTCTATATTGCCAAACGTTTTGGGGCACTTGCATTTACACGCACATCAACTTTATTGGCATCTCAGTCTTAGTTCTTAGGGTTCAATATTGAGCTGACCCACCCTTTGCAGCTATAACATCTTCAACTCTTCTGGGAAGGCTGTCCACAAAGGTTTAGGAGTGTGTCTAATGGGAATGTTTGACCATTCTTCCAGAAGTGCATTTGTGAGATCAGGCGCTGATGTTGGACAAAGGTGTTCTATCAGGTTGAGGCCAGTCAAGTTTCGCCACCCCAAACTCCCTCATCCATGTCTTTATGGACCTTGCTTTGTGCACTGGTGCGCACTCATGTTGGAACAGGAAGGGGCCATCCCCAAACTGTTCCCACTATGTTGGGAGCATGAAATTGTCCAAAATGTCTTGGTATGCTGACGCCTTAAGAGTTCCCTTTTTCTGAAACTAAGGGGCCAAGTCCAACCCCTAAAAAACAACCCCATACCATAATCCCCCCTCCACCAAATGATTAGGACCAGTGCACAAAGCAAGATCCATACAGACATGGATGAGCGAATTTGGGGTAGAGGAACTTGACTGGCCTGGAGAGAGTCCTGACCTCAACCCGATAAGAACACCTTTGGGATGAATTAGAGTGGAGACTGCAAGCAAGGCCTTCTCATCCAACATCAGTGCCTGACCTCACAGATTCGCTTCTGGAAGAATGATCAAACATTTTGTAACATGGTGGTAGCGCTGTAATAACCGCCAGCCAGTTTGATGAAAGCAAACCATTCTTTTATTTTAATCACAGCTAAACAAAACGACAGCTTACTTCAGCCAAAGTAAATAAACAGTTCCAAATCCTGATGGTGGTAATTAAACAGCAGGCTCACCGCTAGCCTTCGGTCCCCTACAGGGGCTAGACTCTTCCAAGTGGGGTTGCAAGGCAGGCCACACAGGGGGTTAGCAGTCCATGTCTCAGTTTGTCTGAGAGCTCCCACTTGCTGCACAGCTTGTGAGTCTCTCTATCTCTCTCTCTCTCTCTATCTCTCTATCTATCTATCTATCTATCTCTATCTCTCTATCTCTCTCTCTGGACACAGGTGCTGAGTTCCCTTCTGCCTTTTCAAGCCTCCCTCACCTGGGACTTAACACCTTCAGGACCAAAGTCCTGGTAGTCAGGGTTTGAAGGCTCTTCCCCCTAAAGTCTCTTTGAACCTTCAAAATACCGGGTCCCTAATATAAATTTAGAAATCCAGAGAGTCCTGCAACTGTCCCCCTTAAAAGGACCACAACTCAAATATTGGGGGAATGTACCTGCGATCTAGGACACATTCCCGTTGTCCTGAACAATTCCCATAGAGACATGGATAAGCAAGTTTGGGGTGGAGGAACTTCCCATAGACACACTCCTAAACCTTGTGGACAGCCTTCCCAAAAAAGCTGTTTTAGCTGCAAAGGGTGGGCCAACTAAATATTGAACCCGACGGACTTAGACTGGGATGCCATTAGGCTCGGTTCACACTTGTGCGATGCGGGAAACCCTGTGATTCAGTCGCACCTGAATCGTCAGGGGTTCACACTGCATTCTGCGGGTGTCAATACAAAGTTAAATACACCCCCAGATCGGATTGCAGTGCGAACTGTGAATTCGGACAGGAATCGGATTCCATGGGTGCGAACAGTGCAGACCAAAAAAGGTTTCTGCACCATTTTGGTCCGAATACGATGCAAATTCAGCCATACAGTATAAACTGGTTTAATTTGCATCACACAGACATTGCACGTGATCAGCACAGCAATGTGGTGTGAATCGCATGCGATGTCTGACATCGCTATAGTGTGAACCCAGCCTTAAAGTTCATGTGCGTGTAAAGACAGGCGTCCCAATATTTTGGGCAATATAGTGTATGTATGTATGTATGTATGTAAATACATACCCTTTTATGTAAGTGTGTCTGTGTGAGAATCAGAAGAGCTTATACTCCCTGCTGATTGCAGAACTTTAGGCCTGACTCAGCAGGGGGTATGTTGGACCACTGCAAGGAGACCGCTGCTTTTAAACAAAGCTATGGGTCCTTCTCTGCTGCATGTTGGCAGATAACAGGCTTTTGTACTAGGGCTGTGCCAGCTTTCTAAAGAAAACAAACCATGAGACTTCAAAAACCTTTTTGTTTTGAAGTCAAGTCTGGCTTTTTGCCTGGAGTTGAGCTTTAGGTAGCATGTTACAGCACACTTACTGGCACTGGTTTATCAAATGCACATTAGAAATTAAGTTATTTCCTTTATCAATCAGTGAAGGTTAAGTTTTCATTCTTTGGAGAAAGGTCATTTTACTTAAAGCTAATCTCCAGGCACACAATCTTTCATTGAAATACATTTTTAAATAGCCATAAAGGATATAATTCCATTTTGTGTGCACCAGATGCATTTGCTAGCCCAAATATTACCTTGTAAAAGTAGCAGTGACATCATTACTGTGCTGTACACAGTCTGTGCAGAGAGCTGAGCTGTGGGAGGGGTCCAGCCAGCTCCACCCACAACAGGCTGCCTGCAGAAAACTACAGGAGGGGGCGGAGACGAGACCAGTCACCCTGCACAAGGAGAGGGAGCAGCAGTGACAGGTCTTTATTACAGGAAGCTGCTGCACAAAGGAAAAGTCTCACACAGGATGACTGCACAGATCTAAAAGAAATACACAAATCACACCAAGATTCAAGTACGAATACACATGACTTGTATTTGGACGATATACGCTTATCTTGCAGTTCAGTTTTTTTCAGCATAACTCCTTTTCCAGTCTGATTTAAATATAAGTATTAAGATCACTCCTTCGCCAAATCCGTAAATTGAAATTTGAACCAAAAAGAGAAAACCACTAAGTCGGACTTTAAAGGCAGATTGGACCATAGTATTTTTATGTAGAAAAATTCATATTTTATTTATACATAGAAAATATAAAAAGAACATTTAAAACATTTCATTTAAAAACATGTATTCACATATATGTACAATCGGCCATCAAGGCCAGATACTTCCAAACTATAATTCATGTTACATGATCTCGGGTAAGTGAGCCCCTGTGCGTCAACGCGTTTCACTGGTCAGCTTCCTCAGGACACACAAAGGGTGATTTCAAATCTTTAGTAACCTACAATATTCACTTTAGGATTGGGGTTACTGAAGAACCTGTTGCTTTAGAAATCATTTGCTGAGCAAATATAATCTCTGTACCTGGCAGGTTTACTCTGTATGTGCATAAGTAAGGCAGTTAATACCAGTGCTGTGATCACTTCTTCTGTATTTTCTTTCCTGCTACATATTTTTAATATTATTTTTCTTTTTACAGGGGATATTTCCAGCTGCATATATTCATCAGAAAGAAGTGACAGATGACAAAGGGTAAGCATGGATGAGTTCCACGTCTTCTGTCTGCCTTTGGCAGAGAGCAGCAGTTAAGGAATCATTTCATTAGCAACTAAAATAATGAAATCAACGTGGAACCGGGCCTAGGTTTTATTACACTTAATTTAATGCTCTGTATATAAACACTGAAACATTATGTGACAGTGATAAATGGCTGGTTGATGCGAAGTAAGTTATTTAGTGTTGGCTTTTTCTAACAAAAATGTTTCACCGAAACAGCCAAAAATACTTTGCTAGTCATGGGTGAAAGTTCTGTCATGCATTACAATAATATATAAAATTACAATAAAAAAATAGGTAAGACTAGGATATAAAACCAAAACCTATTAAAGTACTGTAGCAGCGCTCAGTATCAGAGAGTAAACACTGATAAGATATACGAATAAAATTCACTAATAAAATTCATATATAAAAGTGGGTGGTCAGAGTATACAAATTGTGGCAATAAAAAGTGTAATTAAATATAAATATATAAAAAAACACTATGAAAAAATTGATATGAAGAGACCAATAATCTGGCAATAGAATTACTAATCTATCATAACAGTTCGTCAACAAAGTCCAGAGTTGGTTGTGATCTGGTGTGAGAAAGTAGTTCACTTATTAGATGTGCCACAGCTGATTAGTCCATCCACCAAAGAAAATTCCACCACGTGTAAGGGGGTTCCCCTTTTGGGGATGCACTCACCAGAGCTAAAAAGATTACGGGCACATAAAGTATCTTTCACAGGTCACTGCTCCTTCTTTTGATGGTACCCTTCAATTCTCCTCCACAGCCTCTGATTCACCAGCTCACCCAATGCAGGCAGGTCATGTGTGAAAAGAATTGTACCACATAGCGTAATACTGCATAAAAGTTTTTATTCACCCTCCCTTATAACACAAAAAAAATTTGTAAAAAAACAACCCCTTTTGTACAAATGCGTACCAGATATATAAGAACAGTATTCAATGACATGAAACTTATGCCCTTTGATCATAAATGCGTACCAGATGTTATAGGTATATCAGCATATTAGGGATAAATGTAAAGTGGTGCACTGTGCCTGGTTCCCTTTCCGGGTCCTCTCAGTCGATTTCCGCTCGTGGAGCGCTGGAAACGACGTCCTGTAGGTATCCGGGGTGATGGGACGCAAGGTGGAGCGCACGCTAGCTTACTTCCGGGTTCTCTGGTCTACGTCCCTGACGCGCGTTTCGTCACATCCGACTTCGTCACGAGGGCGTGACCAGAGAACCGGAAGTGTTCATTTTATAGTGACGGACAGTGCCGCAAGCCAATCAGAGTGCACGCTCAACTATAATGGTTGTATATGGGGCATTACAAGCTGTTAATACAGCGACATGCAATCGAAAACTCTAGTTTAAAATGCGTAATAGCTATGTATTTTACAGCCTTATACCATACGTTCAGACTGAATCCTACAATGGATAATTCTTAAGATACACAATGATGCATTGCGCAGCGTTGGTGAATAGTCCAATTGTTTACATATGATCAGATGTGTGCTACTCGTATTTAAATATTAACCCCATCTATGCGTGCATCCTGCGGCTCCCAGCCATAAATAATCAAACAGATATACATACAGATATACATTTATCTGCTGCAGTAACTCTATTAATAATATAGATAAAAGTAGCTCTACATAGATACATACATTGATCCCCTCCACCATTAGATGTAACTCACCGATACGATTGATCCCCTCCACCATTTTTTGCTGGTGATGATGTACATTTATATATATTTTTTTATAGTTTATTATTTTAATATTTCGTATATTTTATATCCATCTAGCCCAATGGAATTTATACGCTCGACATCACCTCTGCGATTTTATATGATTCTGCTCATCTATCTTAAACCAAATTACATTTTTACATATGCGATTTTAAATGCAACCTAGGATGTGTTTTTAACCTGCTTACATTTTACATTTTAATGTTTATTACATTTTAATGTTCATTACATTTTAATGTTTATCACGATTTTACCCATATTCTGGGTGTAACTTTTATATCTCCTTTTTATCTCTCCTGTTTGGACTTTCCGTTTATTATAGTTTCTATAGTTTATACGTGGAATTTGCCATAATATATTAAAGCCATATCCCTCCTTCAGTGGAATTCGTATATGTAGAGCTACTTTTATCTATATTATTAATAGAGTTACTGCAGCAGATAAATGTATATCTGTATGTATATCTGTTTGATTATTTATGGCTGGGAGCCGCAGGATGCACGCATAGATGGGGTTAATATTTAAATACGAGTAGCACACATCTGATCATATGTAAACAATTGGACTATTCACCAACGCTGCGCAATGCATCATTGTGTATCTTAAGAATTATCCATTGTAGGATTCAGTCTGAACGTATGGTATAAGGCTGTAAAATACATAGCTATTACGCATTTTAAACTAGAGTTTTCGATTGCATGTCGCTGTATTAACAGCTTGTAATGCCCCATATACAACCATTATAGTTGAGCGTGCACTCTGATTGGCTTGCGGCACTGTCCGTCACTATAAAATGAACACTTCCGGTTCTCTGGTCACGCCCTCGTGACGAAGTCGGATGTGACGAAACGCGCGTCAGGGACGTAGACCAGAGAACCCGGAAGTAAGCTAGCGTGCGCTCCACCTTGCGTCCCATCACCCCGGATACCTACAGGACGTCGTTTCCAGCGCTCCACGAGCGGAAATCGACTGAGAGGACCCGGAAAGGGAACCAGGCACAGTGCACCACTTTACATTTATCCCTAATATGCTGATATACCTATAACATCTGGTACGCATTTATGATCAAAGGGCATAAGTTTCATGTCATTGAATACTGTTCTTATATATCTGGTACGCATTTGTACAAAAGGGGTTGTTTTTTTACAAATTTTTTTGTGTTATAAGGGAGGGTGAATAAAAACTTTTATGCAGTATTACGCTATGTGGTACAATTCTTTTCACACATGACCTGCCTGCATTGGGTGAGCTGGTGAATCAGAGGCTGTGGAGGAGAATTGAAGGGTACCATCAAAAGAAGGAGCAGTGACCTGTGAAAGATACTTTATGTGCCCGTAATCTTTTTAGCTCTGGTGAGTGCATCCCCAAAAGGGGAACCCCCTTACACGTGGTGGAATTTTCTTTGGTGGATGGACTAATCAGCTGTGGCACATCTAATAAGTGAACTACTTTCTCACACCAGATCACAACCAACTCTGGACTTTGTTGACGAACTGTTATGATAGATTAGTAATTCTATTGCCAGATTATTGGTCTCTTCATATCAATTTTTTCATAGTGTTTTTTTATATATTTATATTTAATTACACTTTTTATTGCCACAATTTGTATACTCTGACCACCCACTTTTATATATGAATTTTATTAGTGAATTTTATTCGTATATCTTATCAGTGTTTACTCTCTGATACTGAGCGCTGCTACAGTACTTTAATAGGTTTTGGTTTTATATCCTAGTCTTACCTATTTTTTTATTGTAATTTTATATGTGTATCTTCTTAAAGCAGCTGCCATCAGTGCACTTAATTTTAATTTTAAAGTTGCACACTTGATAACGTATATATTTATTTATTTATTTATATACTCACTATACACACTCAGAAACCGCTAGATAACACTATCCACGCAGGCGCAGAGAGGTGTTTGATATAGCTGGGCCAATTTTACAAACATCCTTCTTTACATTACAATAATATATTGTAATAATTTCTGAGGAAACCATGAACTAGTACTAAAATAAAAAATAAATGCATACACCACAAAAGTATAGAGAATAAAAATTCTTATAAAGAAGAATAGAGAGTAAAGACTTGAACATAATGACTGGAGTGAGGGGTTGTACAGGGAAGGGCTGGATTTAGAGGACGGCGGGCATTTGCCCCTGGGCCAGTACTAATGGGATATAGTGGGTGACGCTGAGTGGAAATACTTCACCATCTTGACATATGTCAAGAAAGATTTTTTGGGGGAACCTGGTCCCCAACCAGGGCCCTCCAAGAGGGGGGAGCTGTCAGACTATCACGGTACAATACAATGTATTAACATAATTCATAAACCAATGTATATAAAATACAGAGTTTTTTATTTATACAAAGTGAACTTTTCAATCATAAAAACAAATGCATACAGAACGTATTTCGACTAGTTTCGCTATAGGAATAGCTTCATCAGGAAATACAGTGTTTACATCTGAAAGAAAGGGGATTTTGAGATTGGTAACTCGGTATAATCCATACATTACGTCAACAAAACGTATTTGTTTGAGGTGGTATCAAAAAGTTTATGGCAATTCTGCGATGAGTAATTTAAGGAGTTTTGAGTGGCACGTATGAAGGTTCTCCGACGATCATTATGCACGAGTTGTCAAATGGTTTCAACATTTTCAGAGGTTAAGCTAGTTGAAGGTCTTCCTGATCTCTCGTCTTCCAGTGATGTTCTTCCGCTTAATGTTCTTCCGCTCAAAACACTTTGAGCGGCTCATTGCAGTATCGCCGTAAACCGCTGAATTATGCCAAGCCTCTCTGGCAGATTTGCCCCGTTTCATGCAGAATTTCATGTTTGCTCTTTGTTATAACTTGCCCATGATGAAATAGCAGACGTGGTAACGCACGTGGTCAGAATAGCACCAGTTACACAGCTCCCGATGTACACCATGTCTTTTGGCACACTGACTTATGAAGGTCGGTGCTTATTGTGACTGTGCGTGCAGCCTTGTGCTGCCATCTGTTGGTGTGTTACAGAACTAGTCTCAAAATGTTTTGATACCACCTCGTATAACAAAATATAACCAAAAAAGGGAGTAGGGGAAGGGGTGCCCTTCCAAGGGTCCAGCATGCACTCTAATGAGCACTCAATTTTTACTGAGCTACAAGTAGCAAATAACAATAAAGTATAAAGCCTTGTGGTGCCTTTACCTGTTAGACTTCACTTTGCACAGCACTCAATTTTAGACATTGGGGCCGATAAACTATTGTTTTTCCCAAAAAATTGGAGCATGTGTGATGCTCATTTGACATCCATCAAATAAACAACAAAGTGATCTATGTTGAAGAGGATTTGCGATGTGTGCCATAAACTGAAAACTGGCAAATTGCAATTTGTTGAAGGAATGTCAGCGTTTCTACGCCCTATGAGCTATATATTAACCACAAAATCTCCACGTGGTCTGACCAGAACCAGATCTGCACTGATCAGCTTCTGTAAAGACACTTGCCAGAGGGAGATTGAGCTGGGAAAAGCTGCCTCCCAACTCTGCCTAGTTGGGAGGCAGAGTTGCCCCTGAGTGTCCAAACAGACACTCGCCCACCAGAGATAGCAGGCAGCGGGCAGCTTTGTGTTGCTTTGCTGTCTGTTTTTCTCTCTACCTGACAAATACTTCCTGATCGAGAGAAAGAAGTAGCGATATAATGAGCTTCTATAGCTCGCTGTATAGCTTTCCGCAAAGTGTCAATGCATCCCATGCCGCTGTGCAATGTGCACCCAATAAACAGAAGACCCTGAAATAACAGCATTATATATAGTTTATCTGGCCCTTTGTCTTTATCTGTCCACAGAATATAAACCAGTAGAAATTATTGCTGATTACAGAGAGTGGTTGACATAAACTGCACAGGGCACCTTTTTGCTCTGTGTGTATTCTGGCAGTTTAGATTTGTAGTGACCTATAGTAATGCTTAAAAAACATCTTTAACTAGACAGCGGACTTCTCATTGGATATCATTGTTGCTTCAGCTATATTATTTATTAGTGTTAGTATAGCCCGTTATATGATACTATTGGTCATATTTATTTTCAAGAACTGACCAACCACTGTATAGGAAAAGTCTCCTTTTTGTATACTTAAAATGTATATTAATTTAAAAAGTAGAGGTATTCCTACAAGTTGATTCCAGACTTTTATTTCTTAGTAAGTGGTCTTTGGAAATTGGAATGGAAAGCCCTAAAATGCAATGCTGACCAAAAAGAATAGTTAATAGTATGTCCCACACTGTGATAACTTTACCCTTTCTGTTCCAGGCACCATGAGCCAACCGGTCCCAGCGAACTTCCTCTAGTACAAGAACTTACAGCCACTCTGCGGGAATGGGGCCTCTTGTGGCACTCGCTATATGTGGTAAGTTTAATTTTTACCAATAAGCTATAGTTTTGTTGCTGATTTGGTCTCACTGAAATGATGTTCTTTGCAGCAAAACCAGAGAACGCAGTTTGCACAGATACAAGAAATGATGTCACAACTGATGGACTGGAGGTCACAGATTATGTCTGGCACTCTACCCAAGGATGACTTAGCTGAACTGAGGAAAAAAGTGACTGCCAAAATCGACTATGGGAATCGGTGAGAAAGCATGGTGGAAGAGGCATTGTAAATTGAAGTTTTAGCAAAATTACAGACAATTGCATTTTTTCAAACAGTTTCTAGATTTAGATTATTTGGTTTGGTTGAAAATCAATTTAATATTTGAAGAAGACGTTTTATATTTTGTATTGTTCACATGGATTTACACTTTTTTGATGCTCACCTGGCAGAGTACTGGGTTTGGACCTTGTGGTTAGAGATGAAAATGGAAGCATTCTAGATCCTGATGACACCAGTGTAATTACCTTGTTCCGCTACCATGAGATGGCATCAAGGAGGATTGATGAGAGGATTCAGGAGGAAAAGGTGGAGTTCTTGGCATCATATTCTAAAGGTCATTTTTAAAGATCCTTGTTACTCACCCAGTTGCTTGTCTCTATTCTTTCCCAGTCTCAGCTGCAGCCTCTTGATATCTGCACTCCAGCCATGCTGCATGTAGCTCATACATACACCTTATATGTGAACTTGAAGAACTTTGTGTGTAACATGGCAGAAGATGCAGAGCTCCTCATGTGTCTGTATGACCCAGACATATCCCATTTCATCAGGTGAGACTAGTGTTGAAAGTGCACAGTAATCTCTCTTGGGTCTGTCCCCTGCATTAAAAACGTACGCGGACACCTTTCATATTCCCAAGCCATTGCGTTGTGGAATGCAGACCTGGAGCCTAAACTGCTGTAGATATTTGTATTTGTATATAATGAGCACCTTGCTTAGAGGTTCAGAGCCCGCAGTAGACAAGTTTACACAAGCATCCTGTTTATATAAGTATCTTTTAATATAATTCACTGATTTGTCTTAATTTCTAGTGAGAGGTGTTTTTTAAGGGACTGTTATTTCTAGCTTTGTATTTACATGTAGTAAAGATTCCTGAAAGAACTCTGTATAATTTCTTTATCTGCAGTGAAAATTACTTTGTCCGCTGGAGTAGTTCCGGTATGCCTAAAGAAATAGAGAAGTTAAACAACCTGCAGGCAGTGTTCACAGTGAGTGGCGTCCTCCTTAGCCGACTTGATCTTCTCATGCTGTAGTAACTCAACAGCTTTGATCTCATTTGTTATATCATCTGACTTCTATTATACTTCATTCTTGTTTCTATTCCAATCTTATGCTGGTCACACATGGCTTGAGTTGTACAGAGAGTTGTTGACATAGACTGCATAGGCACCATCCTCCATTTATCTTTTGCTATGTGTGTATTCCTGCAGTCTATCCAAGTTTCTTCTTGAGGTGCCATCAATGTCTATTCTCATTGAATGCTTTTCACTTTCCACCTTGCCTAAAGTCCTAGCCATGTCCTACCACTCTCTGGCAAATTAAATCTAGTCCCATGCTGTTCAAAATACCTGGAATTGGCCTAATCACTATACTATACTAATCACTTTTGAGGGATTATTGTTCTGATGGCTAATGCTATCAGAAGTCAGCTGACTTGTGAGAAATGATTTTAAAGCATTTCTATGGGCCAGCCTTTCTCAACCTTGTTGTCCGAGAGGAGTTCCTAGTAGTTTTCAGGTCTCGGGGAACCCTTACTAAAACCAATTCATTGGAGGTCAGTGACAAAAATGCACCCTCATAAGGGTATGGTTGGTTGGTCGGTCAGAATGTCACCCTTACAGACAAAGGTAAAAGATTATTGGTGTCATGTTTCTGACCTTGCCAAATGGCATTGGTCTTGGAACTATGCAGGTATCATAAAATAGGAGGTCAACCAGCCACAGCTCAAGGAACCCCTAGCAACCTCTGAAGGGACACTAGTTTGAATGGGTACTATGGACCCTCACAGGCCAGGGAAATGGCCTGTCTTGTAGATGCAGACCGGGTGAACATACAGTCTGCTTTCAAAAGCCATTTAAATCAGATGATGTCCAAGGCTGGTCTCAGTGTAATATTACAGGCGTTAAGGTTTAACTTTTCTGTATAATCACTTGGTTCTTGTCCCACTGCATTGGGGCCCTGCTGATTACTGGGAAAGAAGGAAAGCCCGCACTGGGCCCTATGGGATTTTTTTAGAATTTTTACCTTTTAAGACCCTTGGCTTGAGTTGTACACTGATAAACTTAACGATTCATACATTGCTTGCAGTAACTGCACAATGTATCTAAAATTATAAACTTAGCTTTTGGGACCAATAAAAATGTTTACCATTTGTTTTAAAATTCTGCCATTATCTCTTGTTGCAAAAGTGAAGATTGGTCGAAGGACCAGTATACCCAGAAGTGAGGTTTTGTTTCAGTCTAGAGTTTAGTGTAAATTACTTCTGGGCTTCTTGTATCGCTTGGAGAACTATATCCATAAGATCTATCTGACATGTTTCTAGACTTTATTCCCTTCTAAGAGGTTTGGGACCCCCTTCCCACTACACCTGTTGTGAAGTGATGACTCAGGGTATGGACTGGGATCACTGTAGTCTTAGCCAGTATCTTCCCTCTTTTTGGTGCTGCACGGTATACAGTATAACAAACTAGGTGCTGTAATAAGAGGTTCCTCCCAAGGCAAAGCCATCCAAAGGGATTGTTAATGGCCACTATACAGGGTATGGAAGATCTCCTTATTACACACAGTGCATTCTGCCTAAATACAAGTTGTATTATTTACTGTAGAGCGGTCAGAATAAGAGGAGTCCCTGGTCTCAAGATTCGATCTGTATAGCTATGCTCCTTTGGAAACTCTTTATAATGGCTGTATCATGTGCTCTGGGAATGACAGTGCAGAGATTTTACTGCCAGAATACCTCAGCCATATAACAAACTGTTAAAAAGCGGTATCATTGTCCAGAAATATACCTGAATCTAAGATATTTTTATGGGCTATAAGAACCCTTACATTTTAGAAAAACATTGCAACTACTGCTTGCTAACTATTTTGGAAATTGTCAACTGAATTTAAAAAAACAACCTACGCTTGTGTGGCCAGCATGATATCAGCTGTAGAAGTCTCATTTTGAGAAATCGCCATGTTGATATTGTGCCTTTTTGGATTACGTCTCATTGGTCCTGGTTATTCCTTTCTCCCAGCCCTGATCGTTTATTCCTCCTCTCATTCAACATTCCTAAGGTTCTTCAGCTGTTTAAAGAAGATGTAAACCCTAACTGAAAGTTAGTTCAGCTAAAAAGTCCATTTGTAGCCTCTACTAAAATCTCATGTGACATGATGACAACACAAAGGAGCACAGTTGGGAGAGAGGCACGGTGTGTTGGCATTCTATACCAGGAAGTGCTGCCTGTACAAGGTCTTTTCATGGCAGGATCACCTAGTATTTGTTTATTGAAAGCTGCAGATTTTTAAAAAAATATTCAAAATGCCTTTTCAAATTAAATTAACCTGTTAAAGGGGATCTTCACCACATCTGAGCACCAAAAACACTATTTAATTCAGTTTTAGTATTTAAAGCAAACTCCCCCACCCATCCATGTCTCCATACTTTAATTTGTTGAGAAATTAAATTAAACAACCCCCTAGCATTTCTGGTCATGGCCATCTTGAGTAAGGACAGATTAGTCATGTAGCATTTACTTCCTTGAATCCATCTGCCCTTAGTGCAAGCATGCAGGAGAGTGTACTTGGCTGAGAAAACGCCTCCTGAAGACTTCTGGGATGTATGACATAATATGCCTAGGCAAGAATCCAGGAAGTAACTGAAGAAATGGAAAAAATAAAAGTTTAAAACAAGTAAATATTATGTACTTTCCTATCTATTTACTAATGCTAGCAACACAAGGATTAAACATTATCAACGTTGATTGGGAGAGGGAACTTCCACTTTTAAAGCTGAAAATAGATTTTAATGATTAGGTTTACATCTACTTTAAACTCCTTGAACTTCTGCTTCAGTTCTGCTTTCACTTATCCACCACCTATTTTTCAGTAGTAGAGATTCTCCTGTATCTTCCATCCTTTACAAGTTCTTACTTTTTTCTGCATTGCACCATCCTGTTGTCTTCTCCACGCACCCCATCCAAACTTTCCCTGGGTGTTGTTCTCTGTGCCTTACATTGTTGTAATCTAACTTGCCTTTCATTCTTTCACTACCTACCTCATTCCATTTTTCATCTATCCATCTTTGTTTGTCCTCTAGTTCTCTCATTCATCAGTTCCACTCTTGCCGATGTTCTAAATTCTCTCCCCAAACTAAGATAGTCTTCAAGATGTGATTCTTTTTTTCGACTCTTCTCTTTTTTTGTTCTGATTTATGTAATCATTTGTTTCCTTTAGTGCTCTTCTTTGTCTTTTCATTCTTTACGTTTCTGCCACTCTCCTTGCTGATCTTGAACCACTTCTATTTTGTTTCTTCATTCTAGTTTTGACCTCTCTCCTCTTCAGGACCTCAGTAGCCTGGATCTGATTCGTCCCCGGATCAGCCTGGTGTGCCAGATAGTGCGTGTTGGACACATGGAGCTCAAGGATGGGAAAAAACACACGTTTGGCCTCCGAAGGCCTTTTGGTGTTGCAGGTAATAGCACTGATGGCTTTTGTAATATGTATAATTTAGGACTCCAATCTGACTAGTCCAACTGTGAACATAGCGAAGATTTTAGCAAGCTTTTTCAGATTTCCTATTGACTTTATTTTTGAGGATACAGTATTACAAATACACTTTGCTTATGGGCCAGTGACATTATAGTGTAGGTTCTGTGCGAAGGATGTGATCAGTATAGACATTGTTGTATTTTGCCACAGCTTTACTTAGTGGTAGCTAACCTGCTTAGCACAAGGTAGAGAGGAGAGCTTAGTAAAGTATTTAATTTTCAGTATTTTGAGAATGTTTGTTTTTTTTTTTTATTTTATTTTTTTAAAGCTGATTTTTTTTTTTTGCTGGCGGGACATTTGACAATGATTATATTTTCCCCAAAACATGAATTTACATTTTTTTTCTACCTGTCAAATTTTATAATGTAACCAGTCTTTGTAAAAGGTACCTATTAGTTATTATTGATCAGAGATGGGTAATAAGTACCTATTGAGGAGGAGAAATAGATAATATAAGTACTTTGGGTCATATAAGTGGAGGCACTTTCTGAAGGAATTTATTGTGGCAAGTAAATCTTATTATTATGTATCTGTTACAGTGATGGACATATCTGATGTTATACATGGGAAGGTGGACGATGAGGAGAAACAACATTTTATACCTTTTCATCCGTAAGTTGCCACTTTGTTTCATAACAGAAAAGCAATTCCAAGTCATTTATCAGGATATTGATCTCTGAACATTACTTGCGTCTCAGGATGGCCAAAGAAACTTACATCAGCCAGCGGCAGCTCATTATGTCTCCTCTGAGCTCTTCACGGGTATTAGCTGAGAATGAGCCTCTCCCCAGCATCTACAACAAGGTGATTGCAGCCAAAGAGATCAACCACAAGGGACAAGGTATTGCACCGTTTCATGGAGGAGACTAATGCAAACTTCTGGAGATGCTGTCACTTTAAGATTACGGCAAGCTGCTGCTAAGTATGAAAGTCTTGGACACTGAGGTGCCTGCATATACCTGTTGCAGTTTTCAATACCTTCTGCTTCACAAAAATGCCAAGGTCTTCTGATCCGAGCCATCTTCAGTATTTATAGTGCTTAAACCTTGCTGTCCCCTCCGTTCTTCCACATATTGTGATTGGACAATGAGTCAGAGCACCATATGGGCTTAGCGGCACACTCTGACACTAACTAAAATTGTCAAAGTGTTGTCTTATCAAAACAGCCCAGCATTAATTTGAACCCGTGAAAACTGAAACCTGCTGCAGTTTTGTACAATTGCATGTCTGCATTTCCTTTTTGCCAGTAGCATTCAGTTTTCTTAAAGTGACAGTGTCTCTTTAAGCCTAAAACTATGATTGCCTAATGAGCCGAATTGTGTTTTTTTTTTTTTTGGTAGCTCAATTTAGTTCCATATCCCTGTCTAGAAGGGGTGGTGCTACACAAAATTCTTTGTTGATACCACCATACAATCTTTGCTAAAGCTATGATCAGATTGCTGTTAGATAAAATTTGGCATGCATTTTAGAATATACTCTGGCTGGCATTTGTAGGATCTTGCCAAGGATCAGAACTTCCTGACAAGTACCCCTGTTTTAATGCCAATCTAAACAGGATCCTATACCAGCTATTCCAGTAGGGCATAGCTAAGGGAGAATTCTTCAACGGTTACCATTATCTCATAGCTTTTTTTTTTTAAATCAAATTTAGTGGTGCACCCATATAACTGTTTTATGGTAAAGACCATGCAGTGGAGATGTGTTGCAATTGCAGAAGGATGGCATAGATACTTTCAAAAACCATCAAATTACCCGGATATCAGGGGTTGGAAACAAAAACACAAAAAATACATTTAAAAAATGACTAGATCAATCTACATATCAATTTGGGTTTTAATATGGCACACAAATGGCATCATTACAATAGCACTGCCTATTCAATCCAACAGTGGTCTTTGTTTATCCCACCCGGGACCTCTAGAACATCTGTCCCTGAGTGCTTGGCCAGGACATGCCCCTTTCCAGTCACCTCCAAGAGAACTTTCTAGGTCTCTGTCTCTAAAAAGTTTCACAAATCTATCCATGTAATATCTGTTTACACAAGGTTTATGGGAGATGTATCTTGATATAACTCTTGTTCATCATTAGCATTAGCGGTAGGGAGATTTGAAAAAGCACAACACTGCCAGTAATGAAGGAGAGGCTAAGGATCATTTAACACCTCAGCATTTATGTGCAATAGTCCTGCTTGCTGCATCTTTACTAAGGATATCAACAACAGTCCTTTTATTGGGATGAATGGGATACATTTAAAGTATATCAAAAACTCATTGTACCTAAAATGGGATGGCCTTTGTTCTCTTCACTTATCGGTGTTTCCGACAATAAATTAATTCATCCAGTCGGATGTCGCTCACCAAACTTATTAAGTCCTTAACTTATTATACCAGTCTGTGTTAAATCTGACCTATTGCTACTGCATACTGTTTGTGGTGCACCCAATCACAGATGGACTTTCCTGGAAAACAGATGACTTGCTGTATTTGCTAAATTGTTATATCTATTCCAGACCAATATATTCCTGAGATATGCTTATTTGGTTTGTTAGATCAGGAACTCTGGTCACACTACACTAGAATTTATTTGAGAGAATCACTATTTCTGGCACGCAAAGCAATAGCCATCAAGTGACTGCAGATTTTCTTGCCTACAATAGCTTATTGGTTATTTCTAGTCAACTAAATACTCCCTTATGAAAAGGTTATTTATGGAAATAGAAACTGCCCTCTAAAGTTTCAGAAAATCTGGGATGCATGGTGTAATTCTACCCCAACTCTTATCTAGTTGAGACCCCTTGAAGCAAGTTACCAGTATGAGGAAGGTGGCAATCTGTATTATGCACTATATTCTGTTTTGTTTATGCATGTATAAGAAGAAATCGCACAAGACAGTGATATGCTTTCAATGTTGGCTTATTGGTACAATTGCTGTTTCCACTCACTGACATTTTGAAATGTTGTTCAACTGATATGTGATCAATAAACAGAATTACATTTTTTTTTTTTATAGAACTATAAGTACTAATGCACAAAACATATAATTAATGCTTTACCTGGAACAACTACTAATCATGACCTATAGTCATTTTACTTGTACATATATGAAGCATCTTCTTAGCATTGGAAAGTCCTCCACTTTTCCAACTTCATTCTCTTCAAGTAAAGATTAGATATTGATATTTTTATTACCCTCTCAGGGCTGTGGATTTCGCTTAAACTTCTCCCAGGAGATATTAATCAGGTACAGAAGGAATATTCTCACCTAGTGGATCGATCTACTGCGGTGGCCCGGAAAATGGGATTTCCAGAGATTATTCTGCCTGGTATGTGTGTCTCAACATACCGGGTTAATAAAATGGCCCCATAGAATTCTAGTAGCTAGCTTCATAAATTGTTATATGGTGTTTTTTCTTTCGTATTTTTACAGGCGATGTTCGTAATGACATCTATGTTACGCTGATCCAGGGAGAGTTTGATAAAGGAAAGAAGAAAACCCCCAAGAATGTGGAAATCATGATGTCTGTGCATGATCAGGATGGTTCGGTGTTAGAGGTATCGCTGACTTATATTTGAATGGTCACTGTCAGGTCTTGTAAAATCATATTGTAATCAGCTGTTTCCTTTCTGAGCAGAAATCTCTGTTACAGTTTGTTTATTGATTCCAGAAAGCTATTGCTCCTGGAGCTGGGCAGGAGGGATTGCCAGAATACAAGTCTGTTGTGTATTACCAGGTCAAGCAGCCATGTTGGTATGAAACAATCAAGGTAAATCATTCTATAATTGTTACACTTTTTTTTTTTTTTTTTTAATATGACTTGAAGTTCAACCTTGAAGTTCTCGAAAAAAACAAACAAAACTTTAATAGGTTCTAGCTGTACAGTGCATGGATTTCTCTTTTTGAGACCCATTCCAGTGTTTACTTTTGTAGCACTACCCCAGCAAGAGCCACTTGGACTTTAATGGTTCTTTCCCAGAGATTGGTCCAGAGACAGTTAGGCACACAGCATTTCCACTCTCTCGTGCTTAATAAGTAGTCTAGGGGGTGTCTTTTATGCTTTATTTGCTGAAGAAACTTGGATAGGGTGACGGGTGGCATGGGATGAAGGACAAGAAAAGTAGTATGGAGTCATGTTCTTGAAAGGCCACTTTAGAGAGAGCAGATACTAGGACCTTCTAAAGATGGGATAAAACTGCCCACAGTCAGTAAGGCTCTGAATTCAGGTCCCTACTTACAATGCCATTGGATGATCGGTTGCCTTCTTCCGATATCCATTGGACACTCTTCAGGGAGGGAGATATAACTTGCAGTACCACAAGACAGCTGGAAACCCTCCTCCAACTTCCACTGGATGTTCTTCAGACCACCAGTCCAGTCTTTGAAATAGGCCCCTCAGCTATGCTGCAGCTAGGACCTCAATGACCCTCTAGCAATGTTCCAGCAGACTGCCCGGACTCCTCTTGCATGATGGGACCCATGACCAAATCAACTCCTGCTCCAGGCTTCAAACAACCACCTACTGGGCACAACCCCCCCCCCCCAGAGATTAGCTTGGCCCCCATAAATATTTAGACTGCACTCAGTAAAATCCATATTTTGCGCAGTATCGCATATTTATAGCTTTAGAGCAGCTTGTGCTTTGGGACACTGATGACAATGTAGAGGGAATTACTTGTATCACCATACAGCTCTCTTTGCATACTTTAAGAAACGGTCCTTCTGGAAATGTTGTCTTGCCTGCATAAAGGCTGGAGCTTTCTTTTTAACATGTAATCTAAGGAGCAGTGATGTTTGGCAGTAGATCTGATAAAATGTCCATAACATATGCCCATTCTGGAAGTGAACGTTAAATGGCTGGTCCTGCTTGTAACCATTACTTGCCTCTCCCTAATGTGCATATGTAATTCAATGAATTTTTCCTGCTAAATAATAAATAAATAATAGAAATCCCATATTTTAAAAAGTCCCCCCAATAGATACTGAATTGGAGTCATGTACCATAGACTATGTCATCATTACCATATGTAGTACGTAAAGTGTATTTATACTATTCCTTCAGTAGGCAATATAACAAGTTCGCTAGTGTGCTCTGTGTTGAAAAGGTTGAGAAAGGCTGGTCTAACTCTTTGCTGCAGTAAAGTATGTTATAGGCTGCTATTGTGCTTAAAGCGACCCAAAAAGCTAATTTGGTATTTGGACTGTTAGTGACATATGGACTGTAAATAAATGACTGTATCTCCAAAACACCTTAGAAAACATTACGATCATCTATTATTTATACTATTCCTTCAGTAGGAAATATAACAAGTTCGCTAGTGTGCTATGTGTTGAAAAGGTTGAGAAAGGCTGGTCTAGACTGACACAGGACTATGCACTTTTCACCTACAACCCGGTCAGGGATTTTAAATCAAATTGTGAAGTTCCACTTCAAGTCGGTCCTAAAGTTTTATTAATTTGGCTATGTGGTTGCTTACATATACAGCATTCAATAATGTAATGCAGCCACAGGTATTGAAATACAGTTTATCGATCGGTTGTTGTAGGATATTTGACTGTCCCTTATTAAAGTAATTTGTCTTCCAGGCTTTATTTTGGTAATTTTTTCCACATTTTTCATTCTTTTTTCACTCTTGTGTACACAGGTCTCCATACCAATAGAGGATGTCAGCCGCTGTCACCTTCGCTTCTCATTCCGGCACCGCTCATCTCAGGAATGTAAGCATCTCTTTTCTGCTAACGCTTTGCTTCAGTAAAGTATGTTATATGCTGCTATTGTGCTTAAAGCGACCCAGAAAGCTTGTTTGGTATTTGGACTGTTAGTAACATATGGACTGTAAATAAATGACTGCATCTCCGAAACACCTTAGCATACATTATGATCATCTGTTAATAAAGTAGAACTCTGGCCTTCCATTTAAAAAAAATGTGCTGCGGCACTTCATTATAAGTGCGCTTACAGTTTTCTCCTGCAAAGTCTCACAAATACCTGCCGATCCAGTGAAGTCTACCTAAGGTAGATTCTTGTGATGGTATGGCAACCGTGTTGCACTGCTCCTGGATTCAGAACACTCGCATGCTACACTTATGTAGGCTGTTCCTGATTTGTACTACAGTGGAATGAAAAAAAATGTTGGGTTAGGGTTGTAGGGGATGTCGCTATCAGCGTTTTCACTGCTAATTCACAAGCCTGTAGCTTGTCAAACAGCACCTTGCCACACCTTGCCAGCCTACTGTTTTCTGGATTGAAAGAACTTCTCCTGCTACTGAAACCCTCCCACTTTGAGCTGCAGTTTCTTGTATGGGAGCATGTGAGACACAAATGAGGGATGATTTGCCTCAGTCAGGGAAGCAAAAGGAAGTCTTTGGTGTACTATATGAGGCTTGTGCATCACATCATTGATATAAACTGTTCTATGTCCTTTTACTGCAGCTCGTGACAAATCAGAGAAGGTGTTTGGAGTGGCTTTTGTCCGACTGATGAACCACAATGGCACAACACTGAGAGACGGTATTCATGACCTCATCATTTATAAGGTAACAATCATTAATGTACCGACAAGGGAAATTTACGAAAACCGATGCACCCAGAATCTAGTGCAGCTGTGGGTGGTAACCAATCAGCTTCTAACTTTAGCCCGTTCAATTAAGCCTTGACAATAAACCCTAGAAGCTAATTGGTTACTATGCACAGCTGCACCAGATTCTGTGTGCTCCAGTTTTAGGAAATATCCCCCTTTGTGTCAGGTTGGACAATACAAATCAATGTTGCCCAAAGCAACCAGTCAGGGTTATAATTATTATGTAATGGGCTGATTTTGACAGCTTGAACTCTTATCTTTGAGAGGTTTTCTTTGCCTGAGTCTTAAAATCCTGTTTAAACTGGTTGGAAATTTTTTACAGCATAAAGTTGTTAGAGATAAATTACATGGCTGTATAATTAGCTAGGCAACCAAAGACTAGTATCTATCTATCTAAGTCCCACAAATCCTACTGTTCTAAATTTTCCAGAGCAATAGAATACAATCTTCTGGCACAGAGGTGTCTGTTAGCCAATAGGAAACCACTATTCTCACTGACCCATCAAACAGCAGCTGAGTGTGTTCCCTGAATGAAAATATTCCCATATTATCCTTTTATTAGTAATTAACTCTGGTGGTACTGCTATCTCTCAAAATAAATAAAAAAATAAAATAAAAAAAATGAAAGCATGCAGGTTTTGCCATTGCTACCTCGCTCTCTAACCTAATACTAAAATCCAATAGAAAGTTTCACTCTGAAATACTTATATTGTATTTTTTTCCTATTAAGTTAGCCTAATTTGGTCATCTTCACTGGAGACACGGAAGAGTTTATGCTCTGCCTGTAAGGGGTTTCACACCAAAAAAATTTTCTTCTCCCCAATTGGCTCTTTTAATGCTTATATTGTCATATGTTAACAGTGTTGGTCATCTTACTTTAAAAAAGTAATTAGTTAAGTTACAAATTACTTCTCCCAAAAAGTAATTGCGTTAATAACTCAGTTACTACATTGGAAAAGTAATTAGTTACGCAGCAAAGTAACTGACTTTTTTTTTAAATATTCTATACGTGTAACTAAGGGGCGGGTCTAGTATTACTGTAACCAAGGGGCGCATTTATTATTATTGTTATATATCGTGTAACCAAGGGGCTGCTCTATTATTACTCTAACCAAGGGGCAGATCTGTTATAGCGTGTAAGCAAGGGGCGGGTCTATTATTATTATATCGTGTAAGGGGTGGATGGCTACAGAAGAGGGCAAATGTTAAATTAATGGGCAGAGCTCGATATATAACAATAATAATAAATGCGCCCCTTGGTTACAGTAATACTAGACCCGCCCCTTACTTACACGATAGACGCCCCTTGCAGAGTAGCACGAGCATCAGGAGCGTGCGGCATCGCCTCGTACAATTACATGTTAACTGCACCTACGCGGTGTAGATTTCACTCAGAGCTGTTTAGGTTCGGCAATTTTCGGAAGCTCCGTAGTCCTTCGTACTGCGCAAGCCCTGCGCAGTACAGGGGGTCCTTATCCAGCGGGGGAACTTTTTCGGCAGGACACCGGAATTACACTACTGCCATCTAGTGGCGGTAGATGTAATTGGGGTAACTAAGCCAAAGTAATGGGAACTGAGTTACCATGAGGGGAAAAGTAATCAGTTAGATTACTCGTTACCCTCTAAAGTAACTGCGTTAGGTAACTCAGTTTATTTTAACTCAGTTACTTACATCACTGTATGTTAATCATAGAGGGTTGCAGAACCTATATATAAACTAAGAAAATAATTTTACAGTCTTTGCAAGAAAGGTTATTTTTTTTCTATCCTTTTTGTTAACGTGAGACCATGTGTTGCCTCTTTCATATATCTACCATGTAAAATGGTTTAAAGCCAAGTTAAAAAAATAAATATTAGAGGTGCCTGCATGGGAAATCCTGTGAATTACTCACTTCCTGTCCTTGAGTGGCTATACTCACTCACTTCAGGAGCCATGGTAGCCAGGCTGATCTTCAAACATGTTTTCCTTTATTAATCCCTGGGCGCCGACAGTACACAAATATGCAGCCTCTTGGCGGGTGGGCCTTGGCGGCAAACAGCCACATATTTGCGTACCAATTAGCAGACACAGCTGTGCCTAGATCACGTGCCCTGCGTGCTCCCAGCACAGTTGCTGGTGGCTAACTGAAAGCTCCCGATCGCTTCTTGCAATCGAGAGCTTTTCTGATTATGTGTTCACAGTGACAGTCAATCAAGGCGGTCACACGATTATAAACTCCACCTCGCCTCCCGGCATCTGAAACCTCTTAAAGGACCGGGTGCAAAGGGGTTAAAGGGGGGGAACTACACTACATCTGAGCACCAAAAACGATATTTATCCATCCATCTATGTCTCCATACTTTTTCTCCATATTTTTTGGCATTGTCTGTGCCAATTTTAGTAAGGGCGGATGATGCATGTAGCATTTACTTCATGGAATCCATCTGCCCTTAGCTCAGGTATGCAGCCAGGCACAGGAGGGTGTGCTTAGCTGAGAAAACCCCTCCTGTCCTCCTACCTTCCTGGGAGGTATGACATCTTTTGCTCAGGCCTGAAAACCATTTAGTAACGAATGATGAAATGTTGAAAAAAAAAAAAAAAGTTTAAAAACAAGTAAATATACAATATGTAATCTATACACTTTCCTATCTATTCACTAAAGCTATCAGCATAAGATTACAAATAGTCAGTGCTGATTCACACGGGCTGTTAGCTTTTCAGGCAGGCATTATCGGATGCTCCATTCACAGTGCATTGCTGTATGATGATTGGCCAAAGCATGCGTCTGACCTGCATGCTTTGGCTAATCGCAGCCCGCTCTGCTAAGAGATCCATAATTGGCCAAAGGTAGGGTGCCTTTGGCCAATCATGGCTCAGAGGGACTAAGTCCACGCCCCACACTATATAAGGCTGCTTGCATAGCGGCTGTGTATAGTGTGTGGATGGAGATAGATTGAGCTAGATTAAGCAGGCGGGTTAGTTAGTGGTGGTGTATTTGAGATATATATAGATATCTATATCTATCTAGCGAGATTATTTATTTATATATATAATATGTATATATATATGTGTGTGTATGTATGTATGCATGTATGTATGTATATATATATATATTTTTTTTTTATATATATATGTATGTATGTATATATGTATGTATGTATGTATGTATGTATATATATATATATATATATATATATATATATATATATATATATATATATATATATATATATATATATATATATATATATATATATATACAGTGGTGTGAAAAAGTGTTTGCCCCCTTCCTCATTTCCTGTTCCTTTGCATGTTTGTCACACTTAAGTGTTTCGGAACATCAAACCAATTTAAACAATAGTCAAGGACAACACAAGTAAACACAAAATGCAATTTGTAAATGAAGGTGTTTATTATTAAAGGTGAAAAAAAATCCAAACCATCATGGCCCTGTGTGAAAAAGTGATTGCCCCCTAAACCTAATAACTGGTTGGGCCACCCTTAGCAGCAACAACTGCAACCAAGCGTTTGCGATAACGTGCAATGAGGCTTTTACAGCGTCCTGGAGGAATTTTGGCCCACTCATCTTTGCAGAATTGTCCTAATGCAGTTA
Source organism: Lithobates sylvaticus (assembly GCA_028564925.1). Taxonomy (NCBI): domain Eukaryota; kingdom Metazoa; phylum Chordata; class Amphibia; order Anura; family Ranidae; genus Lithobates; species Lithobates sylvaticus. The sequence goes on along the minus strand of CM053029.1, from coordinate 110,744,835 downwards.
CATTAGAGGGTTTTCGAGCATGAACGGCCTTTTTAAGGTCATACCACAACATCTCAATAGGATTCAGGTCAGGACTTTGGCTAGGCCACTCCAAAGTCTTCATTTTGTTTTTCTTCAGCCATTCGGTGGTGGACTTGCTGGTGTGTTTAGGATCATTGTCCTGCTGCAGAACCCAAGTTCGTTTCAGCTTGAGTACACGAACAGATGGTCGGACATTCTCCTTCAGGATCTCTTGGTAGACAGCAGAATTCATAGTTCCTTTTATCACGGCAAGTCTTCCAGGTCCTGAAGCAGCAAAACAGCCCCAGACCATCACACTACCACCACCATATTTTACTGTTGGTATAATGTTCTTTTTATGAAATGCAGTGTTCCTTCTACGCCAGATATACTTGAACACACACCTTCCAAAGAGTTCCACTTTTGTCTCATCGGTCCACAGAATGTTGTCCCAAAAGTCTTGGGGATCATCAAGATGTGTTGTGGAGAAATTGAGACGAGCTTTGATGTTCTTTTTGCTCAGCAGTGGTTTTCTCCTTGGAACTCTGCCATGCAGGCCATTTTTGCCCAGTCTTTTCCTGATGGTGGAGGCATGAACGCTGACCTTAACTGAGGCAAGTGAGGCCTGCAGTTCCTTGGACGTTGTTGTGGGGTCTTTTGTGACCTCTTGGATGAGTCGTCGCTGCGCTCTTGGGGTAATTTTGGGCGGCCGGCCACTCCTGGGAAGGTTCACCACTGTTCCATGTCTTCGCCATTTGTGGATAATGGCTCTCACTGTGGTTCGCTGGATTCCCAAAGCTTTGGAAATGGCTTTATAACCCTTTCCAGACTGATAGAGCTCAATTTCTTTCTTTCTCAATTGTTCCTGAATTTCTTTGGGTCTCGGCATGATGTGTAGCTTTTAAGGATCTTCTGGTGGACCTTACTGTGTCAAGCAGCTCCTATTTAAGTGATGCCTTGATTGTGAACAGGTGTGGCAATAATCAGGCCTGGGTGTGGCTAGAGAAATTGAACTCAGGTGTGGACAACCACAGTTATAGTATGTTTTAACAAAGGGGGCAATCACTTTTTCACACAGGGCCATGATGGTTTGGATTTTTTTTCACCTTTAATAATAAACACCTTCATTTACAAATTGCATTTGTGTTTACTTGTGTTGTCCTTGACTATTGTTTAAATTGGTTTGATGTTCCGAAACACTTAAGTGTGACAAACATGCAAAGGAACAGGAAATGAGGAAGGGGGCAAACACTTTTTCACACCACTGTATATATATATATATATATATATATATATATATATATATATATATATATATAATGTGTGTAGAGAGAGAGATAGGATAGGCGGTCCGTTTTCATTTGCTCTCCCTATAGAGCGGGGCTCTGACAGGTCTGCCTTTGCACAGAGAGCGAAGGCGGACCTGTCATCCACCTGCTCAGTGGGGATCAGCGGAGCAATCCCCCCGCTGAGCAAAGCTGAGTCCGCCGGGCAGATCCCCCCCCCCCCATGTGAAAGGGGCCTAATGGGATTAGTAGTTTATACATGAAATATGTGATTGTTTTTATTTCCAGTTAAGCTCACAGAAAGTGACAAGGACACTGAACTTTTGGCAAGATCACTAGATTTTTTGTACCTGCTAAAAATGTTCATAGCCTGAAAAATGAAAACAATTGCAGTCACCGCATCTAAGTGGCAATATATTACATATTTGGTCTTCTGTTTCGTCGTGCTTTAAGTTTTAGCTGTGCTAAAAATGTACACAAACTTTTTTTGTTTTTATATTTAGGGTGACAGCAAAAAGTCAGATGATGCCAAGCTTTACCTGTTGCTTCCTGGGACTAAGGAGGAAGAAGAGGAAGTCCATTCTCCACGAGGACATGCACCCTCCCTCACCCCTACGAAGGATAGCTTCCAAATAAGCACATTGATCTGTTCCACTAAGCTCACACAAAATGGTGAGGAAGAGCACAACATACTTAATGTAGAAGCTTTTTTTTGTATGTGCTCTGCTGTGCTATTTAGGAGTAGCTGGAGCTTTTCATATACAAGTGGTTTACTATTTCTATACTAAGAAATGTAAGAGGGCAGAGTGCCGGTTCTTGGGAGTCTTGTGAACCATGAAGCAATGCAGGTTATTTATGACCGTGATACTCTATACTTTATATTTTTAATGATATGGGTCTATTATTTTGGGAGTGTGGTGACCGCTAAGTATTACAATTCTGAACCTTCTGTGGCCAGCCTACAGATCTAGCTGTGGCTAAGTGGAGTACTCCAGAGATAGTTGTTTAATAATTTAATAAGATTAATATTTTTCCCCAGGTATCCCTAACTTCAGACCTGAGTGTTGAGTCGTAGCAAACCTCAGACATGAAATGTGGACAAAGCATATCCCTCTATAGTGTGTACTTGTCTCAATCCAGAGCACTAATGCCACGTACACACGAGCGGATTTTCCATCTGAAAAATCTCGGATGGTGTTTCAACAGAATTCCACTCAAGCTTGGCTTGCATACACACAGTCACACAAGTTCACTGAACTTTCAACCGTCAAAAATGCGGTGACGTACAACACTACGACGAGCCGAGAAAATTAAGTTCAACGCTTCCGAGCATACGTAGGAATTTTGCGCGTCAAATTGGTACAGATGATCAGAATTTCTGAACTTTTTCCGAACGAAAAATTGTGAACCTGCTCTCAATCTTTTGCTGTCTGGAATTCCGCCAGCAAAAGTCCGAAGGAGCATACACACGGACGCATTTTCCGACCAAAAGCTCTCATCGGACTTTTGCTGGTGGAATTTCCGATCGTGTGTACGTGGCATTAGTGTCATTTCTGTCTGCTGCCTCTTTTCTCTATCAGCATGATTCAATTTGGACAGGTTTTCCTAACACCAAGAGAAAAATGGTGACGGGAGGGAGCTCCAGCACTGTGAGTGACAGCCTCAGCTCTGTTTCTTTGTGATGTGTGAAGGGGTGTGTGTCCCCTTCCCTTCAATCAGAGTGTAACTTCAGATTTACGCCCCCTGCTTTTCAGAGCTAAGAGATCCTGTGTAACTTCTGCACTTTGGATGTAGAGGACAGAAGGCTGTAGATAGATAGGAACAACTTATGAAGGATGATTTGTTTAATCTCTGTGTATCACCTGAGGCCAGTCACTTCACTGGGTATATGTAAGGGTTTACAACCATCTTAGCCAACCTCAAAGGTAAACCCTTAACCAGAATGTAACTCTTAGGCTGGCCATACACAGCTTGAATTTCATCCAATTCTTGCGACAGTGAATCTTGAAAGTATTCACAGCGCTTCACTTTTCCACATTTTGTTATGTTACAGCCTTATTCCAAAATGGATTAAATTCATTACTTTCCTCAAAATTCTACAAACAATGCCCCATAATAACAATGCAAAAGAAGTTTGTTTGAAATCTTTGCAAATTTATTAAAAATAAAAAAACGAAAAAAATCCCATGTACATAAGTATTCACAGCCTTTGCTCAATACTTTGTTGAAGCACCTTTTGGCACCAATTACAGCCTCAAGTCTTTTTGAGTATCATGCTACAAGCTTGGCATGACTATTTTTTAAAAAAAATATAAAAAATGCAGCGCTAGAAAAAATTCCAAAGGTCCCATGAGAGAACCCCCAGGGATAAGGGCTAAAACGAAGACTGCCCGTTAACAAAAAACAGCGTCATTCAATTAACCAATATATGTGATAATGTGTGGTGAACACAAACCCATATGTGATGTGAACCAATAATGAGGACAATGCCTGTGACATAAAGTCCAAACAATAACGTGAAAAAATAACAATTGCAATTGAGCGTTCCTCTATTAGATGTATAGTCCTATTTTCAAAGAAGTAATGCTTCTTCAAACTGTTGGTGAGTGTGAGTAAACAGACTTTTCCAAACATCATTCACAGATGAAAATACTAGGAAGCGATAAGATTGGGTACGCTTACTGCAGGAAGCGATGTCGGCACCGTTGCTTGCCGGGTTCCCTTACCATTGCGAATAAGGGAACCCAGCAGTGTGGCCTTTCGGTTTCATGCTAGGAACCCTATTGCGCATGCGTGAGACACTGCTCCTCTCTCCAACTGGCCCGGTGATGGGGGGGAGAGAGAAGGAGGTGACGTCAATATGCGCAGCTGAGGCTCCAGGAAGTGGGGAAAGCATACCTGTGAAAGACAGGTATGCTGTCCCCCGCTCCCCCCCTGAAAGGTACCAAATGTGGCACCGGAGGAACTCCACTTTAATCCTATAGAAAATGTATGGAGGGAGCTAAAACTTCGAGTTGCCAAGCGATAAAAACAATAAGTATTTAGAGAAGATCTGTAAAGGAGTGTGGATCAAAATTCCTCCTGAGATGTGTGCAAACCTGGTAACCAACTACAAGAAATGTCTTACCTCTGTGATTGCCAACAAGGCTCCACCAAGTACCAAGTCATGTTTTGCTTGGGGATCAAATACTTTTTTACTCACTGAGCTGCAACTTGTTTTATAACATTTGTATTATGTTTTTTTTTCTGGATTTTTGTTTGATATTCTGTCTCTATCATTTAAAATACACCTATGATAAAAACTCTTTATAAACCCTACATTTCTTTGTAAGTGGGTAAACTTACAAAATCTGTAGGGGATCAAATAATTATTTTCCCCACTGTATATGACATTTAATCTAACCCTTAGATTGTAACTAAACTGTAACTTTTGGGTGGGGGCAAACTGAAAAAATATTGAACCCCCCCCCAAATAATTGCAGCCTCACTGTGCCCCGTCATATGCATCCACTTGTGCCCCGTCATAGGCATCCACTTGTGCCCCGTCATAGGCAGCCACTTGTGCCCCGTCATAGGCATCCACTTGTGCCCCGTCATAGGCATCCACTTGTGCCCCGTCATAGGCAGCCACTTGTGCCCATCGTATGTAGCCACTTGTGCCCATCGTATGTAGCCACTTGTGCCCATCAAAGGCAGCCACTTGTGCCCATCAAATGCAGCCACTTGTGCCCAGTATATGCAGCCACTTGTGCCCATCAAATGCAGCCAGGCTCGGCTGTCACTTCACTAACCCCCCCCCCCCCCCCCCTGCGGCCGGTCCGGCTGCACTTACCACTAGTGTGGCTGGGCTCTGCTCCTCTGCGGGAAGTGGCAGCTGCGACTTCTGTGTCCGCTCGTCTTCAGGCTTCTTCCGCTGTGTCTCCTCTTCCGCCAAAGCGTTAGGCATCCAATAAGATCGCCTAATGCTTTGGCCAATCGGGAGACTGGTCTTACTGACCTGCCTGCTGATTGGCAGGGAGTAACGTTAGTGTGAAAATAGCAAAAATGTATTTGCTATGCCACACAACCACCTCCAGGTAATTTCAGCTGCTTCTGTTCCCTCTGTATAGTGCCCCTGCACCCCTAAATATGGTGTGTAGTTATCAGCCAGTTTCCTAGCTGCTGGCTTTGACCATGACCACTGCCCCCGCCCCACGTGCCTAAGGGCCTATGACAATGGGCTTTGGGCTTGTGTCAGTGGCATTGGTTTGACATTGGTCTGAGACATTTCTAAGATCATTCAGAATTCATTGACAGGTGCATTTGACTTGCAGTTGACCTCCTAATCTGCTTCATGCAGGGTTTGCAATCCCATGGGTTGTGCGGGAATGCAAACTCTGATTTTTTTTTTTCTTTATTTTTTTTTTTAGCTGCATATGTAAACTTTGACTTTGTGCTAGTTTAGGCCCAAAACTAATTTTTGTTTTCTTTTTTTTTCTTTAATTCAATTTCTCCCTGGCAGTCGATTTACTTGGCCTGTTAAATTGGCGGTCAAACCCCAGGCCTGTTTCTCAAGCACTCCGCAAACTCATGGAGGTGGATGGAGGTGAGATCATGAAGGTGAGTGATGAGCAGGAGCTTTGGAATTCTCATGTTGAATTTATTGATATTTGCCAGTGTGGGTTGCACAATATCACAATGTTTTTTTCAGGTAGACATTATGGAATTCATCAGTAGCATGCCATGATTTGGGCAAATAAAATAGTTTGTCATCACATTTCCCTTTTTAATATGAAGATGTTTGCAAAGGTTAGGTTTATATTTTGAATGATCAATTTGCTGGTTGGCGAGATTGCACACATGCACAGGTAAATTAGTGAATTGTGATTTGCCATCCACCTTTTTTGAAGTACATATTTAATGAAATAACACGGTATTGCCAGAGCTTCATGGGTTTTCTAAAGAGAGAGCACAACAAAAGCTGTTTACTTTCAGACTATCTCTCTGATTACACCTTTTAATTAAGCTTACATGGAGGAGGAGGAGTCTCTGCTCTTATTTACTCACTTGTGCATATACATTTTACCTTCAGCTGATGATATGTGTACACAGACTTTGTATCTTTTTTTTTCTTGTAAAAAAAAAAAAAGAAAGACAGGGAACCTGTCTGCCTCCTGGCTCTCTCTTTGTGATTGCAACCTAATATAGAGTTCTCTGTACACAGCAGGAGTTAGGAAGGAGGAGTCACTACTCTCATTAAGTTGGAGCTTGAGCTACTGAGCTCTGTTAACTGCCATTTTTCATCAAAGCACATAAAGACTACTCTGGCAAACCTGAAAAGGAGCTCATCGCCCCACCTGCTGTCTGAAAATTAAAATACAATATATTGTGATCTCAGTGCACGACTCAAATTTAACTCCAAATGTTCCTGTCAGTTTAATATGTTTGCCCTGTTTTTCCTGTATCATATGCTTAAGCTGTCTCTGAGTTTGCTTTCTCTTTTGGTCTCCTCAGTTTCTGCAAGACACATTGGATGCTCTCTTCAACATCATGATGGAGAACCCAGACAAGGAGAGCTGTGATGTGCTTGTGTTTGATGCACTGGTAAAATGGATGACAGTGGTTTATAACAAATGATTATATACAGGGGTTTTACAAAATTATGGAAACCAGTATGATAAAAGAACAAAATTGTTAACGAATATGGTGATGGACTGCCTTTTGGCTTCCATGCCTGAATTCTCCTGGGAATTGACAAATATTGGTCTTGGATGGTGTATAATTGGAATCTGATACCACTCGTCATGCAAGAATCCTGGTCACAATCCTGTGCAATGTCCTTTTAGTCTCTTTCGGTCAGTTGACCATGTGGACCACACTTATGCTTATCAGACAACGTTTTCTCAGAAACTGCATATGCCATCATAACCTTTGATACTGTAGCTCACAACACCGCAAATAAATTGGCAACCTCAGTCACAGAGGCACCACCTACGCGAGCACCAACGATTAGTCCTCTCTGAAACTCGCTAACTCTGACACGACTCCGTATTACTAGTAGCGCACGCAGTGAATGATGTAAGTGAGGTTTCCCACCTGTTAGCTGGGTGTCTCATTGCACAGCAGAAGCAAAAGAATGTTACATCGCTTTCAATGCGAAACATGACATCACTTTCATACCTGCAAATCATGTAGTGTTTTCATATTTTTGTCCAACCTTTGTATCTGCGTTGTGTTTTCTAGGCACTATTCCTTTGTCCTTAAATTTCACTTATAACCTGTATAGACAGTGCATGCCTAAACTGACAGTGCATAATGTACAGTGCCTTGAAAAAATATTCGTACCCCTTGAAATTTTCCACATTTATATATATTGCAACCAAAAAGGTAAATGTATTTTATTGGGATTTTATCTGATAGACCAACACAAAGTGGCACATAATTGTAAGTGTGAGGAAAATGATAAATGGTTTTCAAATTTTTTTTTTTACAAATAAATATCTGACAAGGGTGATGTGCATTTGTATTCAGCCCCCCTGAGTCAATACTTTGTAGAACCACCTTTCACTGCAATTAAAGCTGCAAGTCTTTTTGGGGATGTCTCTACCAGCTTTGCACATCTAGAGAGTGACATTTTTGCCGATTATTTTGCGAAATAGCTCAAGCTCTGTCAGATTAGATGGAGAGCGTCTGCAATTTTCAAGTCTTGCCACAGATTCTCAATTAAGTTTAGGTCTGGAATTTGGCTGGGCCATTCTAACACATGAATATGCTTTTGATCTAAACTATTCCATTGTAGAGCTTGGCTGTATGTTTAGGGTCGTTGTCCTGCTGGAAGGTGACCCTCCACCCCAGTCTCAAGTCTTTTGCAGACTCTAAGGCAGGGGGTGGCAACCTCAGCCCTCCAGCTGTTTTGAAACTACAAGTACCATGAGACATTGCAAGACCCTGACAAACACGAGCCGAGGTTGCCTACCCCTGCTCTAAGGCCTGATTTACACTTATGCATTTTTAGTGCTTTTTGCATTTTGCAGATTTGCACTACAGTCCAGTTAACATATGGAACCGGTTCTGTAGTGCAAAAAGCACTAAAAATGCATAGGTGATTCAGGCCTAACAGGTTTTCTTCTAAGATTGCACTGTATTTGGCTCCATCCATTTGGACTCCTTATGGCTTTTTTTCAGAAATGGCTTTCTTCTTGTCACTCTTCCATAAAGGCCAGATTTGTGGAGTGCACGACTAATAGTTGTCCTGTGGACAGATTCTCCCACCTGAGCTGTGGATATCTGCAGCTCCTCCAAAATTACCATGGTCCTCTTGTCTGCTTCTCTGATTAATGCTCTCCTTGCCCGGCATGTCAGTTTAGGTGGACGGCCATTGTCTTGGTAGGTTTGCAGTTGTGCCATACTCTTTCCATTTTCGGATGATGGATTGAACAGTGCTCCGTGAGATGTTCAAAGCTTGGGATATTTTTTTATAACCTAACCCTGCTTTAAACTTCTCTGCAACTTTATCCCTAACATGTCTGGTGTGTTCCTTTGGCCTTCATGATGCTGTTTGTTCACTAAGGTTCTCTAAGGTGCTTCACAGAACAGTTGTATTTATACTGAGATTTAATTACACACAGGTGGACTCTATTTACTAATTAAGTGATTTCTGAAGGCAATTGGTTCCACTAGATTTTAGTTTTTAGTTAGGGGTATCAGAGTAAAGGGGGCTGGATACAAATGCACCTCACACTTTTCAGATTCTTATTTGTAAAAAAAATTGAAAATCATTTATCATTCTCCTTCCACTTCAAAATTACGTGCCACTTTGTGTTGGTCTATCACATAAAATTCCAATAAAATACATGTATGTTTTTGGTTGTAGCATGACAAAATGTGGAAAATTTTAAGGGGGATGAATACTTTTACAAGGCACTGTAATACCTGGGCAGCTACAGCCTGGAAATAATTCTATGGTATAGTTATTTTGTTTGACACAATAATACAACCTGTTTAATATTCTGTTTTTGCCATCTTTTAAGCAGTTAGAATTATTCATAAACATGTGAACAGCCCACTTACTTATAAAGCGCATGCTTGTTGTACACATGCAAACGTTTCTGCTATAGCAAGCAAAATGCACTTCAGAATGCAAACTCTGAGCCGTCACTTGCATTTCTAAGTCAGGAATAATGTTCTGCGTTTCCTTTATAATAGCAATCTCTTTGTCCACGGATATTGTGTTAAATTTCCTTTTATACAGTTCTGTGTTTTTAGATGTATTCTTTTCTCAGTCTCTTATATTTTTCAGGTTTTCATCATTTCTCTGATCGCAGATATTAAGTTTCAGCACTTTAATCCGGTCCTGGAGACCTATATTGCTAAGCACTTCAGTACGACGCTGGCTTATGAGTGAGTAATGTATCTTTTTGCTTAATGTGGATGTGTTTTGTAACCTTGCGGCTTATTTTGTATCAAGGAAGCGTGATATGTGGTAATTTGCAAAACCTCATCTTCTCTCGCCATAACGATGTTTATTGTCCTATAAGATAAGCTATTGACACTTAAGCTGGTCATAGATGCTTCAAATCTCAGCTGGTTCAACAGGAATTGTCCAAGATTCGATCAGTCTATGGGCAGAATGATTATACCCAAGTTGGTCCGTCAATCGACTTGGGTACAACCAGCATGTCGGATTTCTAGGATGCAAGTATTACCAGTGGCTATAGCTGCTGGCAATAATCGTGTTCTCCCGGCAGGGACGGCTCCCCACGCCCCGCTGCTGGGAGAACACAATAGCTGCGCAAGCGGGATTCCCCCATTAACAGTCAGTCACAGGGAAATAGAGCAATTTTCTGTCCTGTAACCCATGGTTGTAGGAAAGAAAATCGCATAATCTATTGCCTGTATTAGCCATCCCATAAATTAGTTATTTATTTTTGTTCGACCAGCAGGTTGAAAGAAAAAAACTTATATACAATATACAAATACCATACTGGTGACCCCACAATAGGGATAAAACTTTTTTGCGGAAGGGAGTTTAACTAGACTCATGGCCACTCATTAAAAAGAAGAAAAGACCTTAACCTTAAACTACGTAGAGGGTTCTTTACTGTAAGAGTGGCAAGGATGTGGAATTCCCTTCCACAGGCGGTGGTCTCAGCGGGGAGCATCGATAGTTTCAAGAAACTATTAGATAAGCACCTGAACGACCACAACATACAGGGATATACAATGTAATACTGACATATAATCACACACATAGGTTGAACTTGATGGACTTGTGTCTTTTTTTTGACCTTACCTACTATGTAACTGATGCAATTCCCCAATCTAGACATTTGAGGTGAATGGGTGAATCGCTCCCGCTGAGCTATTGTGTTCTGACAGCGGAGAGACTTCCCTACCGTCAGAACAAAACTGATCAACACTGTCGGCTATAGTGCTGAGGTCTATAAAACCTGCAGCACTTACATCAGAGCAGACTCCGAGTACTATATGAGCTGTACTTTCCCCAGTATGTTAAAGAGCAGATTTGATGGCTGTTCAATAAAGCCAGCAGGGCAGGAGGATTCTTTTTTTTTTTTGCTAAATGAATGTATGACTACTGTAATACTGGTGAGAATTTTGTGCCAGACGTTGGACTTTACAGAATATTAAGCTTTAGAGTCCACACTGCTTAATGTAACTTGAATTGAATTTTGAAATGCTAGTTGCCTGGCCCTCTGGCTTTAGAACTTTCTGAGTGTCTGGCAACCATTAGTAGATAACAAGAGCTGTTCTATAGGTTCACTGTGCACTTGTCTTCTGTCTGCAGGAAGCTGATTAAGGTTCTTACTTGGTATGTGAGGAGTACGGACGACCCATGTCGCAGAGAGATGCTCTTTTCCTCTCTTAAAGCCATAAAGTATCTTTTCAGATTTATAGTCCAGTCCAGGGTACTCTACCTCAGGTAAGGCTTTCTATGGTATCATGTTCCCAAGCCATTTATGTATTTTGCAAAAAACTGTGCTCGAAGGGTAACTGTGGCTAAATAAACATTTTTGAAACCACATTTACTCTGAAATGTGACCACATTCCACATTTATACTGACTATAGAGCATGGGCACCCCTTTATAGTAATATATATTATATTGTAATATATAATATATTATGGAATGTGCCCATATTTTACTAGTGACACCTGGGTTCATCTTGGGTTTCTGCAATCATTATCTTTTGCACTGTTACATCAAATAAACCCAACATGCTATGATTACAGGTTTTATGGTCAGGACGAGGGGAACGACCAGTTCAATGATTCCATTCGCCAGCTCTTCCTGTCCTTTAACGAGCTGATGGACCGGCCATTGGAGGAAGCTGTGAAGATTAAGGTGTGTTACCAGTAAAAGGCCTAGGTAGGCCATATGGTCACAAATCGATACTATAGACCTCTTTCCTTAGAATAGTTGGTGTAGCACAATCACTGTGTGTTCTGTTATAGGCAGCAGCCTTGAAGTATCTTCCAGGAATTATTAATCACTTGAAGACCGTGTTTGATTCTGTGGAACTGAGGTAAGTTACACAAATACACAAACACAGTAGAATTTATGTTGCACAGTTATGATATGAAGAGATACTATGTCTTTCTTCAAGTGATGGATGAAAAAGGGAACACTAAACTAAGGATTAAATGAATACATTGGCTGAAGATTGTTGCTTTGTAAATCTTGGTGTTCTAAAACCATCTATAATAGCCTGTAGAGTCAATTGGTGTATTCTAAAATGCTTATTGTAAGGGCTCGTTCATATTTGCAGCAAGCCTTGCTGCCACCCTGAAAAGCTACCCGTGGTGGATCTATTTTCAGAAGTGTTTTGACAGGCAGTGAGGAGGTAGTCCCTCCTTACCGCCTGATTTAACCCAGTAAATGCTGCAATTCTGTGTAATGCACACAATGGTGGCACACCCCCATAGACACATGCTGTTTCATTTTTTTCGTGTATAGTCCTGAGCGGCTGCATGTAAGTGTTCAGGTCGATAAAACCTTGTCTCAACTGCCTGTTTTTTACTGCATGTGAACGAATCCTAAGGGTTAGGCAGGAGGCAAGTCTAAGCTCATGTGTTCTCTGTTACAATTATGTGTATATACACATTTTTTGTGAAATTTCCTGGAGCATAACATATTTCACTAGTTACCGCAATCTTTGTAGTAGAACCTGGAAACAAGGTCTTGTATACTCTGACCAGGTTTCTTTCTGTTCCTATTTCTTATTGCAGCAGCTTTTTGGTAAGAAAGATCATGAGTACCCATCGCACTAAACGCTTCCTTCAACTTGGTATCTTAAAGTGATATTAAAGACTTGTTTTTTTTTTTTGTTTGTAAAATAGCAAACGTCATTCTTGCCTGCTTTGTGCAATGGTTTTGCACAGAGCATCCCTGATCTCCCTTTTCGCAGGTCCCCTGCTGGCACTTCTTGCTTCTACCCATAGCAAGCTGCTTGCTTTGGAGGCACTCCTGAGTGCTTACTTCCGAGTCCTGCTCTGTGTGTCTGTAAGACAGAGTGGGGCTCAGCGCCCACCCCAATCCCTCGTCACTGGCTCTGATTGACTGAGCCAATGAGGAGGCAGAGAGCCAAGACAGCTTTGGTTCTTGTGCACATCGCTGGATCCAGATCAGGTATGTATTTGGAGGAAGCTGCATGCAGAATGTTTTTTACTTTGCTGCATAGAATGCGTTAAGGTAAGAAAAAAAAACATTCTGCCTTTAGAACAACTTTAAATCTTAACTGCTTAAGAGGTTAATAAAGCATAGATGCCTAGACCAAATTTAGCAGCGTCAATATGCATCAGTTAACTTGACAATATCTGATTAATTTGCCTATATAAAGAATTAAAGGAATTTTTTTTCCCCCTATTCATACTTACCTAGGTGGATGCAGCATTGGTCCGATGCTGTATCTGTCCTCCAGCACCTCTACAATGAGAACCGAGCAATCGAACACTGCAGATTGCTTGGTTTTCAGAGCTCTGTGAGCCGAGACTGTCAGTCACAGCTCTCTGCTCTTCTCCCTCCTTCGCTCACTGGAGCGCCAAGCTGTGGAGAGGGCAGAGCAGCCGTCTCAGGCTCTCATCTGCTCGCTGAGAGGCTGAACCGGGTGTCAGTCCAGGCACCTGGCGGATCCAGACTTCATTGTCTGAATGACGCTGTGCATGGACTGACATTGGTGACGTCAGCAGAGAGCGGACTTCAGTATGTCTCTGCCGAAAACTGGTCACAGGAGTGCAAAACGAATTGCACTCCTGTGAGCCACAGGAGAACTACAGACAAACAAGCTGCTGGACTTCTTTAAATAACTGTTTTATTATATATATATATATATATATATATATATAGATAGATAGATAGATAGATATATATATAAAAAATTTGTTAAAATTACATTTGAGTCTTACAAGCTAGAAAACAATAGCTAGATACAATGATAGTATGTAAGTTGACATTGGCAAAGGGTACAGTTACAGGCCTGAGACACTGCTACTCAGAGTCACATTGTGTCCATGATAGAACACATAATGGCAAAGAAAAAAAACAGAATGGTCTCGCCAGATACATACATGGGATGGGTAATGCCATCAGCATGACCACACCTGGGCTCCTTACATAGCCAGATCACCCATGCATGTGATACCTCAGCGTCCAACTGTTGAGCTAACCATACTGCCAAACCCTTTTCATCTTGAAAAATTCTAGGGAATACATGTTTGTGAGTAATAGACATGTTATACTTACCTGTTCTGTGCAATGGTATTGTACAGAGTAGCCCAAAACCTCCTCTGCTCGGGTCTCCAGTTGGTGCTCTGGTCTCCTCATCTTCTCAGTGAGCCACCAAAAGAAGGCTGCTTCTAATGAAGGTGCACCTGCGGCTTGCTATCAAGCCAGGCTGCTGCCTCTGAGCAGAGAAAGAGGAGAGAGCCGCTGCAGATGGGCACAGCGCTGGATTGAGATTGGGTTAGGTAAGTATACGGGGGGTGAGCTTGTGATACAAACGCTGGACAATGTTTTGCCATAATGCAGGGAATGCATTAAGGTAAACAAAAGTCCACCCTTTAGAACCACTTTAATGTTCTTATGGCACAGTAGACTGCTTGAAAACTTTAATCTACAGGTTGTGGTCATATAGTGTTCAGCCACAGAAAAAATCCAAATAACAACAGATTACTCCTTTTTACTAGAGAGAAGTGAATTGTGGTATCTGTGTATAGGGTAAAAATTTGCAGTGGGTCCTGTGAGCGTACATTGTGACAAACAAGGGCAGATCATCCACTAGTATGGTTTCTGGCTTTACATTTCCACAATCTGTAAAATCTTTACTTGATATTCTCTTTCAGTGTCCTCGTTGCCAAGTTCATGCAGAGTGTTCCACCAGACCAACTTGTCCATCAGACCCTGACCTGCATGTGTAAAGTGGTGGAGAGTGACCTCTTTCTGCAACAAGGTGAGAACTACATTTGACATGCTGAAATCGGGAACGTTATTTAAAATTATTTTCTTCAGAATAAACTAACACTTTCTTTATCGTACATCATGGGACACAGAGCCTTACGTAATTACTTAATGGGTTCTAGCCTACCGTCAGGTGTTGACACGGGTAAACCCTAATTAAGGAAGTTTACTCCCCTATATAACCCCTCCTCCTTCCAGGAGCACATCAGTTTTTTCTCCAGTGTCTAAGGTGTTGGTCACGAGTAAGGATGGGCTCGGGCGTGTTCACACACTCCACGTGCAGAGCCCGCCAGGAAGTCGGCACGGCGATGCACAAATCAAGGCAGTGAGACATATTCCTGATGTGCGGCTGCAGAGATCGGGAAATGTCTCACTGCCTGTGATTAGCGCAGCGCCTTGCCGACTTCCTGGCGGGCTCTGCACGTGGAGTGTGCGAACACGCCCGAGCCTATCCCTAGTCACGAGTGAAGAAGTGCTCTGAGGAGCTCTAGGAGGGACCCATGCTGGATTTAAATTCCTCTATAAAAAGAAACCAGATCCATCCAGAAGTGCCACTGAGGCTTAAAATGGATGATACCTGGGGCCTCGTATCCCAAGCACAAGGTTTTGCCTGTAATGCCTCTCTTAGTAGGGCTGGACCCCAGGAACCCAGGGCTTAGGTCCTGTTGCATTACCTCAAGCTTCCTGATGTGGGGTGCTATACAAGGCCCAAGGCAGTTGGACCCCATTTTTAATGGACCCAGTCCTTGAAGGTTTGTTAAACGTAACCCGCTGTGATGGGTGAAAGCTAGATTTTCTGTTAAATCAGCAAAATCTTGCGGCGAGGACAAGGTAAGGAAAGAGAGACTTGGATATTAAAAACATCTATACATTTCTTTCATTGAAGGAAAAATGTTGTCATACCTTAAAATCTCCACTAGATGGAGTCTATGCACATACCTTACTCTGTTGTCTCACTGTGCTCAGTTCCGTGCCTGGCTGTACAGCGTGTGGAAGCAGATTTTTGCAAGGTAGCTACAAAAACATTTATTTTTCTTCCCTAGATGGGACCAGAGGGTTAGGGGGACAGCAGGGTCCCGCTATTATACCGCCGAAAGTTTGTTACTGTGGCTGTATTTTTTACACAGGTCTGTGCCTTACTGCAGGAAGCTCTGCCACCCCCCCCCCCCCCACCCCCAGGGGCACACGACCTGTGGGACATGTATGGGTTGCAAAAATGGCATTTCCTGATTCAGGAAGGACAGGCTTTTCCAGCACTAAGCAGAACTGTATAGCAATTTTAAAAGTATTGACTATTTTCAGCGATTTAGTGCAATGTGTCTCTGTTTTTGTAATTGGGACTATGCCTGCCAAAAAAGACACCACAAAAGCCAAAAGAGTAAAGGTTTCACCCCCAGGCATTGGGATTTCAAGCTGTATTTCCACGCTGTCTTCCTCGCCTGAATTACCAATCAGGGCAACTCGGGGTGAGCCATTAGAGCAAATTGTTGGTGCAGCTGCCTCTCGCATCTCGGCACCTGCATATGTGACTGAAGAAACCCTTTCCTCCTCACTCCAGGGTCTGGAAGAAAGACTAGCGGCTTTAATTGCATCCTCCTCTCAAATAGATGGGAAACGTACTAGGTCCCCCTCCCCGCTTCAGCTTTACAAGGGGAACAGTGGGCACACAATGAGGTTCTACCCTCAATCAATCAAGAAGAGCTAACCGATGATTCTTCTACTGAGGAAACAGTAGATGAAACTTTTTTAGCGTCTCAATCTGAAAAATTGCTGATACAAACTCTTATGCCGCGTACACACGATTGGAATTTCGGCCAGCAAAAGACAGATGAGAGCTTTTCATCGGAAAATGCGACCATGTGTATGCTCCATCGGAATTTTGCTGGCCGAATTCCCACAGAACAATTTGAGAACAATTTTCCTTTTAAGTCGGAAATTCCGATCGTCTGTAGCAATTCCGACACGGAGTGTTGTACGTCATTGCGTTTTCACCTGAACCAGGATATTGTTCTGCCATTGTTTTTTTCCAAAACCATGTTCCAGGGAAGACAAGTCACTACATTGTCTTGATGTGGTGAGAGCAGTGAAAATCTATTTAAAGAAAACTGCTCAGATTCGTAAGACTGATGTCTTCTGCTGGAGGGTCCTAAGAACGGACAGGCAGCATCGAAATCCACTGTTGCTAATTGGATTCGGCAAGTGATAATTCAAACTTATGATTTAAGGGGTCGGTTAGTGCTTCTTGGGCAGTGCGCAATCAGGCCTCCATGGCTCAGATCTGTAAGCCTGCAACTTGGTCTTCAGTGCATACATTCACAAAATGTTATCAGGTGGATGTAAGAAGGTATGAGGATATCACCTTCATGCACAGTGTGCTGCAAGCAGCAGTATAAATCCTCAAGTCTGGGTGTACCCTGCGGGTTGTTTTCTCCCACCCCTCATGTGGCATTGCTATGGGACGTCCCATTAAGTAATTACTTAAGGGTCTGTGTCCCATGTTTTACGATGAAGAAAATAGGATTTTTAAAACTGCTTACCTGTAAAATCATTTTCTTGGAGTACATCATGGGACACAGAGGTCCCTCCCCTCTTTTTTGGGATACAAGTATATTGCTTTGCTACAAAAAACTGATTTGCTCCTGGAAGGAGGAGGGGTTATATAGGGGAGTAAACTTCCTTAATTAGGGTTTACCAGTGTCAACACCTGACGGCAGGCTATAACCGATTAAGTAAATACTTAAGGCTCTGTGTCCCATGATGTACTCCAAGAAAATGATTTTACAGGTAAGCTGTTTTAAAAATGCTATTTTTAGTTTCCGGAAAAGCATTTTAATAGATTTTGGAGATGTTAAAGTGGTTGTAAAACAAAGGTATTATAATAATAAAACACTTACCTTAGAACAAAGCCCCCGCTGTGGCGCCCGGCACACCGCTGAGATGGCTGACATCTTCCCTGGTGTTTTTCCCAGGTTCCCGGGCTCCGGCGCTTTGAGCGGCCGGAGACGTGGTCACGGTACGCGGCTCTGAAGAAACGGCACAGAACGCATTCGCTGATGGCGTCATTGGCGGGATATACAGTAAATATCTCCTAAATTATGGCAGTTTAGGAGATATTTTCAGTGCCTATAGGTCAGCCTTATTATAGGCTTACCTACAGGTACAAACAAACCAAGGGAGTTTACTTCCTCTCTAAGCCCTGTTCACACCTAAGCGTATTGGAATCAAGGGCGGAATCGTGCGATTCTGCCTACATTTCCAGAATCATGGCAAAACGTGCAACACGCTTGCAGTGCCTTTATTTCTTAATGGCACCCAAACGCGGTGCAACTTTGCCGTGCGAAAATAATGGCAAACCGCGCTTAGCTGAGTGGCAACATTTGGTACATGAGCTTCTTTGCCATGATAAACATGCATAGGGCAGCCCATTCAAGTGAGTGAGTATGTGCAACATGCATAAAAAAAATCGTCAGCGGGAACATGCGTTTCTGCTATGAAAAGTGTGAATGGGGCCTTAGACCTTTCATCAAGTTTTTTTTTTACTTCCCTTTATTTTAGCTTTCTGATATGTACTGGATCACTTTTTAATAGATATACTCTTTCAGGTTTACTTATTAGAGTATCAAAAGGCTAGGGATGGCAGGAGTCCACCTGGGGGACCTACACCTGTTGCATGATGATAATAGCCAGGATGTTGAGCTAAGCTCACTTTGGTGAGACTCCACTATTGGTCCTCATGACCATTACAACCTAGACAGAGCAAGAGGAGAGAACAATTGGGGACAGCTGTTCCTAAGATGGGAATTCTGTTCACTTTGGAGAGATTTTTTTTCTCATTTTCTGTTGCATCTTCAGGACTAGAATTGAAGAGAAACTTCCCTAGTGGTCTGCAGATAGCAAAAAAAAAACTTAATCTGATTTTTACCCTCCCCACACTATATTTTGAACAACAGCAAATAAGTTTGGCTAAAAAACATCTAGTTGACCGCAGCAAAAATGATTTTTCTTTCAGAATGCAGAGATGTAATTTTGCCTCTCCTCATTGACCAGTTAAGTGGACAATTAGATGACAATTCAAACAAACCAGATCATGAAGCCAGTGGACAGCTGTTGAGCAATATATTGGAAGCTCTTCAGAATAAGGATTCGGTGAGTAAAAACGAGGATTTGTATTATTTAATTTAGGTGTTTATGGTTAAACAGTTTATATATAAAGGTGTAGATTCTCTGAAGTAAGAAGGCCAGTAAACACTTGAAGGTGCTGTGCAGCGTGTGCGGCGGCAGTAACTCACACAGACAGGTGTAATGTAAAATCTGTATTGAAGTAAAGCAGCGACAGTCACAACAACCTAGAGGGACCCCTGCCCAACACGGTATACTCACGAAATCCAACAATATGAAGGTGACGGACATGAGCTGGGTTGACAGCATCTGTTAAGAGGGCACTCGGCCTGGCTGTCCAGTGCCCTAAATGAGAAGATGACCAAAGGAGTTGCGACCCTACCTCACTTTGCTTCCTCATCGGGAACCCTTCCCTGTCGCTAGTGCTGTCTATAACAGGTGGGGTATCTGTCCCTACTCTACCAACTCTAAAAAAGTTTGCCAAGCCTGGGAGGCAGGGCTTTAAGTAGGCTCTGCCTAACCCAAGATGGCTATTGGAGTCACATGGGGCATCAGCATCCAATCGGGTGCTTCGCCGGTGACCCAGTAAACCATAGAGTAACACTGTTCCTCTTGACTTCCTCTTCAACTGCGGTGCCATGCAGTGGAGAAAGTAGACTGCACCTGCCTACACACTTCCCTTTCAGGTATTTTATTAAAGCTGAACACCAGGATAAGTAAATCTTGTCTAAATACCAGAATACATGAATATTCTTATTTAAATCCTGGTGTGCTTTGTGTATTTCTTCTGGATCAGTGGAGTTGACCAGCAGTAAATTTTGCCTCTGTACTGGAGCTTCCTTTAATAAAGCCTGGTCACTGCTGCTCTCTCCTTGTGCAGGATAACTGGTCTTGTTACCACACCCTCTTGTAGGTTTCTGCAGGCAGCCTGTAGTAGGTGGAGCAATGGTGTCTGGACAGGCTATGTACAATACAGTGATGATGCCACAGCTACATTTTCAAGGTATTATCTGGGTTTGTAAAGGCATTTGATGCACAGAAAGTGCATTTATACCCTTTGTGACTATTAAGTAATATATTTTAATGAAAATTCTTGTGTCCAGAGTTTAGCTTTAATAGGTTTTCTTCATCACACGATTCACAATGAATTCACTTACATCCAAGTCAAGCACCACCTAAGAGATTCCATATACCTTCAGTTATTGAAGAACGCGCTTATATTACCATGACATCTGTGGCAGATTATGTTTTTGTTATTTATGTTATCTGGTCAGTTTGGATGGTTAGTACTTAAAAGGCAAGCAAGTATATGAATGAATATTCTATTGTGGCATTTTATTATTGTTGACGTTTTTATGTGCTTCCATCTATTTGTATTGTATTAAATATGGTGATATGTAAATCACTAAAGAAAAATCTCAGCAGCATATTGCAATTACTTTGCAATTACTTTGTATTTGTTATTGTAGTTTACATTGGAAATACTCCCATGTTTTAAATTGGTTAGTAGAAAGAAGTATTCATTGTTTTCAGCACATTCTAGTTGAAGAAATAAAAGCGGGTTCACACTGGACGTACATAGCAGTATACATGTGGAGGGCCATATCACATTGGGAGCAGCTGCTGCAGCCACTGTGCATCCCAATTGACCGCAATGGGGCTACCTGTATGGGGATGAACATAACACCTGTGAATCCCCATGCAGGTAAATATGGCCCTCCACAGGCATACAGTTATGTACGCTTCAAGTGAATAAAGCCTTTGCATTAGCTTCTGTTGGTTACTTTATGCTACCCATGGCATCTTGCCTTAATTTGAAGAGACTTGTTACTGGGTGAAGGGGCAATACTGCTGCAGGTGTAAGATGCAGTCAGGTGTGCCTACTTTTACTTGCTGTAGCCTCCCATACCCTCATGTCATGGCCAAATCTCATTAGTGTTGGCCAACAACGCTCTGTCTCTTCTTCATGTGATACGAACCCAGATAGAAAGCAATTGCGCTGCAAGTTTGAAAATGACCTGCTAAGCTATTGCTAGACTTGCCAGGCTTAACAAGTTTGTTGCGCAATGGCAGCAAGTCTGCATTTCATGACTCCAGATCAACTTTCTTTGCAAACATTCTGCAAGTCTGCTGCGAGTTCTGGTTGTTATTTTGTGCAATAGTCATCCCACCACAGGGGTCACTGTGGCTGAATTTTCATGCTGTAGACTTACAGAGCTCTTGGCGTAAACTCACTACTGTAACTTTGCTCTTGCTAGAGACTTGCCACACAAATTTGCAAAATTGGAAAAGTGTCAACTAGAACTTGTGCTTCAAGTGCTCTGCAAGTGTGCAACTTGCCAATGAAAATGTGCAGCAAGTTAACAGGCTTACAATTCAACACTGCCACAAGTTTGTGGCAAGTTATCCTTGCTATCTGGGAATGAAGGTCTAGGTGGAAAGTAGTTAGGCCATATCTCTAAAATAATGTAGAAATACAAAATGAACCCCCAGGGGACTCTCCCTAGGCTACACAACCCCCTCTGTTCAGGTACTTCTGACCTGCCCAGACGGGATTCACGCATCCCTCCTGTCCTTTCCACCCCCTCCCTTCCTCCTTCTCCTGTCTCTACCAACTACAATTCTCCTACCCGCTTTTCTCCCTCTAAGCTTCCTTTCCTGGCTTCCTCCCTCTCTCCTCTCCATCTCTTATCTTCACCGGGAGGAGAAGACTAGATCTAGTCAATGCACTCCTAACAGGCCCCTTCCTCATTCCACACCATGGCTCCGCTGGCCATCCTCACACTTAATGTACAGGGGCTGAATTCCCCCCAAAAACGAGTCAAGGCTTTCCGATCATTTGCTTCAGCCAAAACTCATGTAGTTTGCCTCCAGGATACCCACTTCACAAACCAATTCTCCTCCAAATCTATTGGAGTCTTTCCAACAATTGCTGCATCACCACTCACTACTAGACTCCTGGAGGGGGGTGTACAACCCCACCCCATAAAACACTGTCACGCATGACCACATCTTTATCGCAATTGGGTCATCCCCCGTGCTCATCGCTTGGGTCATCCTACCATTTACTTGGTCAGACCACAACACCGTCGTCACTTCTCTAGAATCCCTAATGCCCAGGCAGATGGACCACACTTGGTGCCTAAATGAAACCCTCTTGGCCCACCCTTCTTACCGCATGAAAATCTCCCTAGCCATCAAAGACTACATAACCCACAATGTCACAGATGACTTCTCCCCCTTAACCATTTGTTAAGCCCACAAACCCGTTATCCGTGGCGCTTGAATTAGATTAGCCACCCATCTCAAGAGCATGAGATGATATTCCACAATATCTGTTGATGATATAGTAGTCTCGTGTGGACCAAGGAGCTAGAAATCATCCAGTGCGTTTCAGAAATTAATTCCTTTCTTCAGGGGTGTGAGATATGCAGGACAGCAAAAATACAGTGACCGCCCACATATGGAAGGTCTTGGCAGGGGGCACCACAAAGCATACCAGGGGGCAGAAATTCCAAATGGGCCCAGAAGAAGACAGTCTATGTGTGTGTAGAGTGGAGGTGCCTGTAGAGGCCTGCATGGCTGGGACCTGGAATGGATCAGTCTGCCTGAACAAAGTGTCTCCTTTTATATTGGAGGGCATAGAAGCGGCCCACTGATGTACATGGGCGGGTCCTCCCAGTCCCCGATGGTGTGCGTTCTGGATGCAGCCCCCTGGTAGAGTGGCGTGTGACGTAACCCTGCCCTTCCTCCTGCGCATACCTGTGGATCAGTGAAGCTGAGCACAGTGGTGGACCGGTAAAAAAATGTGTAGAAGCGGAGGTATGCGACAAGCTTCTGGTGCTACCTGTAAGATTTAGAAATTTAGCCATGACAGCATTGGGAGGCTGCTACAAGTATGTGCACCACTAGGTACCTTCATTCACTTGAGGTTTTCCCCCAGAACTAGAACCTCAGGGCCCCATGCAAGAAACCCTGAAGGGACCCCTGACTGGAGGGGGGCCATGTAACAGGAGCAAAGGGCGGTTTGAAAGCAGGGGGGGGGGGCAGTGTGATAGCAGGGGGGGCACTGTGACAGGAGGGAGGCAGAGAATGCATTTGTACACTCAGCCAGGAACCAAGACTTAACCCGGAAGCAGCAGCCTGAAGTTGCGGCAGTTGGCGTCAAGGGGGGGGGAGCTGAGAGGCAGACCGATGACAGACACCAGGCTGGATAGGAGGGACGGTTTGGTGGAGCAGCTTATAGAAGAACCAAACCTCTCCATTATCCTCTTGGCTCCTCCAGCTGCCGAAAGCCCGCTTCTCCTCCTCTCCCTCTTGCAGGCATTCAGCGGCTGCAGGAGCCGGTAGGATAATGGAGGGATTTGGTTCTTCTATAAGCTGCACCACCCCTCCTATCCAGGCACAGACACCAATCTGACGGGACCTGCAGGGGCCCCCTGAAACATGTGGCAGGTTATCCGGTTTATTGGCCGGGTCGCAGTTGTGATCCCTGCAACCCCTATAGTTACACCACTGGTTTGCCTCATTTCTTCTCCATGACAGAGTCTCTTTGACTCTTTAATAAAAGCCAAAATGTTTAGTCTTTTATTTGCTTCACGGATTTTGAGTTGAATTATTCATGAAGTCTGCGCAGTTGTCTGGTTGTCTTATATTTGATGTCCACACAGGGGGACACGACACACCACATCCAGCTTATCATGGAGCGTCTACTGCGAAGGATAAACCGAACGGTGATTGGAATGAGTCGACAGTCGCAACACATAGTAAGAAAATTGCCATGCTTGGCTGTAGAAAGAACATTAATGCCTGTTAAAGGTGTTAGAAAGTGTGTCATAGATATTTAAATGCCATGCAAAAAAAATGTATGTACTGTTCAGAGAAGTCAGTCAGGTTCTTTCTTTCATCATGAAAGTATCATTAGAAAAGAGGCAACAAAAAGATACTTGTGTTGTAGCCAGCCAGTTTTATTACAAAAACTCTCATTTACCAGACCTGGTGTCCATCCAAGCAGAATAAAGTGACAGTGTGTGAAGATTCTGGCAGGTGCAGAAATGATGATGTCTTCATATTATTCCCCTAGGGACGTTTTGTAGCATGTATGACCACTGTCCTCAGACAGATGGAGGATTACCACTATGATCATTACATCAGCACCTTCAGGACTCGACAAGACATCATAGTGAGTCTGCAACACCATCTGCTGCTTGTTCTTTATATGCCATTAGAACACAGTATAGAATTCTCTTTCTTCCTTTTACAGGATTTCCTGATGGAAACCTTTATCATGTTCAAGGACCTGATTGGAAAACGGGTTTTCCCAAGGGATTGGATGCTGATGACAATGACACAAAACAAGTGGGTGACTATTATGTCTTGATTCTTAAGGTGGTCATACCCAAAATATCTGACTGCACAACCTGACAGTCAAATGGACAAGTGTAGGTTCAACCTCTAAGCGCTAAAGATTTAGCCTCTGCAATAATGATAAAATCACATACAGTAAGAGACCTCATATAATGCCCTCTACTATCCCAGACATGACAGAACTGTGATTTATAATTCGCCTGCTCCGCATACATTGATTAAGCAGCCCATAGATAATTAAATTTTCTTTGCTTCAATCACAGGTGAAAATGGCTTGCTATTCCCATCAAAACAATCAGTGTTGATGGGGTAATGCCTCCCGCAGTGCTGCTGTGTTCTACCGACAGGGGGCGCGGGGAGCCTTCACAGCAAGCAGAACACAATGATTACGGCTAGTGACTATAAATGCTGACAGTAATTGCATGTAAAAAAAATCTGACAGGCTGATTGTAGCCAGGTCGATCAATGGATTGACATGGGTACAATCAGCCTGCCCGTAGATGGATCGAATCTCATCCTTGCTGAACTGGCCATATTTCAATCCATATATGGTCAACTTTGGGCTAGCTAGAGATGAGCAAACGAACAAGGACACAAACTGCCTGTTTTGTAGCTGACCCCCTGTAGGTTCTCGCATGACTCGCGTGAAGAAGTGAAGCTGTGCAAATGCTGTTAACACGTTCCTTTCTTATTCTCACTGAGAAGAGTGAAGGATCTCCTGGAGTGATAAGTGGCTATCAACGTAAAAAAGACTTGTTCTTCCCTTCTAAAACATTCTCCTAACCAGCCTAATCCTTTTATGAGCATTGCATTAAGCCGAAAACTGAATCAGACATTTAAATCTCCTGGGAAACCGCTAAATACACTGTGAAAACACATATAATAGAAATATTTATCCAATCAAAGGAGTATTCATTTAATTTCCTGACCTTCACTACAGCAGAACCATAGCTTGATCAAGAAAATCCCTCCAGCCTGCTGACTGGGCAACAAAGGAACATCACCCTGAAATGGCTCCTCACCTCTGTCTTCTCTTGTACACTGAAGCAGTCGGAACGGTCTTTATTGCTGACCTGAGTGCTGCTGTACAGGGTAGTACAGAAGGCTGATACCAGGACAAATTCTGGGTTGCACTTAAAAATATGTTTAAAGTGTAAAAACAAAGATTTGATGGGTTTATAAGTCCACGTTCCTTTTTATTTTCATGATTTGCACGATAATTACCTATATTAAGGGTGGACCTCTTTCTTTCAATCCTTGTCAGAGCACAATAGCACAGCAGAGGAGATGTCTGTACTAACATTGGATTGTTAGTACAGCAGATCCAACCTAAGCTGGTTTCAGAGGGCAGTAAGCATAACACCTGTCTGAAAGCAGCCTATCACAACATTTTTCAGCTTGGTAAAAAATCCCTGTGGGTAATTGTTATTATGGTGTTAAACCCTTACTGTCACAAGTGTGCGCAAATTAGTTGCATTGCTTGCATTCTATTCAACTTTATTAGTTTATATACTGGGCCTTATTAAGTGAAAAACACTGACTCGTACATTTCTCTAACATTTACCATCCCTCATGTATTTCACTTCCAGAGTGTATCTCCGTGCCATGAACAGGTTCTCCTCTGTTCTCAACAAATTCTTCCTTGATCAGGCCAACTTTGAACTACAGGTGAGATTATTGACAAGGTAATACAATGCAAAATGATACTACTGTCAGACTTGTTGTGTCTGGTAGCATATGGGCTTACTGGGAACCAGATAAAATAAAAGCCAAAATAAAGGACTGAAGCTAAATGTAAAATGTTTGTGAATATAAATCACAAATGTTCTTGTTAAAATGTGGGACTTTGAGTCTGGATTATAAAACAAACTAGAGAAGACGAAATGAGCACAATGGTGGCGTTGCCCATAATTAATAAGAATTTTTGTTAAATTCTTTCATAACCGAAAGGTGAAGTCACTGGTGCCTCCATATCTATTTTGTCCTTTTCTGAAAAAGTTGGAATTGTTATTTGGTGTTAAGAAATCAGCTGTTGTTGTCTCACCCCCCTTTTTGGTAGATTTATTCAGAGATTTGTAATAGTTTCCGAGAACATTCATTATCTCTGCTGGATCGGTGATGAGATCCCCATTTAACATCCTAATCGCCTGGATCGCAGCAGGGGAATTATTAGTTTTGATCAGAAGGGAGAGGGTACGACCAACCCTTTCCCCTTCACCAAAGTAGTGCTGGCGCTGGAATATTCTCCTATTCTCCATCCTCTTGGTAAGTATGATTTTATAGGCTTGTTGTTTATTTAACCATTCCCTCTGTCTAACGGGAGTCGGGTCTTCAACATAACATCTCTCTGCTTGAGTGTCCTCGTTTCTAATTTCCCTCTCCCGCTCCCCCGATTTCTTCTTGATTATTGCCACCTGTTGGATTAATAGGCCTCTAAGATGGGCCTTTAGGGAGTCCCAAACCACTCCGGGCAGTGCAGTGCCCGCATTGATTTGCAAGAATTCACTTATCCTGACAGTGAATGCACTAGGATTGTCGATCAATTCCAACCAACAAGGGTTAATCTTCCATTCCCTAGGATGGGCACTGTCCCCTGTCCTTATAGTGCATGTCAGCGAAGAATGGTCAGAGACCCCCTTGGGCCATATTCTATGTCCTGGACCAGTGGGGTCGCCTCCCCATTCCCCATGACCATATCAATTCTGGAGAGGGTGCAATAGGTGCTTGAAAAACAAGAATACTGTCTATCTTTTAAATGACGTAGTCACCATATATCACTTAATCCTATTTCTGTCAGAAATTGCGACAACCGACTCTCCCCTCCTGCCTTGAGCCTATCGGGCAAGGGGAATCTATCCAGGCTCTTATCTAATACTTCATTAAAGTCACCTAGTGCTATTATTGGAGTTCCTGGTTTATCCAGGCCGAACTCAAGTAGCTTATACAAGACCTCTAGCTTAAAAGGAGGAGGTATATTGATATTTGCCAGTATGTAAAGTTGCTTACCGATCGAGCAAAACAAATACGTACCGGCCCTGCTCATCAACAGAAATCTCCCTACAGGAAAAAAACACTCCTCTCCCGACCAGAATGCTCACTCCCCTTGAATAAGAGGAGTAGAACGAGTGGTATTGAGCCTGTATCTTTCGATTAGTTAGTTGTGAGGCTGTCTCGGGGATTAAGTGTGTTTCCTGCAAGAACAATAACCCAGGTCTCCTCCTTCCAGTGCTGACAGGACTACTACTCTTTTATTTGGGTCACCCAGGTCCCGGACATTCCATGAGGTTATATTTACTCTGTTTTCCTGCTTAAAAAAGTTACAGACAAAACAAAAGTGGGGGATAAGGAGAGAAGGGGCAGTCCAACAACGCTTCAAAGGACTTACTCATCCCCTCTCCATCCTCCCTATCGTCCCCGGGTCCCCCCTCCCTCCACTCCATGGCATGCTCCAACATCTTTTAAAACTTGTATTGTAACCGACCCATCCCTCCATACCCATGCCCAACTGGGCATCCCCTAAGGGTCTCTCCTGTGGCCCTCTCATTCGCCCCATAGCAAGGTGCCCCCTCACCCACTCCACTCCGTCATTAATATGTTCATTAACCGCCCTGGCTTCACCACCCAATTGTGGCATTTTCAGTATCAATGGTAGCGCACAATTAGTAAACAGACACCAGAACAGTCTCTCCCCTCTCTCACCCCCCCCCACCCTGATGCAACAGGGAGGAGAGAGAAAAGGGGAAAGAAAACCGCGTATATAGAATATATAAGTACATGCGTGCATAAAGAAAAAAAAGGGGGGTGGAGAAGGAATCCCATCGTGTAGCATAATTAATTGGTAGGGTTCCTATTTGCTCTGGTAATAGTGATACGTTAATAATACAATTCACAGTGCCAAGTATACCAATAGTAATACAATAGTGAAATCATGCACAAAAAAAAAGAAAAAAAGAAAAGGAGGGGGGCGAAGAAGTAAAACCACACGTCAGTCCCCCTCCCTCAGCCGCCACTATCCCGCCGTGTAGCATAAATAATTGAACAGACAACAACCTAGAGGTAATCTAGCGGGAAGCAAAGGAAAAAAAAAACGTGAAGGACTTCCCCCTAGCTTGTTTTCTTTTCATAGGGTTCCTTCTTACTCTGATAATAGTGATACGTTAATAATGTAATTCATAGTGCAAAATAAGACCCCCCCTCCCCGCCTTCCTAATATACCATATGCCAATGATAATACAATAGTGAAATGATGAAATCGTGTAATAGCCCTTCAAATTTCAAGTAATACCAAATAAACTCATCTGGACCAAAAAAATAAATAAAAAAAATAAATAAAAAAAGTCCTCTCAAAAAGCATCCCTGAAAAAAAAATAAGAGATTTATACTCATTCCGACACTAGATACCCTCCCTCCCCACCCCTCACATGTTTAGTTCCACATCCGTGGCATTCTTATAGGTCCCCTTTATGCTCCTCCAGCCACCTTTCAACTTCGACCGGTGTGTTGAAAAATAAAGTTGTCATCCGTAGACGGGCAGCATATAGTAGCGCATATACAATCTTGTATTTTTGAAGTGTACGCTTGATTGGGATAAACTCTGCCCTCTGCTTCTGGAGATCTGGCGAAAAGTCTGGTTAGAATGAGACCCTGGCCCCACTATAGTAAATATCCCCCTGTTCTCTGGCCTTGCGTAACAAAATCATCTGATCATTGTAATTTACAAATTTCAAAAGAATCGGTCAAGTGTGTTCCTCAGGCTGACTGGGCCTAGTGGGGACCCGATGGGCCCATTCTATCGCAAACAATGGCGTAAATCTAGAGTCCCCTAGTATTTCTTTGAACCAACCTTCCAGGAAAACAATAGGATTGGGACCTTCACTCCCCTCTGGTAAACCTCTCAAGCGCACATTGCTTCTGCAAGTTCTGTTTTCCATTTCATCGAGTTTAGTTGCCTGTATAGCCGTTTGTTTCTGTAGCCCTTTAATTATTTGCTGTAGTGGGAGAAGCTCATCCTCAACCGTATTTAGCCTCCCCTCAAGCACAGTAGTTCTTTCCACTGTGCTACTCAGTACCTGGCTCATAGAAAATAATTCATTTTTTATACTATTCAACTGACTATTGAGACCAGATATAGAGTCTTTACAATCGTTAACAGATTGAACAATGTCCCTTAACGTGGGTTCCCCATTCCCTGCTGGGGGGCATGCTACAGAGCTTTCTGCGAATTGTGCCGCTTTGCCCTTACCTGAGCCTTTATTATTCAAATTTTTGTTGGTAAGTGGGGTTGTAGGGTTTGGTACTAGTTGACTGTGGCTTCTCCTATCTGATGCCGTACCCTGGGATTTTTCCTGTGCCGCTAGCTAATGGTAACCTCCCCTTGCTGGTGAAGTTGCTTTAGCAAAACGCTCAAGTTTTGTGGCAGCTACTGCCGCAGAGGCCTGGTTCGCCTTTTCTTTTGCCGAGCGGGTTTTCTGCCCCCCCCTCCTGGTATAACATGTCGTCTGGAGCCCGTTTGCTAAGAATGGTGCAGATGCCAATAGTTAATTTTGTAATCTTTCAAAGGATAATTCACATTTAACCAGTAATGCTAGGGCGATCATTCGACTTTAACCAGGAATGCAAAATACAATCCACCCTGCCACCCCAAAAAAAAGGGGGAAAGAGAAGGGAGAGAGGCACAGGTCACGAGGCAAACAGCACCCGCAGCAAGGATTCTCACCAAGCACACGCCAAGCCATTCGTTTCCACGGAGGAGCAGAGACAGGTAGAGGTGAGACACCCAGGCACAACACTCACTCACTCACACCCTCCTCCATCCGGCCACTCCCTCCCCGAGCTATGCAGAATTTTTAGATTCTCCGTCTGATCTATTTTTAGATCCTCCGTCCGATCTATTTTTAGATCCTGGTCTAAACAGTTCGATCTATTTTTAGATCCGTGCGATCTATTTTTAGATCCGTGCGATCTATTTTTAGATCCGTGCGATCTATTTTTAGATCCGTCCGATCTATTTTTAGATCCTCTGTCCGATTTATTTTTAGATCCGTCCGATCTATTTTTAGATCCGTCCGATCTATTTTTAGATCCTCCGTCCAGTCTATTTTTAGATCCTCCGTCCAGTCTATTTTTAGATCCTCCGTCCGATCTATTTTTAGATCCTCCGTCCGATCTATTTTTAGATCCTCCGTCCGATCTATTTTTAGATCCTCCGTCCGATCTATTTTTAGATCCGTCCGTTCTATTTTTAGATCCTCCTATCTATTTTTAGATCCTCCGTCCAGTCTAATTTTTAGATCCTCCGTCCAGTCTAATTTTTAGATCCTCCGTTCTATTTTTAGATCCTTCGATCTTTTTTTAGATCCTCCGATCTATTTTTAGATCCTCCGATCTATTTTTAGATCCGTCCGTTCTATTTTTAGATCCGTCCGTTCTATTTTTAGATCTTCCGTCCGATCTATTTTTAGATCTTCCGTCCGATCTATTTTTAGATCTTCCGTCCGATCTATTTTTAGATCTTCCGTCCGATCTATTTTTAGATCCTCCGTCCAGTCTAATTTTTAGATCCTCCGTTCTATTTTTAGATCCTCCGATCTATTTTTAGATCCGTCCGATCTATTTTTAGATCCGTCCGATCTATTTTTAGATCCGTCCGATCTATTTTTAGATCTTCCGTCCGATCTATTTTTAGATCCGTCCGATCTATTTTTAGATCTTCCGTCCGATCTATTTTTAGATCCTCCGTCCAGTCTAATTTTTAGATCCTCCGTCCAGTCTAATTTTTAGATCCTCCGTCCAGTCTAATTTTTAGATCCTCCGTCCAGTCTAATTTTTAGATCCTCCGTCCAGTCTAATTTTTAGATCCTCCGTTCTATTTTTAGATCCTTCGATCTATTTTTAGATCCGTCCGTTCTATTTTTAGATCCGTCCGTTCTATTTTTAGATCTTCCGTCCGATCTATTTTTAGATCTTCCGTCCGATCTATTTTTAGATCTTCCGTCCGATCTATTTTTAGATCTTCCGTCCGATCTATTTTTAGATCCTCCGATCTATTTTTAGATCCGTCCGATCTATTTTTAGATCCTCCGTCCAGTCTAATTTTTAGATCCTCCGTTCTATTTTTAGATCCTTCGATCTATTTTTAGATCCTCCGATCTATTTTTAGATCCTCCGATCTATTTTTAGATCCGTCCGTTCTATTTTTAGATCCGTCCGATCTATTTTTAGATCTTCCGTCCGATCTATTTTTAGATCCTCCGTCCGATCTATTTTTAGATCCTCCGTCCGATCTATTTTTAGATCTTCCGTCCGTTCTATTTTTAGATCCGTCCGTCCGATCTATTTTTAGATCCTCCGTCCAGTCTAATTTTTAGATCCTCCGTCCAGTCTAATTTTTAGATCCTCCATTCTATTTTTAGATCCTTCGATCTATTTTTAGATCCTCCGATCTATTTTTAGATCCGTCCGTTCTATTTTTAGATCCGTCCGTTCTATTTTTAGATCTTCCGTCCGATCTATTTTTAGATCTTCCGTCCGATCTATTTTTAGATCTTCCGTCCGATCTATTTTTAGATCTTCCGTCCGTTCTATTTTTAGATCTTCCGTCCGATCTATTTTTAGATCTTCCGTCCGATCTATTTTTAGATCTTCCGTCCGATCTATTTTTAGATCCGTCCGTTCTATTTTTAGATCTTCAGTCCGATCTATTTTTAGATCTTCCGTCCGATCTATTTTTAGATCTTCCGTCCGATCTATTTTTAGATCTTCCGTCCGATCTATTTTTAGATCTTCCGTCCGATCTATTTTTAGATCTTCCGTCCGATCTATTTTTAGATCTTCCGTCCGATCTATTTTTAGATCCTCCGTCCGATCTATTTTTAGATCCTGGTCTAAACCGTCCGATCTATTTTCAGATCCTCCGATCTATTTTTAGATCCTGCTCTAAACCGTCCAATCTGTTTTTAGATCCTCCGATCTATTTTTAGATCCTGCTCTAAACCGTCCAATCTGTTTTTAGATCCTCCGTCCGATCTGTTTTTAGATCCTCCGTCCGATCTGTTTTTAGATCCTCCGTCCGATCTGTTTTTAGATCCTCCGTCCGATCTATTTTTATGTTCATGGCTGTGCCTCACCTGCCTCCCCTAACTGCCACGTCCCGGGTATACATACCTTTTTTTGAATGGGATCCAACCCGATTTCCAGCAGCGGTATCTCTGCTGAGTACCCATCCGACAACGGCTGTAAAATGAATGGGGAGTGAAGTCACCCATAGACTTACTATGGGGTTTCCGTTGTCGGATGTGTAATCTGCACCCGCCCACACAGCGAAGCCTCGGCTGATAGCTCAGTGTGGGATCAGAGGTATATATACTGATGTTTTACTTTACAGGGCTAGATAGGATAGTGTTGGAAAGTGGGTGGCTATAGATGCAGGGATTTTTTTTTTTTTTTTTTTCGATTCTTTACTTTTTATTAAGGTGATTTTTACTTTACTGGGCTAGATAGGATAGGGATAGAAAGTGGGTGGCTATAGATGCAGGGATTTTTTTTTTAGCATGGACTTCCACTTTAAAGGCAAAGTCCACCTTTTACAGAAAAATAATAAATGCACATATATTTGAAAAAATGGGCATTTGTTATTGCTTTTGTTTTTTTTTTGCACTAGAGCCTGCAAAGCATTGCACCACGATCAGTGGGTCACGGGAGCAATGCCAGACTCCTGCAGACTCTTCCTCCATCTTTGTGTCTGCACCTCAGAGGAAATGCAAATGGGTTTACCAGTACAGTGATCCCCCATTTGCACTACATATTACACCCTACATGGTGCAAAAGGTGGAGTTAGCCTTTAAACTTACATAAACTGAATGTGCCAGTTAACCAAATGTCTCCAATATAAAGCATTATTTAAATGGTGTCCTGCAGGCAGGTTTTTAACTGTGTGTTTTTTTTTTTCTCTCCCAGCTCTGGAATAACTTCTTCCACCTGGCTGTGTCACTTTTAACCCATGAATCCCTTCAGTTGCATGGATTTTCCCAGGAGAAACGGCACAAGATTCTGTGCAAGTAAGAAATTGTATAAGTATTTGTCTGTGTGCTGAATTCTCCTTGGGCTCAGGTTTTCTTGTACCTCCATACATATGTATCTTTGTGTTAAGCTGTACATACATGGGCAGATTGGGTTGTCTCTATAACTTGATCCTGATCTTACACAGGCCATATCTGAGCAATCTAGCCATTTGGCAGCACTGTCAAATTTCCAGATCATTAGGGGAGCCAAGGAGAAGTTGCATAATCTCACCTCCTACCATTCCAAATGCAGTAATTGCTTCTGTTTAATATCAGAATACTATTTTAAAAAATATTATAGGAGTTCTAATGTTACTTTTCTTTTCCAGTAATCAGTCCATGTATGGCTAGGTTCTCCCTTGCTAACTATTGAAGGATAAATGATCCTGTGACTTCACAGCCTAAAGTATATCTAAAGCCAACACTTTTCTTTGGTTTACTTTGGATAGAGGAGTGGGGAATGGTTAAAGCGGTTGTATACCCTCAATTACAACTTGCACCTACAGGTAAGCCTAGATTAAGGCTTACCTGTAGGTACAAGAAATATCTCCTAAACCTGCACGGTTTTGGAGATATTTGCAAAGAACGTTTTCCACGTTGTCTACGGCGCATGCACGCCGTAGACAACGGTGCATTTACAGAGTTAATCCCCATTCACAACTACGGCTCGCCGCAGTTAGTGTCCCGCGCGCATGCGCGGAGCGACGTCTTCGCTGCTCTGGCCAATCACAGCGCCGCAGCGGCGCTGTGATTGGCCGGAGCGGCGATACCCGGAAGGGTATCTGTAGAGAGATTGCTGTGGCTGGAGGGGGAGAAGAGGACGGCGTCGGGGGCCCCGATCTAAGATAAGTGATGCATAATGAGCTAGTAGGCTAGTCATACTAGCTCATTATGACTTTGTCTTGCAGGTAGTTTAAAAAAGAAAAACACCAAAAACGGGTATACAACCGCTTTAAATGCCCTGTCAATTTTTTTTCTTATTTTTATTTAATTCGAGATTTTTCCAAGTGATTGTAGCATAAATACACATCTATATGGAGGTCCAGGTGATAGCATTATAAATACACATGTGTCTGGAAGGTCCAGCTGACTATACTTGCTGGTCAGTCAGTATCATGCCATAACCTACACCACAAAGACAAAAGGACACTCCAAGCTGCTCTTAAAAAAGCAGTTGAAAAGCACAAGTCAAATGATGGGTACAAGTACAATCCAAGTCATTGAATGTTCCTTGTAATACAGTTAATTAAATCATTAAGAAATAAGTAATGTCACAATGGTATATCTGCTAAGAATAGGCTTTCCACCATGCAAGAAGACTAGTAGACAAGGCCAACAAAAGACTGATGACTACTGAATGAATTGCATCATGCTGTGAGGATGTTCTGTATATTTTCAGTAGATCTGGAAAGGGTAGAGGGGATGAATACAGCAAAATACTGAGAAAGCCTGAAATTGGTGTGTCCAGGTGTGCAAAGCTTATAGACTTATGCACACAAACTCAAGGCTGTAATTGCTTCTGCTACTAAATACTGACTATAAGGGGGTGTATGTAAGCAGTCAGTTATTTTTGTGTTTATCTTCTGTGATTCGGTGTCCAATGACAATACGACATGAAAACCTCCACATGGGTTATTATTTATTAAAAAAAAACTGTATATGGATGCAGTATATGAATGGCCAGGCTTCAGTCCACCCAGCAAGGTAAACAACCCTGCAGTGCAAACAGGAAATCTAGGGGGGAGCAGAAACTTTTATTGCTATACAAAGAGGTCTAAAGTAACTGGGAGATGTTCTGTTAATTATGTATCTTTTGTTTCATTTTTGTTAATATGTACTGAATAGTTAAACTGTTTTTTTTTTTTTTTCTGCAGATATGGAGATATGCGAAAGGAGATTGGTCTGAAGATTAGAGATATGTGGTATAATCTAGGTTAGACATCCATACACATCTCCGTTACTATAATCTTACTTTCCTTAAAGTAAAGTTTTGCTGCTATTCTTCTTTTTCGCAATTAACAACCTCGTAAGCTTGTATAAGCGGGGCTCTTGCTTCGGTTTTGTCTTGTTGTTATTACACTATATGACCAAAATACTGTATGTGGACAACCTTCTGAATTTTGGAGTTCAGGCCCATAAAGGTATAGTTTGGTGTGAAGGAACCTGAGTGGCCTGCACCGAGCCCTGACTTCAACTCTACTTTGGACTGAATTGGAATGTTGATAGCTAGCTAGGTCTTCTTGTTCAACATTGGTACCTGACATTCATTATGCTCTTTTGCTTGAATGGAAAAAACTTAATTGGCACACTCCAGAATCTAGTGAAAAATTCTTCTTATAAGAGTGGAGGCCAAGTCCATATTGTTGTCCATGGCGTTGAAATGGAGTGTTAAAAGTGTGATATAGTGGTGCCCCTTCTGCTTTGGGGTGTTCACCCTAGTGGTAGCCTGTCTTTCCCTTCTCATATACAGTGGTGTGAAAAAGTGTTTGCCCCCTTCCTCATCTCCTGTTCCTTTGCATGTTTGTCACACTTAAGTGTTTCGGAACATCAAACCAATTTAAACAATAGTCAAGGACAACACAAGTAAACACAAAATGCAATTTGTAAATGAAGGTGTTTATTATTAAAGGTGAAAAAAAATCCAAACCATCATGGCCCTGTGTGAAAAAGTGATTGCCCCCTAAACCTAATAACTGGTTGGGCCACCCTTAGCAGCAACAACTGCAACCAAGCGTTTGCGATAACGTGCAATGAGGCTTTTACAGCGTCCTGGAGGAATTTTGGCCCACTCATCTTTGCAGAATTGTCCTAATTCAGTTACATTAGAGGGTTTTCGAGCATGAACGGCCTTTTTAAGGTCATACCACAACATCTCAATAGGATTCAGGTCAGGACTTTGGCTAGGCCACTCCAAAGTCTTCATTTTGTTTTTCTTCAGCCATTCGGTGGTGGACTTGCTGGTGTGTTTAGGATCATTGTCCTGCTGCAGAACCCAAGTTCGTTTCAGCTTGAGTACACGAACAGATGGTCGGACATTCTCCTTCAGGATCTCTTGGTAGACAGCAGAATTCATAGTTCCTTTTATCACGGCAAGTCTTCCAGGTCCTGAAGCAGCAAAACAGCCCCAGACCATCACACTACCACCACCATATTTTACTGTTGGTATAATGTTCTTTTTCTGAAATGCAGTGTTCCTTCTACGCCAGATATACTTGGACACACACCTTCCAAAGAGTTCCACTTTTGTCTCATCGGTCCACAGAATGTTGTCCCAAAAGTCTTGGGGATCATCAAGATGTGTTGTGGAGAAATGAGACGATGTTCTTTTTGCTCAGCAGTGGTTTTCTCCTTGGAACTCTGCCATGCAGGCCATTTTTGCCCAGTCTTTTCCTGATGGTGGAGGCATGAACGCTGACCTTAACTGAGGCAAGTGAGGCCTGCAGTTCCTTGGACGTTGTTGTGGGGTCTTTTGTGACCTCTTGGATGAGTCGTCGCTGCGCTCTTGGGGTAATTTTTGGGCGGCCGGCCACTCCTGGGAAGGTTCACCACTGTTCCATGTCTTCGCCATTTGTGGATAATGGCTCTCACTGTGGTTCGCTGGATTCCCAAAGCTTTGGAAATGGCTTTATAACCCTTTCCAGACTGATAGATCTCAATTACTTTCTTTCTCAATTGTTCCTGAATTTCTTTGGGTCTCGGCATGATGTGTAGCTTTTAAGGATCTTCTGGTGGACCTTACTGTGTCAAGCAGCTCCTATTTAAGTGATGCCTTGATTGTGAACAGGTGTGGCAATAATCAGGCCTGGGTGTGGCTAGAGAAATTGAACTCAGGTGTGGACAACCACAGTTATAGTATGTTTTAACAAGGGGGGCAATCACTTTTTCACACAGGGCCATGATGGTTTGGATTTTTTTTCACCTTTAATAATAAACACCTTCATTTACAAATTGCATTTTGTGTTTACTTGTGTTGTCCTTGACTATTGTTTAAATTGGTTTGATGTTCCGAAACACTTAAGTGTGACAAACATGCAAAGGAACAGGAAATGAGGAAGGGGGCAAACACTTTTTCACACCACTGTACTGTAGGTGTGATGGTCAGGTGCTAACAAACTTTTGCCTATATAGTGTATGTTTTGGTTATCAACTTTGTGAACTAGTCTTTGGAACATTGTATTTGATTATCTGTACTACCCTCCCTTTTCGATGCTATAACTTTGTACATTACCATGCTATATATAGTAATATTAACAAAAAATATAATAGGTACTAAAAACAATAATTGTATGCGTCTTTTCACATATTATGCTTCGCCCTGTTCTATAGAGGATCCATGAACCGATCCCCTGCTGCATGGGCCATGCCCGTTCAGTTTGTCTGCATTTTGACAGCAAACTGTGGCAGACCAATGATGGCTCTATGGGTGGCTGGATGTAAACTGACTTGCATCCATTTATATCAGGCTACCTCTGATCCATCACATATAGGTCCAGAAAAAACGAAAAATATGCTGACCCTGCATAGTCTTGGACCTGGACGGATGTGGAGGTAAGTGTGGAGGTAAGTGTATGTAAATTGACACAAGTCTTTTCATATCCACCTGCCCATACAGCTGCATGGAGCTTCTGATCAGGTCTGCCTAAAAAAGAAAACCTGACAGGCGTCCTGATAGGAAAGCCCATGTGAAAGGAGCCTAACATGAAGAACATAATTGACATTGTATAGTGTGTGGCTTTATTTTACACTGTCCATGGCATCTAGTACATTTTATGTTAATTTTTCACCAGGCCCTCACAAGATTAAGTTTATCCCTTCCATGGTGGGACCAATCCTGGAGGTGACGCTCACCCCAGAGCCAGATCTACGAAAGGCAACAATTCCCATCTTCTTTGACATGATGCAGCATGAATATAATTTCAGTGGTAGTGGCCATTTCCACATGGTAAGTAGCATCATGCTTAAACAAAAACATTTATTTAGTACCAAATAGGACAAAATACTAATTTCAGTGACAATCAACAAAGAATCAAAGTATCCTTGCCATATCATTCACTGAGAGATAAAGATAACTTCTGGAGTTATAAGCCCAAGAGGAGGTTGGACTTGTAAGAAAAATGTTGCTGCTCCCCGTAGGACTTTAAAGTTGCACTAGGCACTGCCAGTGTAAGGTTATTTTTCATAGGATGTGGACACTGTGGACCCTCTGTTCCACAATTTTTTATTTTTTGTCCCATGTGAATCTACATCACCTAGGTGAGCAACTATTATGTTCAGTCCCTCTATAAACCACAGAAAACACAAAAGGGTTAGCAGTTCTTACTGAAGCAGACTGTTGGCATAAAGTACAATATTAGACAGTTTAGTGACCTGTGAAACAAGGTATTTGTACATGCTTTTTTGTGTCCGTGGTACTTTCCACTTGAGTTTTTTAGGGCCTATTTAAAAATAAAATGGTGAGCCAGCCTTTTGTTTCGACTTCACAGTTCAATTAATTTAAAAAGCTTGATCAAGAGTTAGAGGACCTCTACTGAGGAAGCTGTGCCCTAAAAAGACAAATAAGACAGGAGACTACCCTCCAGTATTGCTTGTAGTCTCTCTGCAGCTGATCTTTCTTCTATTACTAACCACACCTTGTTCTGCACTGTGTCTCTGGGTGGAGACATCTTGCTAAAGGCAGGGCTTTCTTTCTCTTATCAGAGCTTCCTCCCTGATGTTGACTGGTGAGGTAATTATCAAGAACAGCAGGAGAAGTTGAGGAAGTGTAGATCACTTGAATAGAT
This sequence comes from Lithobates sylvaticus, assembly GCA_028564925.1. Classification (NCBI taxonomy): domain Eukaryota; kingdom Metazoa; phylum Chordata; class Amphibia; order Anura; family Ranidae; genus Lithobates; species Lithobates sylvaticus. The sequence goes on along the minus strand of CM053029.1, from coordinate 110,705,772 downwards.
AAAGCAGAGACAGGGAGATCCTTGCATTGCAGTAATCAGATACAGCTTTCTCTTCAGCAAGAAGAACAGTGAGCAGCACAGTAGTGACATCATTAAATCTTACTGCAAATCTTGTGAGACTAGCAGTCAGAGACAGCAGTGCCTTAGATCATTTTACACTGCAGATATGCTGCTATGAGGCTGTAAACACAGCAGATCTTAGACCTAGGAAGTGAACTGCTATTTTTTAGGAGGAATTCAAAACAAAAGGTAATTGTTTTAAGTTGAGGCACAATTACCATTTCCAGATGTTCCCTGTAAGATGGCAAAGTATTCTCTTTTGAGTTCAGGTTCACTTTTAGGTTCAGCATTTCTATATTTTAGGTCATCCCCTTTTAGATTTCATGTCTTTTAGCTGTTTTTTTATTTACATACTTCACGTCACATTGAAAAAACTGAATGAATTTTAATTGGAGAAGAAAACGTGTAGTTTGGCCCTGTAACAATGACATATATAAATAACTTTGCTTCACCCAACATACAGTATTTTCAAGAGCTTTCAGTATAACCGATAACTTTTGAATTTGGAACAGGCTGTTTACTGAAACACAATATTAAACACTGTTGGATCCATTTTAAATTCAAGCATTACATTCCCGATCCTTCCAAATATCATTAGCAAAAGCAATAATAATACATTTAAAAAAAATGCCTGCATACATGAGCATTGATCCTAGCAGTTTTGTCCTATTTCCCCAGTTTTTCAAAAACATAGGCACTTTTCTTCTAAACCATTTAAAGCCAGTTCACCATTTTTGTTAACCAGTAGAGCTCTGCTGTATAAGAACCTGAGTGAATGTTGGACTAGACTTTGTAAAACAGGTGCTCCAGCCTCCATCAGACACTTTAGCGTTTTACCCTCCCAGAAGAGTTGAATGGTGAAGAGTCGAGGTTGCAATGCTGGAAGATGGGAGATATGGGCCACCTAAAAGAGTATAACTGCTCTTCTTTTGCAGGGAACTGCCAAATAGATTTATTTTTTAGGTGACAGGGTCTCGTTAACATAAATTTTTGAGGAGAACATAGGAGAACAGTTCTTTCCTGGTGGTGCAATGTGATATGGCATAGGGGAAGGCAGAGTGCATACAGTATGTATCCAATCTATATCTGTTCATTTTTCTCAAATACTTTAGTTTATCCACAGTAGCAATGTAACCTGGCAAAAAAAAAGTAAAAATGTTTCTGTAGTTTCCATTGTGCATGTACCTACGGTTTACTAAAGCACTGTTTTTTATGAAATTAATTATTCCATAAAAATCTTGCAAGCAGTGGCGGAACATAATGCAGGGCGCCACCCCCCCCCCCCCCTCCCCAATCCATGCATCCAGCCCCCTAATCTACATGCAGGGCGACAGGCACATGGATTTCAATCCAGGGTTTTTTTTCTTCTGAAGCACGTGATTAGAGCCAGAGGCTCTAATAGGCTTCAAAAAAGGGTGGGCTCAGGGCGCAGTATCCCACCCAGTTGTGTGACAATACAAATGAATATTTGCTATTCTCACACTGATTCTCCTCCCGGACAATCAGGAAGGGGGTCTTTAGACCCATTTCCTGATTGGCCAAAAGGAGAAGCAATCCTATTGGCCTAGGTGGAGGAGGAGGGAGAGGCACGTCCGCCATAAGGAGACACGGGAGAAGCTGCCGCCCATTGCCCCAGAGGGAAGCGCTGCCCATGCCATAAAGGGGGTAAGTGCGGGGCCGACCTACCAACCAACCGGGCCGCCACTGCTTGCAAGAAACGTATCATACAATAGCATCTATCGAAGAGAGATTGCACTATGATGCTCGACTGCCGCCTGATGTTTTTGATGGTTATTTGTTCTGCAGTTTGAGAATGAATTGATCACTCGTCTGGATCAAGAGGTAGAAGGTGGCCAAGGGGATCGGCAGTACAAGGAACTTCTAGAGAAGCTGTGAGTTTTAAGTTGCAGATTTTTTCAGATCCTGTTTTTATTTAAAATGCTATCTGTTGAACATGCATGCAATTCTTTATGTATGTGGACTGTCTTTACTTCTGTATCTCCATTTCCACTAATTCCCTTTCTGTCTCCATCTATTCTCTATCTGCAGCTTATTGGAGCACTGCCGTAAACACAAGTATCTGTCCAGCTCTGGAGAAGTTTTCACCGTTCTGGTCAGCAGCCTCCTGGAGAACCTCCTTGATTACCGAACAATAGCCAATGACGAAAGTGAAGAGAATCGGATGAGCTGCACCGTCAATCTGCTGGTATCAAATAATCACTGGCAAAATATGAGTGCACACCTATTACTGCTTTCTTTAAAAGCTCCATCCACTCAAAAGTTGCATTTTAGTTAAAGGGGTGGCTGGTGGGCTGCGGTACGACTGGTTTATTGTATCTGCAAGCTGTAAGACCTCCCTGCCTTAGGTCCCAGCTCTTTTCATGGGGTGTTTGCATCCATTTTTGGGTGTTCTCACTTCTGCTGCATTGTCCATGATGGGAAAAAATTGAAGATCCAGCAGGGAGAGCGGGACACCCTAATAATTGCTTTGGCTGCTATGTAGGCCTCAGAGCTCAAGTACTGAGATTTCACTAACCAAAAGTAAAAGAATACCAGGGATATGAGTGCACTCAAATTACCATTAAAAAAAATAGTTTTATTGATTTAATATATGAATATCCCTGTAACTGGAATCTGTCTGAATAAACCTTTGCTTCCTCCAAGAATGTTCTCGAATTGTTCTGCTCTTTGCATGACAAAATGGGGAGCAAAAGCTTTCCTTTCTTCATTTTTCAACTTCAATTGGGAAGTGAGGAGGATTGCTGACAACCTAATCATTTTAGGAGTGCAGAGAATTGTGGGAAGGTGTCTCCTCGGAGCTTTGTGAGTCTGCTGACCACTATCCCATATTCGGTAAAAAGCTCACAAAAAATCTGATTGTAAAATCTCTCTTAAATCTACCAACAACTATGTAGTGCAAGGGTCTGCTTGATTGGATCCAAATAATTGGATGGATTGGGTAGGTCCTGATACTACATAGTTTTGGTAAATCTAAAGTTGATTTTACAGTCAGACTCTAATGTGTATGGTCATCTCTAGACCGCAGTAATAGTTACATCATTGCCCTTTTTTGGACCAGTACCAGATATGCTCTTACAGTGAGTGGTTTCATGGTAAACTCTGGCACTAGGGTAGACCTTGTGGACAGTTTGGCTTTAGCTCCTGGAAGGCAATATCTGTTACAGTGTTAATTTTGACGTCCAATTTCCATTTAGTTTTAGTTAGTCTTTTGACTATAGTGTCATTTTAGTTTTAGATGTATTTTAGTCATCTGAATTGTTAGTTTTAGTTGTATTTTAGTCTACTAAAATCTCCAGTACATTATAGTGAACTAAAATCTAATGGGTTTAGTTAAATTGTAATGCATTATTTTAAGCATTTCTCTAGAATTTCCAAACCCGTTCTATAGTTCTAGAGTAAAAATCTAATGACACGTTGTTATCTATGGTATTAAGGTTTGAACTAGGGCTGCAACTAACGATTATTTTCATAATCGATTAGTTGGCCGATTATTGTTTCGATTAATCGGATAATAACCTTAAAGATAAAAAAAAGTGTGCTGTATAATTTAGTTAATATGTAAAGTTTAAAAAAAAGGCCATTTACTCTTAAATATTTCTATGGAGTGGTAAATATAAACAACCAACTATATGGTTAGGGAGCAAAATATCGAATCCACTCTGAGAATAACAGACAAAAGAGATGTACTGTATATACTATTAGAGGAGATATACTGTATATACTATTAGAGGAGACATACTGTTTTTTGGCCAATTTGTTGGGCAGATTAAAAAACAAATTGCTGCAAAAACGTTTTACATGCTTTTCTGCAGCTTCTCCATTGGAGTATATTGAACTATAAAAACAGTTTTGCGGTTAAAAAAAAAAGTCCCTGACCCTTTCCAAATACGCAGCAGCTGAAAAAAGCATAGATGTGAACGTGTCCCATAGGAAACCATGTAAATGAACTGTAGTGCGTTTCTGCACCAAAAAAAAACACAGATGTGAACCAGGTCTAAGACGTTTAGTAACATAATGGGGTTAAAAAAAATAAAACGAGCCCTTTATAGTACAAAAAAAAGCAGATAATCACTACTGTAAGGGGTTAATTTTTTTTACTGTAGAACTGTGAAAGTAATATTTACAGTACCGATTATTTGCTCTTTTTGTACTATAAAGGACTAATTTTTTATTTTTTTTTTAACCCCATTATGTTACTGGCCGATTAATCGATTCTGAAAATAGTAATTTAATTTCATAATCGATTAGTTGTCGATTAATCGATTAGCAGCCCTAGTTTGAACATGCACTACAGACATAGATTTTTGAGTTGTGATATACAACATCTTTATAAATAATACCATGTTTCATAAACAAACAAAATTATTGCTTTTTGACAAACAGAAGGGGAAATCTAAGGCCCCTTTAAAACTGATGGATCGGGTTCGCCTGTCAGTTTTGTAGGTGGACCCGATCGGATCATCCATTGCTCTCTATGGAGCGGTGGGTGTTAACCGACATGTGTCCACTGACCTCTGATTTGATCCTTTCCACTAACGACAGACAGATGGGGATTCGTTCCCCATCCATATAGCAGATCAGATCGGATGATAGTCGGATGGAAACTGACAAGCGGTCCAATGCCATCTGACCACCCCATAAAAGAACAGCGGGTTGTGTCTGCTCTGCATCAGCGGAGCGGACACGGACCTGTCATCTGCCTGCTCAGCAGGGATCAGCCGACAGACTAAAATTTAGTGTTCATCAAGGAAAATATTTTCGTCAATGAAATTAACATGGTTAGTTAATGGAGAAAGCTAAAGACTCATTGAGTGGACAGGAGCTGCTGTCATCATTTAAAAAATATTCTGCACTTTGTTAATGATCATAATAAAAGGGGATGGAGAAATTATATGGACATGTAGCTTGAACAACTGTCTACAACTGTGTTTTCGTTTTAATATACTTTTTTTTTTTTTTTTTTTAACAGAATTTTTACAAGGAAAAGAAAAGGGAAGACATTTACATTCGGTTAGTATTATGCCCTTTGATGTTAATATGTATAGTTTATGTAAGAGAGCCAGCCGGTCATGGTGTATGTTTGTTTTAATTTTAGGTATGTGTACAAGCTGAGAGACCTACATCTGAGCAAGGAGAATTACAATGAGGCAGCATATACCCTACTACTCCATGCTGAGCTGCTGCAGGTGGGAAATCTCTATGTAAAAACGTCCGTGGGCATCAAGCCTCAATAACCACCTTTTTACATAATTACTGTTTTTATTGTGTGTTGTCTCCCTCTAGTGGTCAGATAAACCATGTGCACCCCACTTGCTACAACGAGACAGCTATACTGTGTACACTCAGCAGGAGTTGAAGGAGAGGCTTTACCTGGAGATCATATCCTTCTTTGACAAGGGAAAAGTACGTTGACATTTTTTTTCTCTGAAGTATGTCTTTGATGCTTTTTTTCTAGGTGTTCTTAAACTTTTTATTCTGAGGACCCAAATAAAAAAAAATGATACTGTACTGGGACCTAACAAGATAATTTTTATTGAAATGTCAGCAAAGCCATGGAAAGACCTGGGCTCAAAGCATATTGCCACGCCAAAAGATAGTCCAAATTTCTTTATAAACTCTTTAGTTCACATCATGTTTTGGGGGCTCCTGGTAAAACCCATATGCTTTGAGCCACTCATTTTATACCCATTGGAGGGTACCCTTTTTATGTGAGCAGCCTTGCTGAAGCTAGTTAGCTCACTGAAACAGTATCTCTAATAAAAATACCTGAAGTCCCAGTGCCACTTAGATGAGTCTCATGGAAAAACCTAGAGACAAATGTATGGTGAAAAAAATGAACTGAACAGAGGATGTAAAAACACAGCTGGTTATATATGTAATTATACCACGCCTAGTAATTTCTACCCATTTCTTTTCCAACAATCACCCCCATCAAATTTCAAGACACAACAACACCCCCCATATATCCTCCCAGTACCACCCCAGCAGTTTTCAAGATTTTTCATAAATTGCATCCTCCCAGAATTTCACCCCTACCCCCAGTACCCTGCCAGGACCATTTTTTTATTTTATTTATTTTTTATTTTTTTTTTAGATTTTATTTTGACATTTTTGTTACAAGTAAACAATGACAAAATCAACCAGTAAAAAAAAAAACGGAAAAAAGAAAAAAAAAACATTCAAACCAAGAACAAAACACCATTCCAAGCATAATCGACATCGATACATTTGATATATCGTCATCTAGATTTCCAAAAATATACATATATATATATATATATATAGAGAGTGAAAAAAGATATTCGTAAGTATTCAGAAACATTCAGAGATACCCCGGAGAAGATGGTATATACATCTTTACCAAGCCCCTCCCTACAAACATACCCAATAGTTATTAAAGTGTTTGTAACCCTAAAATTTTTTTTTAAAAAGGGATCCTGTTCCCTTATAGCAGATTAACCACTTCAGCCCTGGAAGATTTGGCTGCTCAATGACTAGGCCATTTTTTGCGATACGGCACTGCGTCGCTTTAACTGACAATTGCGTGGTCGTGCGACGATGTACCCAAACAAAATTTGAAGTCCTTTTTTCCCCACAAACGGAGCTTTCTTTTGGTGGTATTTCATCACCTCTGCAGTTTTTATTTTTTGCGCTATACACAAAAGAAGACAGACAATTTTGAAAAAAAAAAAAACACATCTTTTGCTATAATAAATATCCCAAATTTAAAAAAATATATATTTCCCTCAGTTTAGGCCAATATGTATTCTTCTACATATTTTTGGTAAAAAAAAAAAATCTCTAAGCGTATATTGATTGGTTTGCGCAAAAGTTAGCTAGTAATGGCGGTGATCAGCGATTTTTATCGGGACTGCGATTATTGCGGTGGACACATCGGACACTTTTGGGACCAGTGACAATTATACAGCGATCAGTGCTATAAAAATGCACTGATTACTGTGTAAATGTCACTGGCAGGGAAGGAGTTAACACTAGGGAGGCGATCAAGGGGTTCCCTAGGTGTGTTCTAACTGGGGGGGGGGGGGGGGGGAGTGGGACTGACTAGGAGGAGACAGAGATCGGTGTTCATACATAGCATGAACACACGATCTGTCTCCTCTCCCCTGAGAGAACCAGGATCTGTGTGTTTACACACACAGATCCCGGTTCTCGCTCTGCCACAAGCGATCGTGGGTGCCTAACGGGCACTCGCATCGACATTTGCATCGCATTTGCTGGAAGCGCTCATGTTTGCTGAAAGGCAGAGTTGCATAGATACATGTTGCTTGTTTGCTTATATACATGGTCACTTGATGCATAGGCACATTATTGCTTACTTGCCGTTCATATACTTGAACTGCATACATGTGTTTTTTTTGCATTAAATTGCATAAATATGTGTTTATTACATTAAACTGTATAGATATGCATGTATTTGCATTATACTGCATACATAAATGCATGAACAGCAATAATACTTGTATACCTGCATGTTTGCATACCTGGGTACCTGCATACTGTAGAAGAATTTCATATTGACCAATATATTTTATATTATTCATATTTGCATATGTTTTATTGATTAATATAATTAGTATTCATATTATTATTATATAGTAGTGGTCTTATCATTATTATTATTTAATAGTAAATCAATAGTTATTAATCTTTATTAATGTATACTATGTTATCCCATAATAAATGTTGAACTTTAGATGACCTCTACATGACATATGTATGCATGTATATATATATATATATGTGTGTGTGTGTGTGTGTGTGTGTGTGTGTGTGTGTGTGTATGTGTGTGTGTATATATATATATATATATATATATATATATATATATATATATATATATATATATATATATATAGCAGTACCTTTTTGTTTGTTTTTTTGTTACATACATATAGGATTGTATAGTGAAAAACAGTAAGACATATAACGCATAAAGGTGGGGTTGTTGCAAATTAATTTTTACAAAGTCGTAACTCTGTATCCTTGAGTTGTTGAAGTCTTATCAGGACAAGGATGGTTTGATTCAACATGACTGGGTGCCATACTGTCTCTAGACAAGTATTTGAATGGGTAAAACCAAAGACAAACCCAGTTATAAATAATTTAGACCAACGTTGTCTAGGCCTGCATCCTTGTGAAACGACGTATTTGATTTTTGTCTAATATAATCCATTTATTTTGTACCTGTTAGACTAGCTAAATGACTCCAGAAGGGGTGTGCAAGGTACACTGCCCTCAGGTTCAGTGGTCTAGCTGTGTTCACGTCTCCTGTTGGACCAATGGAATCAGGATTATCTGAGCCACTGTGGCACCTGATCTTGGATCAAGCCTGGTTAGTACTTAGATGGGAGACTGCCCAGGTTTCCCTCCTAAGTGAGGGAGGCATCTGAGGTTGCTGTATTTGAGAGTATCTCCAGACCATCAGATTTTAGAGCAGTCTCTGAGGTGGTTCGCTCCTTCCTTAGTCGGGTCAGTCTTTGCCTTGCGTTGGCTCTTGGAGCAATAGTTATGGGCTCATTATTGTAAAACAATTCAATGGTACCAGTTTCAAAACTGAATAGGGACATGAGGTCTAGCTTAAGATCTCAATCCGCTGGGCATCCTTCTGTTTCAGATAGGCTTGGTCTGTTCAGTGATGACCTCTCTGCAAGAGGTAGATTACGGGGCCCATTATCAGTAAACACACATCTTTATGTGCCGGGATGTTTCCAGCCTCATCAAAGATTTCTGTAATTTCTAAAGATGCAGGGTGTGTCAATCTCAATATACCTCAATAACCTGTACTCGGGAAGCTCCAGATTTTCCTTCAATACATTTTGCAGGAGGAAGTTGTATCTAGGTCAAAGCACGTTCCTTATGTACAGTCCTACTCTAGGTCTTGGTAGAGGATCATTCTCTATGTCTTGAACTTGGCATTGGATTGCCGGAGGGCTCTGTTCTAAAGCCGGAGGGCTAAAGATTGGTGGTTGATGGTTCGGAATCTAGAAGGGTTGAATTCTTTCAGAAATTGGAAGATAATAACCACTCATGCCAGTTTCTCCACTTGGTTTGAAGGTGGCTGCAGTTCAGTGGACTTGGTCTCCACAGGAGAGAATACTACCCATAAATATCTTGGAACTTTTGGCCAGTACGCCTTGCTCTGGATTATGTGACAAACCATTTTTAGATTCAATCCGGAAATGCCTCTGCAGGGGCATATATATCAACCACCATGCAGATCAGGGAGGTGAACCTCATTCTGTCTGGTACAGTACAAGTGCTGTCTCTTATCACCAGGGCATATACCAGGTATAGAATATTGGCAAGGGAAACTCTGTAGGTGGATCTACTAAATACCAAGTTCTACAACAGCTTCGAACAGGTTGTGTCTGGGACGAGAGTTCCATTGGCAATAGGGGTAGGTGCCCTTGTAACACCTTAGGGTCCAGTTCTCCCTTATTTGACGCTTTCCCTCTGTTTCAACTTCTGCCACATCTTTTGCGAATAATTGCGGATATGATAACATTGATAATAGTGTTAGCCGAATTACCCCCGGCGGGCTTGGTACACTGATATAGTGGGTCTTACGGGGGTCGCTAATGGTCTTAAATCCTGTATTTCTGCACTGTTGAGCCCCTGGAAGCTTCAGGGAACTTCAATTACCAGGCTTGTGGGGGCATCTTGGGCCATCCACCACCAGGTGTCAGTGGCTCAGAATTTTAGGGCCACTACATCGTCTTTTGTTCATACATTCACAGAAATTTTCCAGATGGATATCGAAGCCACGGAGGATACTGCTTTGGCCACAGTATTTTTCGGGCAGCAGAAGAAGTCCTCAGGTGGCAGTTTGTGATTGTCTACCTCCCCTCAAGTGCATTGCTTTAGGACATCCCACATGGTCATCATTATGGCTGCTCTGTGTCCCGTGATGTACGATAAAGAAAATTGGATTTTTCCTACAGCTTACCTGTAAAATCCTTTTCTTGGAGTACATCACGGGACAGAGGTCCCTCCCCTCTCTTTTGTGATATTTATTGCTTTTCTACAAAAATTAGCTACTTCCTGTGTAGGAGGGCTAATATAGGGGAGAGGACATCCTATTTGGACATTGGCAGATAGTCATTCACCTATAGGTGGCGTATAACCCACATAGTCATTATGGCTGCTCTGTGTCCCGTGATGTACTCCAAGAAAATTAATTTTACAGGTAAGCTGTAGGCAAAGGGGTCGTCAGGCAGGCCGGGTCTGGATACACTTTGGCAGGCAGGTAAGTGGGCACAGGCAATGGAGAGGTCAGACAGGCAGGAGATCAGCGTTCAGGTATCAGTCCAAAGCAGAGTCAACAGGCCGGAATCAGGAGTGGAGAAGGCAGCAGAGTCAAGTGGAAGCCGGATCAGGTAAACAGGAGTACACAACAGAGGCAGGTTAAACAAGGGGCAAACTGCAGACGAACAGCACTTGACATGTGCAGCTGTCATTCTTTTAAAGGCCAACTGGCGCCAAACAGCGCTAACGCGTCACGTGTGCGCCCGCGACGCACGTGCCCGCGCTCGCTGCGCACACGCGCGCGCGCCTGAGGAGTACGACGGCGCGTACCCTCGTTTCGACGCCCGGACGAATCAGCGGCGCGTGTGCGCATGCGCGCGCGCCGATTCGACCGTACGTCGCAAGTGGAGCCCTGACATTGCCCCCCCACAAGGGGCAACCTCCGGGTGCCCAGTTGGTCATCCTTCTCAGGGTGTGAAATGAAAAAAGCACAAATTAGTCTTCCAGCATGTATATTGTCCTCAGGTTCCCAAGAATTGCTTTCTGGGCCGAAGCCCTTCCATTTGATTAGAAACTGTCTTTGCCCTTGTCGCCTTCTACAGTCTAGAACAACTTCTACCTCGTACTCCTCGTTTCCATCCACTAGGACAGGTTCAGGAGGCCCGGACTCCCTATTGGGGAAGGGATCGGGTACCGAGGGTTTCAATAGAGAGACATGAAACACAGGATGTATCTTCATGGTGTCTGGCAGGGACAGTTCATAGGACACCTCATTAATCCTCCTCTTTACAGGAAAAGGGCCCAGGAACTTGGGTGCCAACTTCTTAGAGGGACAGGTTAACTTTAAATTAGAAGAGGAAAGCCATACCTGATCCCCGATTTGCAGATTCAACTCTCCCCTCCTCTTTTGGTCAAAGGCTTTCTTACTGTCCGCCTGGGCCTTGGTTATGGCTTCCTGGAGGATTTGGTTGTTGCGGCTTAGGAAGGTCACTGCGTCCTGGACCGCTGGAACTGAGGACTCTGTAAGAAAATCTGGTAGAAATGTTAAATGGAACCCATAATTGGCGAAAAACGGGGACTGTCCCGTGGTCGAGTGGCTGGCGTTGTTGTACGCGAATTCTGCTAAGGGCAGCAGAGAAACCCAATCATCTTGCACAAATGAAGTGAAACACCTAATATATTGTTCGAGGGTCTGGTTTGTGCGCTCAGTCTGCCCATTAGTTTGAGGGTGGTAAGCTGAGGATAGGGCCAGCTCAATCTTTAGACTATCACACAGTGCCCTCCAAAACCGCGAGGTGAACTGGACTCCCCTGTCCGAGACTATATTCTTGGGTACCCCGTGTAACCTAACGATCTCTCGGATAAAAACACGGGCCGTCTCTGCTGCAGATGGGGTTCCCCTTAGGGGTAGGAAGTGGGCCATCTTTGAGAGTCGGTCAACGACTACAAAGATGGCCGTGTGATCTTCAGAGGGGGGCAGCTCGACTATAAAGTCCATCGTTATCATACGCCAGGGTCGATCAGGTGCAGGTAGAGGCTTGAGTAGGCCCAGGCCCGGCCCCTAGTAGTCTTGCTTCGGGAACACACTGGGCATGAACTGACATACTTGGAGCAGAATTCCTTCAGACCAGGCCACCAGAAGGTGCGCTGCGTGTGCCTCAACCAGGGGATGCCCAGGATCACTGGGAACAGGGGGGACGAGATTACGTCCAAGGTTAACAGTTCCTGGTGGTGGAGAGAAGAGATAGTGAACAGAGGTTGGGTCTCCTGGACAACTTGGCCCGATTTAATGCGGGAACCGTCAGCCAGGAAGACGGATAGTCCCGCGGGCCTTCCTCTGAAGAGGAATGTCGTGCCGGCTGGCAAAGGTGGTATCGATGAAACAGCTGCAGGCTCCTGAATCAAGGATGGCGTTGGTGCGAATCGTCCTTCCCAGGAACTGAAAAGACAGGGGTAGAGAGATGTGGGTGGCATGGACTGGTAAGTGAGCAGAGTTGATTGACACAGACGAAAGGCACTTACGCAGCTTGCTCGGCAACTGTTCACAAAGTGTCCGGGCCCACCACAGTACAGGCACAAATTAGTTGACGGCGTCGGGCACGTTCCTCCAGAGACAGAGTGGGTCGCATGAGACCAAGCTGCATCGGCTCGCCGGCATCGGGAAGAGGATGGGCAGGGGCCATTGGCTGAGCGGGCATGTAAACGGCCAGCCGGTAATGGAGCCCTTGCGGGCATCCAAGCCGGACGGTGGACTTGAGCGGATCTCTCGACTCTGCGTTCCCGGAGCCGACGGTCAATTTGTATGCTCAAAGTTATCAGGCCCTCCAAAGTGTCTGGGGTGCCCACTCGGGAAGAGGATGGGCAGGGTCTGTCACATAGTCCTCGGCCGTTCTGCGGCCTTGCTGGAGCGCAGATAGAGCAGACTCGGCTGTAAACGGCCAGCCAGGTAAGCTGTAGGAAAAATCGAATTTTTTCAAACACTACATATTTGTCCATCTCCCTAATCCAATCCCCAAGGGTAGGAGGGTTGGGTGAAACCCAATAAGAGGCTATCGGCTTACGTACTATAAAAAGAGATCTCAAAATAGCCACTATATGGTCACGATCCATGCTATTAGAGTTTACATATCCCAGTCAGCCTGGTATTATATACAGAGTTTAGCCAATCCAGCACTTCCTGCCAGTACCAAAATAGCTTCAGACATCTCCAAAAGAGGCGCATAAAGGATTCAGGAGATTGAGCACATCTTGCGCATTCAGAGTTTTCTCTGCTACCAATCCTGTGCAACAGCTCCGGGGTACGATAAGCTCTATATAAAATAAAAAGCTGAGTCACTCTGTGGGTAGGAGATATTGAGGCAAGCTGTACATTCTGTAATATTTGATCCCATATATCCCCTAGTCTCATCAATTTCTGCCTCCCATCTTTGCCTACATGGAACAGTAACTTTAGAAAGCAATTCAGATAATCACGTGTAGACCTTGGTGACTAGGACAGTTTAACGTGAGCCACGCCTTGCATTCAATTGCAAGCAGCAGTAAGGACAGTACAAGCTGACTTCTCCTTTTTCATGTAGACTGATGGTGAGATGAGGGCTGGTGTCTTCTCATTCCATTAATTCCCTACTTGTATGGGTAACTAGCCTCTAGTAACTGTAGTTCCCCTTACATGTCTATGCTGTCAGGTCATAGTCAGTGCTAGTTGTGGCTTTGAGGAAGAGGGAAAGTCCCTCGAAACGCATTAGCCTGTTGGACCCCGATTGTCCCTCTCTGCAATGTGACATGTTGAGGACTTAAAGCTTAAAATTTGCAGTTGTGAACTAAACAGATGCCTGATATCTCACTTTTGAGACAGAGGAACTGACTGAGAACAAAGATCATTTTTGCAAAGAAAGGAGAAAACACAACAGGCGCAACAAATGTGACCGTCTCCTTAACTTGGCGCAATGGTGTGAGAAAATTAAAATAGATAAAATATTTAAACTGAAAACATAAAAATATAAAAATAGGTTGCCCTATAGCTGCCGCTTACTAAAAATCGCAATATCCTTCTTTATGATAAACACACCTTTTAGAACTAAATCATTAAATGTCATTCATCATTAGCGGCGCTCCTGTCAACTGAAATGATCAGGTGAAAATAGTAATGACAATAACATCCAGTATGTTGTAAAAAATTATTTCAAATCTAAAACAAACGACTGGGCAATCAACACATAATAACAATATCAAGATGGTGAATATGAGAAAGGAAAGTCCAAGAAGGATATTGAGAACATAGATCCCCAATCATTTCTTTTCAGCCTCAGCTGCCTGACTGATGAATGAACAGTAAGCGCTTTGTACAGAGGCTCCTGTTCATTCATAAACTGAAGCATAGTAAACAGTTTACTATGCTTCAGCTATGAATGAACACAGTGAGTGAGCGGTGTTGATTACTTACTGTACTCATTCAGAAAAGGAAGGGACCAGTAAATATGACATATTTACTCCCCCCCCCTCCCCATCATCCTTAACTGATCCCCCTGTGGTGCCCACTGCAGCCGGTGGGAGGGAGAGGGGGGAAAGTTGGCAGCACTGTGGGAGGTGAGTGCGACTCAGAGGGGCTCAGGCAGCTGGGGAAAGTGCATTGAGGACAAGAGGGGGTGATTGTTGCAGTGGTGGGACAGTTACTGGACTGATTCCCCTGTGTGTTTCTCTCTGCAGCAGCTGAAAGCTGATGGAAGGGAGAGGAGGAGAAGCCAGCTTTCAGCTGCTGCAGGGAGAACCACACGGGGATTGGTTCAGTAATTGTTCACCAATCACCCTCTCCTGTCCTTGATTCACCTTCCTCTGCTGCCCTGGCCTCCTTGCTGAACTTGTGCACCCTGCACCTGGACGCCGAACACTAGAAGGGCTGGAGTTATCCCTTTATCAGTGGCCCTGCCTGTCTGTCATGTTAATACACTGGCTTTGCTGTTTTCTGAGGCTCTAATCTGGAGTTCTGAATGTAACCCCGTATTTCTCTCACTGTAGGTTTCCATTAGTTTTCTTTGTGTATTGATTCTGCCTTGGAGAAGTCTTGTGTTTCCTGCTAACCATTTGTCTTATCTCTTCTACAGATGTGGGAACAGGCAATCATACGCAGCAAAGAGCTTTTAGAGATGTATGAAAATCAAATCTTCCACTACGAGGCTCTGAGTGACCTGCTGGTGAGTGATTCTATGCTTGTGTTAGTATTGCTGATAGCTCTTAGCTCCCATTCACACTTGAGCATTTTTCTGTTAGTTTCCCTGCTCCTGACTATGCAGAATCCAATTTTTTCTAACTGTCCCTGTCTGCACTTGTACGCACAGTTTCCCAATGCCCTGCACTCAAAAAGGGTAAATTAGCTTTTCTTTGAGCGTAACCAGGCATTTTTGGCTCCATAGACTTCAATGGGAAACCCTTAAATGCGGGATACTCCCCGTTTTTTTTTTACACCTGAAGAATTCCTCTCCTCCTACAGAACTGATCTCCTCCCCTTCCCAGCCCAGGAAAAAAACTCCTAAAGCTTAATACCCGTATAAATACTTCCAACGGGCTGCCCAATGTCTGTTTGTCACTTAAAATAAGCTCCTGCTCCCTTTTGGGTGACAAGCTTAACATGATTTTTAAAGGCGAGATTCTGTCAGGTGACAATCGCAGCAAAATCTTACCACGTTTGTGATGCCATCAGGGCAGGACTTACCATTGGGCTTGACTGGGCTCAAGCCCATGGGCCCCGCCCAATAGGGGGCCCCGCCGAGATACATAGTGTACTCGGCTCCGCTCCGCTCACAGTCATGCCCAGTCCTGTCCTATGATGGACATAACACAGGGACTGGGCGTGACTGTGAGCCGAGCCGAGTACACTGGGCTACTCTCGGATCTGCTCGAAACTGCTAGACGACCCGAGAGCCGCCGAGAGATCCCGAGAGCCGCCAAGAGGACCCGAGAGCCGACGAGAGGACACGAGAGCCGCCGAGATCCACAGGTTCTGTATCCCGGCAGGGCTATTTTTAAACTTCAAGACTGCAATGACAAGGCTGCAAATGACACTGGGCAAGGCTACAGATGGATGGGCAAGGCTGCAGATGGACACTGATATTGATGGGCATTTAAATGTACATTTTTTCCTTAAAATTCCCTCCTAAACTTTGGGTGCGTGTTATATGCCGGCGCGTGTTATACGCCGATAAATACGGTAATGTATAGAAGGTAGGGCCCGAAAGTGACTCAAGCCCAGGGGCCCCCACCACCCTAAGTCCTGCCCTGGATGCCATTTACAATGAATGGCATCTAACGTCCATCACACTTTTTGCAGTGATTGCCATGCGATTGGGAATCGTGGCAATTCCAAATCACCAAGTGTGAATGGGGTCTGAGCTCAATAAAAATAATACTCAGTAAACTTTGTTAAAATACTTCCCCCCAGAATGTGCTGACTCCTGCTCTCTCATGAAAGAGTTAGCAGTGGACAGTGCAGTCTCAAGTTAGTCTGTTAACTCGGAGAAGGAAAAAGTAGGGAGTGCTTTGCCATCCTAGGCTACAGGGCTGTATGAACACAGTGTATGGTGAGTGCATGCATGCAATGGTGGCTCAATAGAACGTATTTATCGGCGTATAACACACATTTCTTTCCCCTTAAAGTCATGTGCAAATAGTGTGTGCGTGTTGTATGCCAATACTAGCATTGGAGGGGACGAGGGGGGGGGGTTAACAGACTAACTTAAGACTGCACTGTCCACTACGAACTCTTTCCTGAGAGAGCAGGCGCCAGCAACTTTGAAAGTTTAAACAGCAAATTCTGGGGGAAGTATTTTAACAAAGTTTACTAAGTTTTACATGACAAGCACTGTCACATTACATACAGCGAGAATCTCCTGTTTACTCGGCAGCCTCTGTAAAAGGAAGTCCCGTCTCCTGGGCCAGCATTGGACCAGTGTTCTGTCCATCATAAAAGCCGATCCAGGAGGTGGGACTTCGTATTAACCACTTCAGCCCCGGACCAATTGGCAGCCAAAGGACCAGGCCCCTTTTTGCGATTCGGCACTGCATCGCTTTAACTGACAATTGCGCGGTCGTGCGACGTGGCTCCCAAACAAAATTGGCGTCCTTTTTTTTCCCACAAATAGAGCTTTCTTTTGGTGGTATTTGATCGCCCCTGCGGTTTTTATTTTTTGCGCTATAAAAAAAAATAGAGCGACAATTTTTGAAAAAAAATGCAATATTTTTAACTTTTTGCTATAATAACTATCCCCAAAAAATATATAAAAAAAACATTATTTTTTCTCAGTTTAGGCCGATACGTATTCTTCTACATATTTTTGGTAAAAAAAATCGCAATTAGCGATTATTGATTGGTTTGCGCAAAAGTTATAGCGTTTACAAAATAGGGGATAGTTTTATAGCATTTTTATTAATATTTTTTTTTTTTACTAGTAATGGCGGCGATCAGCGATTTTTATTGTGACTGCGACATTATGGTGGACACATCAGACATTTTTGACACATTTTTGGGACCATTGTCGTTTATACAGAAATCAGTGCTATTTAAATAGCACTGATTCCTATGTAAATGACAGTGGCAGTGAAGGAGTTAACCACTAGGGGCGGGGAGGAGTTAGTGTGACGTGTTGTGTTTTTTTTTTTTTTTTTTACAGTAGGGGGGGCGTGGCTGTATGTCTGACGTCATTGATCGGCTTTCCCGATGACCGGAAACAGCCGATCAATGACAGGCAGTGTAGGAAGCGCGGGGAGAGGTTTGTTTACACATACCTCTCCCCGTTCTTCAGCTCTGTGACCCGATCGCGGGGCACCAGCGGCGATCGGGTCCGCTGGTCCCGCGGCCGGGGGGTCACGGAGCTCCCGACCGGGTCGCGAGCGCGCGACCCCACGGCTAGGCAATTAAAGAGGACTTATATATAAGTCCTTTTGCCTGCCCGTGCCATTCTGTAGACGTATATCTACATGAGGTGGTCGGGAAGCGGTTAAAGAGGCAGCTGAGTAAACAGGAGATCCTATGTAATCTGACGTGAGGCTGCAGCAGGGCACTGATCAGGCTGCATTGATGGGCAATGGTAAGGCTACAGATGGGCACTGATCAGGCTGCAATGGTGAGGCTGCAGATGGGCACTGACCAGGCTGCAATGGTATGGTTGCAGATGGGCACTGATCAGGCTGCAATGATGAGGCTGCAGATGGGCACTGATCAGGCTGCAATGGTGAGGCTGCAGATGGGCACTGACCAGGCTGCAATGGTGAGGCTGCAGATGGGCACTGACCAGGCTGCAATGGTGCGGCTGCAGATGGGCACTGACCAGGCTGCATTAATGAGGCTGCAGATGGGCACTGACCAGGCTGCAATGGTGCGGCTGCAGAAGGGCACCGATCAGGCTGCAATGGTGAGGCTGCAGAAGGGCACCGATCAGGCTACAATGGTGAGGCTGCAGATGGGCACTGATCAGGCTGCATTGATGGGCAATGGTGAGGCTGCAGATGGGCACTGATCAGGCTGCAATAATGAGGCTGCCAATGGGCACTGACCCTTATTTTGCTTAAAAGTTCTTTATTTAAAAAGAAAATTCCTAAAACTTACCTTCTAAAATTAAGGTGCGTGTTATACGCCTGTGTGTGTTATACAGCTATAATAATGGTAATTCTTACTGATTGTATTGTTATGTATTTACGGCTATGTACATCAATGCAGGAAAACACATAGTCAACATTTTTGCATTGCAGTACATTGGAAAAAGTTGCTGCATTTATGGTAAAGTCAATTGATTAGTATAATGCAAGAATGCATTAACTAAAGGTTGGCCCAGGTTGCATGAAACACTGTAAGGAGGAGGTGGGTTTGTGTACATGCAAAGAAAAGTAAACAGTTCTTAACCACTTGCCGACCAAGCACGTCATATGACGTCCTTGACTTTGAGTGGTGATATCTGAATGATGCGTGCAGCTATTGGCATCATTCAGATATCATTCTTTCCGGCCGGCGATTCTGTGCACCATAAGAACGATCATAGCGGCGGTTCCGCCGCCTGATCGTTCTTATAGGCAGCGGGAGGGGACGTCCCCCCCCCTCCCGCCGCCATCCGGTGCTTCTCCGGGCTCTCCCGTGCCATCGGGGGCCCGGAGAAAGAATCGCTCGCCGCCGGATGACGAGCATAGAGATTTCCGGTGACCAGATGGTCACCAGTCATCTCTATGACCGTCGGAGGCCCGGGCGCGACGTTATGACGTCACGCCCGGTACCCGGAAGTAAACAAAGCCGCGATCGCGGCTGTCAGCATGAGATCGGTAAAAAATTTTTTACCGATCTCATGCTTTCCAGCCTGGAGGAGAGATGTGGGGTCTTATTGACCCCACATCTCTCCATAAAGAGGACCTGTCACATACATTCCTATTACAAGGGATGTTTACATTCCTTGTAATAGGAATAAAAGTGATCCAAAAATTTTTTTTTTTTTAAAAAGTGTAAAAATAAAAAAAATTAAGTAAAATAAAAATAAATAAATAAAAAAAAAAAATTAAAACGCCCCTGTCCCCTGTAGCTCGCGATCAGAAGCTAACGCACACGCAAGTCCCGCCCGCATATGTAAACGCCGCTCAAACCACACATGTGAGGTATCGCCGCGTGCGTTAGAGCGCGTGCAACAATTCTAGCACTAGACCTCCTCTGTAACTCTAAACTGGTAACCAGTAAAAAATATTAAAGCGTCGCCTATGGAGATTATTAAGTACCGAAGTTTGGCGCCATTCCACGGTTGTGCGCAATTTTAAAGCTTGACATGTTCGGTATCTATTTACTCGGCGTAACATCATCTTTCATATTATATAAAAAAATTGGGCTAACTTTACTGTTTTGTTATTTTTTAATTCATGAAACCGTTTTTTTTCCAAAAAAAAGGCGTTTGAAAAATGATTGCGCAAATACCGTGTGAGATAAAAAGTTGCAATGACCGCCATTTTATTCCCTAGGGTGTCTGCTAAAAAAAACATACTCAATGTTTGGGGGTTCTGAGTAATTTTCTAGCAAAAAAATGATGATGTTTACATGAAGGAAAATAGGCCAAAATAGGCCCGGTAAGCAAGTAGTTAATGGATGGTGTGTACGTGCACAGACCAAGGCAGTATAATATTCTCTGTGCGATTCTGTACATACACTAAGGCAGCTGAATATTTACACTTCTACTCATCATAAGTGGCCAAATTATGTCTGTATTGTTAATGTTTTTAATTGCTATTAACCATCTTTGTTTCTGTAGAACAAGCAAGCTACTTTCTACCAGAACATCATGCGATCCCTGAGGCTGCAACCAGAGTATTTTGCTGTGGGATACTATGGCCAAGGTTTCCCATCTTTCCTGAGGGTATGAAAAACAATATTACTTGATATAGATAAAAAAAAGTTTGTGCTTCCCTATTTATTTCTGTAATGTCATCCTTTTAGCACTTTTATTATAGATATCAGAGTAGAGTGGAAAAATGGTGTCACCTCCTGAGAAGAGCTGAAAAGTGGTGTCACCACCCCATCGTTGGCAACCAGTCAAATGTTTATCAACATTAACTTGAAATTGAAAAGTAATAGCTTACTAAGGACAGCCCCTTTCCGTTTTCTTAGTACTTAGTACTTATAAACAATAAGGCTCTTCTAATGCGTGCACACGGTCGGAATTTCCGATGGAAACAGTCCGATGGGAGCTTTTCATCGGATTTTCCGACCGCGTGTATGCCCATCGGTCTTTTTCTGTCGGAATTTCCAACGGACTTTGGATTGAGAACCTGTTCTTAATTTTTCCGACAGAAAACCTTTCTATCGGATTTTCCGATCGTGTGTGTGCAACAATTTGACGCATGCTCAGAAGCATTAAACTTCCCTTTTATAGTGCAGTCGAATGTGTTGTATGCCGTGGTGTTATTGACCTTTGGAATTTGGTGTGACCGTGTTTAGGCAAGACAGTTTGAGCGAAATTCCGTCGGTATTCCGGCGGGAAAAACATCAGAGCTTTTTCCGACGAGAATTCTGACCGTGTGTACGCTGCATTAAGCTGATCATAGACTGCTGGTTTTTCTCTCGTTCAACTCCCAGGCTAATTGTGAGAAGCCAGATTGATTCACCCATCCGTGCTAACAACATGCATGAAGTCATGCCCACTAATGTATTCAGGCAGCTGCAGCATGGTTACATTTTAACACAGATTCAGTAGGTCCGCTTAACTCTCCATCAGAGCTAAGTAATGGGAAATTTTGTACAGTACTGTGCTCCAAGTAAAGGAATCTTATCAGTGTTTAGTGGTAATCTACAATTCTCATTATTATGGTCAGAAAAAACAAAAACAAACTAGAAGTATATATATATATATATATATATATATATATATATATATATATATATATATATATTTTTTTATTAGTTAAAAAAAGTTTCAACAATCCAATAGATTTCGTTCCACTTCAGATTTTGATGATTCTTCACAAAAAAATTTAAATTTTATATTTTTTTGAACTAAAACAACCGAATACTTTCGCAAGGCACTGTGTGTGTATATATATATATATATATATATATTATATATATATATATATATATATATATATATATATATATATATATATATATATTGCGTTCTCTTTTTGAGCCACCAGGTGGAGCTTTAGACAATTTTTCATTTTTTTCAGACTTTCCTTTTCACTTGTCAAAAGAAGGTTATTTACAGAACTCAGTAACTCACACGCAAAACGTAAATAAACAAATGGATGGCTCATCACATTGACTCTTTACTTATCAGAAGCCTCAATCTCAAGGTTTTCAAACAAATGGAGCTTCAATGCAGACATCTGCTGTGCTGTATATTTAGATAACCCATGGTGCTCATAAACCTATCTTTAGATAGTCCTTAAAGCGGAATTTTCCAAAAAATTGAAGGTCCACTCTATAGTCAGTCCTCCTCCCACAAATGAAATAGCTTGAGGGGAAAAAAAAATAAGATGAAAAAAAATACTTGCCTCAGCCTTGACTCAGGGCCCTTTCAGGAGGCATAGGTGAACCCTGAAAAGGCTGTGTGCTTGAAATCTTGCTAGAATGCAATAGGCTGCAGTGTATTCTTGGGGGTTTCCAGCTTTCCTGGGAGGCAACCGTGAGGCCTCCACCTCCTGAAAGTGTCAGCAGCCATGGCCAAAGTAAATTAATTTTATTTTATTTGTGTAAATGTTAAATTTCTTCCAAGCTTTTTCTGTTTGAGGCTGGGAGGACTGACTGTTAATCAGATCTTCCATTTTTCATGGAAAGTCCCTTTTAAAATGACCCCATACCATTATAATTTCTATATAAACTGGTGAGTGGCTTCCATTTTTTCTGTTAGGATAATGCTGGTGTGTCTCTTCTTTTAGAACAAAATCTTCATATACCGCGGGAAAGAATATGAACGCCTGGAGGATTTCAACCTTTGGCTCCTAACTCAGTTCCCTAATGCCGAGAAGCTGTCCAGCAGTTCACCGCCTGGGGATGACATCAGAAACTCTCCTAAGCAATGTATCCAGTACAGTAAATTCATAGTTCTAGCTGAGGGGTCGTTTTTATTTACAGAACTTGTGTATTCTTTAAATATTCAGGAAATAATTTTTTAGTCATTTCAGTTTAAGTAATCTAGTTTTCATTTGAAATACATAGTAACTGAACTTTGAAAGCTAAGAAGTGAAATGTGCTTAGATGAGCTTAAAGAGGAAGTAAACCCTAATGGTTTCCTTCCTCTCTGTTTCCCTGCAAAGGTAAAGCATAATGGACTACTATGCATCACATAATAGTCCATTATGTGTCACTTACCTGACACAGGAGCCAGCGAAGTCACTGCTGTCCCCTTGTGTACGGAGCCTCTATCGTCTTGGTGGGTCTCGCTGCTCCCGCGCTGTCGTTCGACGGAGCCACGATGACGTCACTCCCGTGCATGCGCACGGGAGCCGCCACTCGCGGCATATCACCGTTAACAGCGGCGCGCTCAGCGCATGCGCCGTAGACAGCGGTGCCTGTCTTTTGGCAAATATCTCCTATACCGTGTAGGTTTAGGAGATATTTCTTGGACCTACAGGTACGCGTTAATCTAGGCTTACCTGTAAGTCAAAGTGGTTTGTAAGGGTTTACAACCACTTTAAGGCAGCATTTGCATGGGCAATTTGGCCTGGTGTGAATTGCAGCGACAGGAATCTTCTGATTCCTGTTCATGCTATGAGCGGCTATCTGTGGCTGCCAATCCCATTCACTATGACAGGTCACTGGCAGCCACAGCTATTGGCTGCTGTCCACACAGTCAGTGATTACCTGCTGTGATCGCTGCTGGACACACACAAAGTACATCCATCAGCTGAAGTATAGTCTATCTATATTTTGCCTTTCCCAGTCCCCTCCCCCTTCCATCAACATGCTAATGCCATATTTAAATACTGTACATCCTTTCCAATTTTTTTTCCATACTTTTATGAAGACCGCCCTCATGGGATTCTGATATTTCATAATTGAAAGAATGGGGTGGGCCTGGAATGAATGAACAAATTTATGAATGGGATGAGACAGGATCAGTGAGGCTGGGGAAACCAGAATATGCTAGATGTCCTGCAGCCAGGACATTAAGCAGGCTCTATCTGACTTGCAGCAACTTCAAATACACACTGGGGTTGTCTTACTAAAACTGGAGAGTGCAATACCTGGTGCAACTGCATGGTAACCAATCAGCTTCTAACTTCAGCTTGTTAAATTAAGCTTTGACAAAAATCCTGGAAGCCGATTGGTTCCTATGCACAGCTGTACTAGGTTTAATACTCTCCAGTTTTAGTAAGTCACCCCCCACTGTGAGAAGCTTACACTGTGAACTGAAATTAAACTAACATTTTCAGTACAGGAGAAGAGCCTGAAAAATTGTGAAAGACTGAAAGTAAGGCTGGATTCATAAGCCTTCCTCTACTGCAGTGTTCCCAACCTCAGTGCTTAAGTACCCCCCAACGGGTCATGTTTTGGGCATTTCTTATAGATAAAATAGCTGAGCTGTCATAAATACTAAGCCATTGACATTGATGTAAAGACCCTGTGCAAGGTGAATAAAACCTGAAAATATGACCTGTTCAGGATACTTGAGGACTGAGGTTGGAAACCACTGCTCTACTGCCTGCCATTTTAGGTGGTGTTTGGGTACCTTGTCTGATTCAGATCTCTGTCAAGAGATACAAGAGGCAGAACCTTATTATGAATAAAGTTAGACTCATCCCTGGTAATGTGATGGTCTTTTGCACTATAGTGAGGTCACATCACAATGATACCTATGGGATATTCACTAATTGGACAAATTATTCAGCACGGTGAAACACATTTTTGATTGTAGCCACAGATTCTAAAACCCTTGTTCTTAAAGCTCAACATCATCTTCTGTTGCATGTGCAAAAGCTAAAAATTCATAGCACTACATAGCAGCTGGTCAAAAAGTCTAACTCCTAAGGGACAAACATCATCCTCTGTTCATAAGTCTAGATGTATGTTTTCTGTGTGGTCTCCCATCAACTCTGCCCCACCACACAAGTACCTGCTTTCTCTCTGTTATTCTTAACTATTATGAAGATGTGCAATGTTTCAGTGTGAAACCCATGATGAACCTCCCACCGCGGTACAAGGACAAGCTGGTGCCAGAACAGATTCTCAGGTAATTCCGGAAAGTAACAAGAAGGACGGGACCTATGTTCTCCGTCCAGTTTTTGTGACCTCGTCTGGGGCTTTCTGTACTGGGTCTGTGTGATATGTTGCTTAATTCATGTATTTCTTCTCTTCAGCTATTATCGGTATAATGAGTTACAAAGTTTTTCATATTCCCGACCCTTCAGGAAAGGCGAGAAAGACCCTGATAATGAATTTGCAGTGAGTATATTATGATAATGACTTGGACAGAGTCGGAAAGGTTTAGAATGCAGGTTAGGTTTGTTTCTTATGTTTTTCCTCTTTGTGTCCTAAAAGGCAAGTTTTCTCTAATTCCTGTTGTGTTATTTCTGCAAGAAGCACAGTGAAGATTATCTCAGGCACATACACCAAGATAGGAATGAGCGCAGCCATTTTTCTGTATGGCTAAGCCCCACAAATGGCAGGAAAATTGTCCAGTCTAAACTTGAAACTGCATGATTCAAACGTTTCCTAGCGCATTATAGAATGGACAGCTAAGATATCTATATATCTTGTGGGAAGATTAGCTCAAGCGTAGCACTTCCAAGGGCTCAGCCACTTGCCAATTCTTCATTTTAGGGCTTTCATTTGCCACAAGTTTCACAATACATATGGGTTTCCTATGCAGAGATTTGACCGCAATCTACAAAACCACATACTCAGCCTCCTGGCTTACTTTTGCAGCAACATTGCTGTGGCCCACAGGCTTGGGCCCTTGTTATTCTAGACCAGTGGTTCCTAACTTGTAAATAACCTTGAACAGGACCTTTAAATCAGTGTCAATGGTTTTGTATTTATGAGAGCTATATCATCAGAGCGAAATTTTAAAATTTGGCCTTATTTAGCCAATACTCCATACTCCTACTACTTGACCTCTCTGCGGCCTTTGATACTGTTGACCACCCGCTCCTTCTCAATAAACTATATTCCCGAGATTCTTCTCTATCCTGGTTCTCTGCCTATCTATCACAGCGCTCCTTCAGTGTCACCTACAACTCTGTCGCCTTCTCTCCATTGCCCCTCTTTGTGGGGGTCCCCTTCTCTTCTCTATGTACACCTTCTCCCTTGGTCACTTAATAACCGCCCACGGCTTCCAATACCACTTATACGGCGATGACACCCAAATCTATCTGTCTACTCCTCACCTCACTCCTTCAGTCTCCTCTCGCATTACTAACTGACATATCAGCATGGATGTCGCACCACTTCCTTAAACTAAATCTATCTAAAACGGAGCTATTTATATTCCCCCCGCCCGTGCCCCCTACATGACTTTTCCATCAAAATCAACAATGCAACCATCAGTCCCTCCCCTCACGCCAGGGTACTAGGTGTAATCCTAGACTCTGACTTGTCATTTCAGCACCAAGTCCAATCGTTGTCAAAAGTTTATAGAATTCACCTTCGTAACATCTCTAAAATTTGCCCCTTTTTAACAAATGAAACAACCAAGCTCCTCATTCACCCCCTTGTTATCTCTCACCTTGACTATTGCAACTCCCCTCTCATTGGCCTGCCTCTCCATAGGCTATCCCATCTTCAGTTTATTATGAATGCTGCTGCCAGACTTGTCCACCTTACCAACCGCTCAGTGTCTGCCAACCCTCTCCTCCAATCCCTTCACTGTCTCCCAATCACCCAGCAAATTAAATTCAAAATACTAACCATAACATACAAAGCCATTCACAACTCTGCCCTGAACTACATCACCAATCTTGTCTTCAAATATCACCCAAATTGTCCTCTCCGCTCTTCTCAAGACCTCCTACTCTAAAGCTCTCTCATCTCCTCCTCCCGTGCTCATCTCCAGAGCCTCTCCCATCCTCTGGAACTCGCTACCTCCACTGGTCCGGCTATCCCCTACTCTTGCTACCTTCAGGCGATCCTTGAAAACTCATCTTTTCAGGGAAGCCTATCATGTCTCCAACTAATCTCCTACCACTTCCATCAGCTCATTCCCCACAGTTGCAACCTTTTGTAAAACCTGCCCCACCCTATTAGATTGTAAGCTCTTCAGTTACAATAAACAGTTACAATAAAATAAAATACAAGAGGATTAAGAGGGCCCTGCTCTCTTAATCCTCTTGTATTTTATTTTATTGTAACTGTATTGTCTCCTTTTATATTGTAAAGCACTGTGTAAACTGTTGGCGTAAATAAATCCTGTATAATAATAATTATTTGGGAGTACTTGAGGACTGAGGTTAGGAACAACTGCTCTAGACCAAACTACAGCCCTGGAGCCGGATGTGGCCATTTGCTTGTTTCTATATGTTCCTTGGGGCACTATTCCATCCACAACTGACACTAATGATTCCTCCCACTGATATCAATAATAGGGCTCTATTCCTTCCACTAATACCAAACGATGGGGCATTGTTTAGTTCCACTGACATTTGGGCATTTTCTACTCCCAATGGCCACAGTCCGGGGCGGGCCCCTCCTGAAGTCTGAAGGACCGTAAACTGGTGCTTTTAGAAAGTTGGAGACCCCTGCTCTAGACAGTGCTCAACCCCCCCAATTCTCTATGAAGTCTCCAAGCTCCAGACGGAACCCAGGACCTACCAAGACCTGAGTAAAACAGGTCTACACATGTCCTCAAGCCCCTCACTTAGGTAAAAAGCCTAGATGACACTTATAACTTTTATGGTCCTGTGATCCCAGTCTTACCTGCCAAACTACGGGTCTGCAGTAATATTTAAAAAAAACAATGGCATCCTAAGAATATGTCCATAGCAAGGCAAAAATTATTTAGTTGATCTCTTGTACAAATTAGAAGATAAAATGATTATCTTTTTGGTTTTGTAGGGGATACCTTCATATTTTCATTCTTTTAGTTTTTGTTACTTCCCATTTTATGATTGATATGTTTGTTTTTTTGTTTTTTTAAACTGAAAATTCTATAAGTATGTTAACTGTGGTGAGTATTTAGCTGATATGTGATGTTCCTTCTCTCACAGACAATGTGGATAGAGCGGACAACATTTACCACAGCCTATAAACTGCCTGGCATCCTGAAGTGGTTTGAAGTCAAACAGTTTCACGCTGTAAGTCAGCAATGTGTATATACAGTGCTTGGAAGACGTATTCATACCCCTTGAAATGTTCCACATTTTGTCATGTTACGACCAAAAATGTAAATGTATTTTATTGGGATTTTATATGATAGACCAACAAAAAGTGGCACATAATTGTGAAGTGGAAGAAATTTTTTTTACAAATTTATATCTGAAAAGTGTTGTGTGCATTTGTATTCAGCCCCCTTTACTCTGATACCCCTAACTAAAATCTAGTGGAACCAATTGCCTTCAGAAGTCACCAAATTCGTAAATAGAGTCCACATTTAATCTCAGTATAAATACATCTGTTCTGTGAAGCCCTCAGAGGTTTGTTATAGACCCTTAGTGAAAAAGCAGCATCATAAAGGCAAAGGTTCTGCGTGCAAGCACGGAGGGATTGGGTCTCTTTAAAAAAAACTGTTCTTAATTTTTTGTTTATTTTTTTTAGACTAGCCTGTTTTTTTTATGACTTTTATTCCTATAACAAGGAATGTAAACATCCCTTGTAATAGAAAAAAGGATGACAGGTACTCTTTATGGAGAAATATGGGGTCAAAGGTCTTCTTTACCTCTTTAAAAGCAAAGGATAAAAAAAAATAATAATAATTATTTACTTCCAGCCTGGGCCGGAAGTAACATCATGATATCACTCTGGTCCTCCAAGGCCATAGCGGCGATCAAAGATGATCTACTCTTTTATCGCCTATAAGAGCAGCCGGCCACACCACGTTTCTCGGCCAAAGCGGCAGAAACTGTAAGCTCGAGAACCACTGGCGAGCGTTGAAAAGGGGATGTCGGAATGGTTTCAAGAGAAAGCCAGCCGCTGGCTGCAAAAAATGATTCCGGGGGTTATGGCTGTTATACTTAGAAGAGGTTGCAAACCTCAGACATGAAAAAATGAACTAAGTATAGCCTTCTATAGTGTGTACTTTCCTCGATCCAAAGTACAGAGTGTAATTTTCCACTGCTGTCTCCTTCCTTTGCTATCTGCATGAGTAGAAAATCTCCTGTGACAGCGCTGTCCCCTGAAATACAGCAGGTGATTGACAGCCTCAGCAGTCTGTTTCCATTGGGTCCATTCCCTCCACTCAGGTTTCAGATTACACTGAGCTCTGTACCTCATGCAGTGCAATGTATGATGTCCGATCCCTGCCTTCTGGAGCTGAGAAATAGCCTGTGACCTGTATGTCTTAGAGCGCTGTACAGTAGAGAGGGCAGCACATAAACAGGTAAAACTTATGTACAAGGATTTGTTTCATCTCTGAGTATAACTTAAGGCTTGTCACCTCAGTGGGTATATGTAATGGTTTAAAACCACCTTAAAGACATTTTTTTTCTTTTTAGTTTGATTAGGGAATGGTTAAAACCCCTGTAGGTTTTTTTTTATTTTTTATTTTTTTGCCAGCTGTACCCATAAGGAAGATTTCAGTTATTTATGTCCTATGGACACAACAGTAAATGAAAGGAAATCTTTCCGAAGTGAAGGAAATCTCCTCTGGTGACTCGAACATGCATCTCCATTGGAGGATCTTGGGACTAAAATAGTCAAGATATCTTGTATATAAAAACAGAATTTTTCTTCCACATCACAACACTCTCTCATTTTCCTGGCAGGTGCAATCTAAAAGGGAGAAAAGGTTGAAGCTTGGATTGAATGGTTAAAAAAAAAATGTAACGCCCCCCTTTAATATAGCTATATTTATTTTTTATAGGAAGAAATCAGTCCACTGCAGAATGCAATAGAAACAATGGAGCTGACCAATGAAAAGATAAGTCACCAGGTCCAGCAGCACAGGGCTGACCCCAGCCTCTCATTGCACCCTCTCTCTATGCTGATTAGTGGGATTGTGGATCCAGCAGTTATGGGTGGATTCTCTAATTATGAAAAGGTGAGGGTATAAGATGTCACATAACAGCCTGAATCAAGTTTGTCTGTATGACTACTGTAAAATGATTTTGCTTATGCCTTTCTGTAACTACTGTATATAGTATCCTTTTTTTTTTTTTAGTACTGTTAATCCAAGTCTCCATCTTTGCTGTTCCTTATTATATTGTTCTCTGTTTTTCTCAGGCTTTCTTTAATGAACGCTACCTACAGGAACAGCCCTCAGACCAGGACAAGATTGAGCTGCTCAAACAGTTAATTGCTTTGCAGGTTGGTGCTTTGTCTTCAATTAATACGATAACTCTCCAAGTCTTTGTGTTAAGGGCCCGTATCAACTCTGGAACTGCACTAACGTAGCTATATATTCCCCATTTATCTATTACTGCATGCCTATGGTATCCATTGGTTGGAGTCCATTCAGTCTCTCCCTAGTCTATTTTAGTAAACATTATGCTTTGTCTTCCACTGAAAATGTTTGTTTTCATCCAGATGCCACTCCTGGCTCAAGCAATCCGAATTCATGGGGAGAAGCTGACTGATAATCTGCGGCCCCTTCATGACCGGCTGGTGTCTTGTTTTCAGGATTTGAAAGGGAAAGTGGAAAAATTATATGGGACCATAACATTGGTTAGTAGGCCAAGGATCTGCAATTGTTAGTGTCCCTTTGATAAGACTGGTCTCTAAACTTGGTTTATCATTGTTGTCTCACAGCCTTCCAGTTTGACAGATAGAAAGCTGAGTCGTGCTGGCTCTGTGGTGGTTCCATATATCACATCGGCCACCTTAAGACGATTGTCCACAGTTTCCACTTCTTCTTCAGGAAGTAGTAGCTCTAGGCCAGGATCAGAAGGGTATGTAGCTTCTCATACATGCTGTTTTCCATAAGAAACTAAAGAATAACCTTTATGAAAAACTGTTTTGTCCACTTTTGGTAATACTGTAAAATGGTATATCTATCTTGTCTTCAGGTCCATTCCAGAACCTGTTCCCCCTCGTCGTGGATCACTAATTTCACGACTAGATGAACACGGTGACCGAGAGGATGGGGACATTCGATTGATGAAACTGAAGCATAATATGGGACAATCGCAGACCATCACAGAGCGCCCCGGAGAGAGGGAGGTTAGGAGATGTATATTGTTTGGATGGGCTGGACCAGGGAAAAATTTACAAGGGTTCAGTATTTTAATACTAGTCTCCTGTTGAATATAGAGTCTACTTGCCAAATCCCAGAGGCCTAAGAGCCTGCAGCTCACAGATGGACGTCTGTCTCTTCACACAGGATCACCAAGCCAAGGGGCAACACCACTGACCCCTTCCCCAATTACTCCTAAAACTCCACGAACCTATAGTAAGTAGACCATTTTATGTTGCCAGGTTTCTTTCTTATAACATCTTCTTCTTCTTCTGTTTAAGTATTCACCAATTGCCTTTTTAATATTATTTTAAAAATGTACCTATTATACAATATATAAAAAATGTCAACCCTAAACAACTTCAACCTGTTCATCTCCCTGCAGTAATGTGAATAAAAATCTGTAGTACATACCTAGATATTTTGCCAAGGCTTTTTGCTTAACTTGAAGGCCTCAGTCAGTTGGTTATCATTTTTTAGCATGTTTCCTTGTGCCAAGAGAATACGAATAAAGTACATTCTATTTTAGAACTAGGTGCACATAGCTGTGTGTACTCCTAGTTTTATGACTGCACAGTCATTACATATTCTATTTTTCACTAACCAATGAAATCAACATGGCTCATGATCATGTGATCACCCTGACAGACAATAATGGTGATCAGTTTGTTGTTTTGCTTGTATCTTTCGGGTTACTTTACAGTAAAGCAAGGAAGCGGAAACCCCTGTAGTTTATTAATGTGCTTTACTAAACAAAATGCTGTACATACATAATACTTACAATTGAAGGAGAAAAATTCACAACATACATAATATTGCAAATATGTATTCTGCTATGTGTTTTTGGTAAAAAAAAAATCCCAATAAGCACATATTGATTTGTTTACATGAACGTTATAGCGTCTACAAACTATGGGAGATATACTGGATTTTTTTAATACTAGTAATGGCAGCGATCAGTGACTTATAGCAGGACTGAGATATTGTGGCGAACAATCGGACACTAACTGACACTTTGAGGGATCGAGTGACACTAATGCCGCGTACACACGATCGTACTTTCCGGCAGACAATCCGACGAACTTTGCAGCTGAGGTCCACCGGATTCGAACGTAATGACGTAGAATAAGGAAGTTCATAGCCAGTAGCCAATAGCTGCCCTAGCGTCTGTTTTAGTCCGTCGGACTAGCACACAGACGACCGGATTGTCCGCCAGACTTTTGGGAAGAAAAAGTCCGCTGGAGCCCACACACGATCGAATTGTCTGCCGGACCCTGGTCCGTCGGACTAAGTACGCCGGATAATCCGATCGTGTGTACGCAGCATTATACACAGTTCTAAACATACTAATACTAATGACACTGGCTGGGAAGGGGTTAAACATCTAGGGCAATCAAAGGGTTAAATGTGTGCCTAGCCAGTGTTTGTGTCTACTATGTGTGCTGCTTTTACAAAGGGAAGAAATGGATTTGAGTCTCTGCTTTGCAGGAACACAGAATCCATCTGTTCCCCCCCTTTGTCAGAACTGAACTTTGCTTTGTTTACATAGGCAGAGCTCTGTTCTGAGCTCTGTTCTGGCGGACATTGAGTGCCCGCAACCCGCAGATCCGCTTCTGCTGTGAATAATCACAGCAGAAGAAGCATGCGTGCCCCCTGCTAGTGGAAGTGCACAATCACGTATGTATGATCCTGCGTGCAGCTGCCACCCTGTAGCAGTAAAAGTGATATAGGGAGGTCAGCAAGTGGCTAACATTTTCATCCATATTAGTTTATAATAAAAAAAAAAAATAGATATTTATTACAGCAGTTTGACTTTATATGTCTCAAAAATTTACCGGTCTGCTATCAAATGTTTATTTCATGAGTAATGCCCTGGAAGAATGCGCAGTACAGTTTACACTCCCAGCCCATTCCTGGTCATTCATTATATGTTCTCTACTAAAAACCGAGCTAGTCTCCTGTTATATAGCTCTTCCAATAACCTTTGAAAATGTAGACGTAGTAAAAATAATGTACAAATAATGTAAGCGATATGGCCTTTTGTCTTTCCAGGTTTCCCTTCTCTCTCTACCCACGGTGATATAACTGCACAGATTATGGGAATTCCTCCCCCTCCACCTCCTAAAAGCAGATCCAATGAAGGCAGCCAGCGACTGTCCACAGAGGTATGTAAATGTCCCCCTGCAACTTACTTTGTCGCTTTATCCTCCAAACATCCTGACTTTGGCTGTCTCCACCAGATTGCTCCCGCAATGCCAAGGCATGAAGAAGGAAAACCACCAACTCCACCTCCAAAAACTAGGAAATCTAGTGTAATTCAAGATCCTGGACTTTGATCTTCCAAGAGTCTGTTAGACCATTTATTTAAAAGGGAAGACTGCAGAACTTGTAAATGCATCTATTTAAGACTTCTAAGACCGACTTTCAAGCTACACTTAAAGACTGTATCTGTACGGACACACTCCATAAAAAAGACACTTGAAACGGTAGCAGGTGATCTGCTTACTAGCCTACAAAGGGTTTACTCCTCGAGGGTGAACCAGAGAGACCCTGGCAACAAAATCCATACACCTCCTCAAAGCATTGAAGAAGAGGAACACATGTCTAAATGTTCATAGCTAAACTGCATTTTGTATATACAGACAACCGATTTATTTGTAAGAGAACACCACAAACCACTCTGTATCTCCGTATGCCTTTTTGCTTTTAGCCCACTGTTTTAAGACTCAGTCAGTGGAGGTGAGGGAACAAAACTGCTGTGGGCATGACATATAAGCACTTACTTAAAGATGACTATGCACACCAGCATCATCCTCCCATACCTTTCAGTCACGGCCGAATTCCAAGCCATATTTACAGGCACAGCTTTGGCTCATCCAATGCTGGTGCCAAAGTTTGCCAGTGCCTTCCTGCCCTCTGCATATATCCATTAGGCAGTGAAGCTGCCCATCATAGTGATGGGTCAATAGGAATGTATGGGGAGAATTGGGAAGCTTGGCGTTCGGCTGTGGTAGAAGGTTGCTGCAGTTATGTAAAGGCACCTCTAGGCATGTAAAACCTGCAGCAGTTTTTTTATTTTCCCATTTAAAAAAAAGTCTCTCTTTAAAGGGGTTTTCCTTTTTCAATAAAAAGGTAGAAAATTGTTCCAGTGGGGAAGTAATACCCAACTGCACTTTTGCACCTTCTCATTCCAGCTCTGTACAACAGCAGCTGCCCATCCTAATTTCTATGCATGGCCATTCTCAATGAAAACGTGACACAGCTCCTGCCTCAGAAACTCCCAAAAATGATCTGATCTTCAGGGATTCTTTTGGTTACTACTTACCCATTGGAGAGAATGATCATCTTTTTGAAGTTGAAGGCCCCTTTTACTTTTTTTCTTTTTTTTTTATATACCTCTCACGCCCAAATGTTTTTATTACTCTTATGTAATGTAGGATCCAAGAAGAGAAACGTAAATAATGTAAATAGTTCTATTCAAGATGACTATGCATTTCTAAGGATTGTTATGTACATTTAAAAGGCCAGTAAATCTAAAATCTAAAATATTTTATATGAAAGCTATGCTAATTTCAGTTACAAATATACATGAAAAAAATTTGTATAGAACTTGATATGTTCTATTCTTTTACATTTATTGTTTGCACATCATTCCATTTTATCAGGTATTTAAAAAAGCAACTTGAGTCAAAACATTCAGGACAATGTTTTTAGAGCCTCTGCCAGACTTTTATTGGTCTTTGTTCCCATTGAAGTGATTCCTACTCATTTCCTTTCTCAATGACCACTGTCTGTCCCAGAAAGCGAGGGGAGATTTCCCCAACAGGCACATGGACTGCAATAAAAGCTTTGCAGAGTTTTAACCCTTTTAATGCTCTTTCTAAAGAGCATTAAAAAATCTTTTTCAAAGATCAAAAGTTTGAGCTGCACTTCTCCTTTATTCTGGGAAAGTCTTACTGCAGGGAACTTTGTAATGTTTTTGGCTTGTGTTTGACTTTTTTGCTTAAAGCGGAAGTAAACCCTTTGATTTAAATAGTTTAAAAAAAATGGCATGCCAGAAATGCTACCTGTCACATTGACTATGCTTTCAACCAAACTGTCAAACCATCCAATGGCTGGTGTCATAACTGATCACATGTGCAGCATCATGGCAGTTGAAGATTGAACAGAGGCCAAGATGGCAGCTTCCTTGGCTGAAAACGATAGGAGGGTTTACTTCCACTTTAAAGTGATTGTAAACCTATTTAAAAAAAAAAAAATAACAAACAAGTTATACTTACCTGCTTAGTGCAATGGTCCCAATCCTCCTCTTCTCTGGTCCCCCACCTGGCTTCTCCTCTTCACGGTGTGCCACTATAAGGCCTGATTCACACTTATGCATTTTTAATGCATTTTGCAGATTTGCACTACAGTCCATTTAACAAGGTTTCCTATGGAACACGTTCTGTAGCGCAAATCAGCAAAATGCAAAAAGCACTAAAAATACATAGGCGTGAATCAGGCCTAAGAAGCCGCTTTCTATGGGGGTGCTCATGCAGGCTCGACCCTGAGCCGCGCTGTCTTGGTCCATTAACACAGACAGCGCAGCTTAGCCCACCCCCCACTCCATCATCACAGGATTTGATTGACGTTGGCTCCTGCTGCTATCAATCAGCCCTGTGAGGGGGGAGAGAGTCAATGCTCTTGAGCGCTGGATCAGGCTCAGGTAAGTACAAGAGGAGGGGGGGAGCTGCACACAGAAGGATTTTTACCTTTTAATGTATAGAATGCATTAAGGTAAAAAAAATTATTCTACATTCACAATTCATTTAACCGCTTCCCGACCGGCGCACGGCGATGTATGTCGACAGAATGGCACAAACAGACATAAGGGCGTACAGGTACGTCCCCTTTAAGATGCCGCCGTGCCATCGAGCGCGCGCCACCAGCGGCTCGCGCCGGTCGGGACCCCCGTGAGGCTGGGCGCGGGTCCCGCGGACTCGATCGCCGCGGGGATACCCGCGATCGCCTCACGGGAAGGATGAACTGGGAGATGCGGAAATAAACAGCATCTCCCCGTTCTGCCTAGCAACTAGTGACGCCGATCTCTGCTCCCTGTGATTGGAGCAGAGATCAGTATTCACTAGCTGACAGCCACGCCCCCCCCCCCATAGTTAGAAACACACCTAGGAAAATGTAACCCCTACACTGTCACCTAGTGGTTAACCCCTTCACTGCCAGTGTCATTTACACAGGAATCAATGCAGTTAAATAGCACTGATTGCTGTATAAATGACAATGGTCCCAAAAATGTGTCAAAAATGTCCGATTTATATTATTAATAAAAAATGCTATAAAACTATCCCCTATTTTGTAAACGCTATAACTTCTGCGCAAACCAATCAATAATCGCTTATTGCGATTTTTTTTTTTTTTTTACCAAAAATATGTAGAAGAATATGTATCGGCCTAAACTGAGGAAAAAAAAGTATTTTTATATATTTTTGGGGGATATTTATTATAGCAAAAAGTAAAAAATAATGCGTTTTTTTTTCAAAATTGTCGCTCTTTTTTTTGTTTATAGCGCAAAAAATAAAAACCACAGGGGCGATCAAATTTCACCAAAAGAAAGCTCTATTTGTGGGAAAAAAAGGACGTCAATTTTGTTTGGGAGCCACGTCGCACGACCGCGCAATTGTCAGTTAAAGCGACGCGGTGCCGAATCGCAAAAAGTGGTCTGGTCTTAAGCCAGCAAAATGGTCCGGTCTGAAAGTGGTTAAAGACAACTTTTTCATTATCTTTCTAGGAAATTGTCACATAACAGTGGTGTCTGTGAATGCCTAAAGTCTGTGGCAGTGATGCAATATGTTTATTTTAAAAGCGGTTGAAGCATTCCACTCATGAGATCGAAAATCTCTTTCTGGAAATCCATGTGTTGGATCAAAAGTTAAATTTTTACTTCTATCTACGAGTTAGATTCTTGGTTACACTTCCCAGAGTAGGGTCCCTTTCATGTTCAGGCTCACCCATGAGGTCTGTCTGCCAATTTTTCAAGTAGACTTAAACAGAAGCTTCATGGATGGATGGATGAAACTCTATGTACTCTATGCTTCATGCAGGTCTGTGGGCAGCTGGATGTAAACAGACTTGTGTCCATCCTGGCATGAAAAAATGACAGATTGGCGGTAGCTGGATGTGAAAGGCAACAAGTCTATTCACAAATGGCAGCCCATAGATAGAACATGGGCCCGCTGTCAAAATGCAGGCAACAAAAAAAAAAAAAAAACAACGAAGGATGCGGATTGTCACAAGAGGTGACATCTGTCCCGTTCTGCTCTGATGCCCTAGACTAGAGGATCTGTTCATAGACATAGATCCCCCTGCTTGACGGAGCAGAGTGCCTCTGTGTGAAAGGACCACAAGATGGAATCAGATTGGTTGCCGTTAGACAACAGTTCTACTTTTGTTTCATTTTCACACATGTATCCAAAGTGTGCATGATACCGCAGTTTGTTCGGTTTTTCCTTATCATTTCTTGCAAAACATCTACTCAAAGGGTAATTCGTGATTTTGACTAGTGATGAGACCAGTTTGAGTATCACAAGTGATAACTAGGTGCTGGGTCAGCAGCAAATATTTTCCAATATGTAAAATTCCCTTTGACTTTTTCATGCGTGTGCATATTTTTTATTTTTAACACAGCCACACTCCCATATGGTCAAATCCTTATCTCCGATGCTGGTAGAATAAAATGGATTGTGCCATTACACAAGTATGAGAAAAGGAATGATGTCTTCATGCCAAAGGATAACTTTCGCATTCATTTATTGTGTTAACCAGCATGTACAGTATCTCACAAAAGTGAGTACACCCTAAACATTTTTATAAATATTTTATTATATCTTTTCATGTGACAACACTGAAGAAATTACACTTTACTACAATGTAAAGTGGTGAGTGTGCAGTTTGTATAACAGTGTAAATTTGCTGTCCTCTCAAAATAACTCAAACACAGCCATTAGTGTCTAAACCGCTTGCAACAAAAGTTAGTACACCCCTAAGTGGAAATGTCCAATTAGCCATTTTCCCTCCCTGGTGTCATGTGACTGGTTTGTGTTACAAGGTCTCAGTTGTGAATGGGGAGCAGGTGTGTTAAATTTGGTGTTATCGCTCTCCCTCTCTCATACTGGTCACTGAAAGTTCAACATAACACCTCATGGCAAAGAACTCTGAGGGTCTAAAAAAGATAAGAAGTTTGCCAAGACCCTGAAACTGAGCTGCAGCACATGGCCAAGACCACACAGTGGTTTAACAGGACAGGTTCCGCTCAGAACAGGCCACGCCATGGTCAACCAAAGAAGTTGAGTGCACATGCTCAGTGTTATATCCAGAGGTTGTCTTTGGGAAATAGACGTATGAGTGCTGCCAGCATTTCTGCAGAGGTTGAAGGGGTGGGGGGGGGTCAGCCTGTCAGTGCTCAGACCATATGCAGAAATACTGCATAAAATTGGTCTGCATAGCTTTCATCCCAGAAGGAAGCCTCTTCTAAATATGATGCACAAGAAAGCCCGCAAACAGTTTGCTGAAGACAAGCAGACTAAAGACGTTGATTACTGGAACCATGTCCTGTGATCTGATGAGACCAAGATAAACGTATTTGGTTCAGATGGTGTCAACCGTGTGTGGCAGCAACCAGGTGAGGAGTACAAAGACAAGTGTGTCTTGCCTACAGTCAAGCATGGTGGTGGGAATGTCATGGTCTGGGGCTGCATGAGTTCTGCCGGCACTGGGGAGCTACAATTCATTGAGGGGAACCATGAATGCCAACATGTACTGTGACATACTGAAGCCGAGCATGATCCCCTTCCTTCGGAGACTGGGCCGCAGGACAGTATTCCAACATAATGACTCCAAACACACCTCCAAGAAGACCACTGCCTTGCTAAAGCAGCTGAGGGTACAGGTGATGGACTGACCAAGCATGTCTCCACACCTAAACCCTATTGAGCATCTGTGGGGCAGTGCTGGAAAATAATGGTGGCCACTAAAAATATTGACATTTTGGCCCCAATTTGGACATTTTCAATTAGGGGTGTACTCACTTTTGTTGCCAGCAGTTTAGACATTAATGGCTGTGTGTTGAGTTATTTTGAGGGGACAGCTAATTTAAACTATTATACAAGCTGTACACTCACTACTTTACATTGTAGCAAAGTCTCATTTCTTCAGTGTTGTCGCATGTGAGGGGTGTACTCACTTTTGTGAGATACTGTATGTTTCAGGGCCAAGTAGGGTCCCCTTCCTAAGGCAACTCCTCAATCTTTGGTGGTTTTATGAAGTGCATCTATTGGAACATTCTAAATCTGGTCATAAACCCCAAGTAGCAATTTGAATAACCACAATATATATGCTGGTATTACAAGAGCCTGACTTGTTGATTTTATCCTGAGACTCAAAATGGCAGACTGACAAGGACAACAGTACATAGAAAAAAAAAACAATATACACTTCATCCTTTTCCCCTTCAGACAGGGCCCCTGTCCCTGATGGTCCTTTTGGGGCCTTGCCTTCCTCTCTAGATCCTCTAGGGATACACAATACATTTTTTTTTCAAAGCATTTGTAGATAGGTTCCCAAACTGTAAATAATTTTATAAATGTATTTGCTTAATGCCACCTTCATAAATCACTGTGTAGACAGAGTGCTGGGCCGCCTACTTCCAAGCCTTATAGTAGTCGCATGGCCTTCTGTAGATATACTGCACAATGAACTGATGGCAATTCACCCATGGCCAGTCCTCAAGGATTCCATGTCATTGGATCATATCACACCAGAATATGCACTGCAACACAAGCTCCCTCTGTATAGTGAACGTCACTTACTAGACAGCTCTACGTTATACCTAACAAAGGCCATAGATCAGTGGCGGACCGTCCATAGGGGGCGCCCGGGCGCCGCCCCCCCCCCCCCCCCCAGGCAGTAAAAAAGAAATAAAAAAAAAAAAACACAAAAAAAAATAAAAAATTTTATTTAAACATGTCCCTTTAAGAAAAAAAAAAATTCAAAAAAGGTCCTTTTGTGCACTGTGACCGGGTGCCGGGCGCAGTGCAATATGGGAAACGCCACGTCAATGCAATCAGCAGATTGCAGACGAGGCGCCTCATTTGGGCAAAAAAAGTCGCTCTGTGGCACGCTCGAGAACGCCACAGCTTCCAGCGCCTGGCCTGGCCGGGGGAATGGACTGGCCGGGGGAATGCCAGCCAGTCAGGACACATGAGCGACGCGGCCACGCCTCCAGGAAGTGACGTTTCCACTGTCCACTGCTCAGTGCAAGTACGGCTGCTCTGCACAATGACACTTGCTCTCATGTTGCAGGAGAGGACTGGTGTTAAAATTATCATTATCAAAGACGGCCCATTACCAACAGGTGCAGACAAACCCCTTCGGATCACAGGAGACCCTTTCAAATAGCAGAGAAAGCTGAACTCTTAAAGGCAAGCAGAAGGCTGTTTTTGTTTTTTATTCTCTAAAACTGTAATGGGATTTTAAGGGAACTGATTGGCCTCTAGTGCTGTC
Organism: Lithobates sylvaticus; assembly: GCA_028564925.1. Classification (NCBI taxonomy): domain Eukaryota; kingdom Metazoa; phylum Chordata; class Amphibia; order Anura; family Ranidae; genus Lithobates; species Lithobates sylvaticus. The sequence goes on along the minus strand of CM053029.1, from coordinate 110,665,591 downwards.
CCTCCCCGTTCCTGTCTGATGCTGCTTTGGGGATCACAGGAAGCTATTATATAGGCAATAATGTTTATTTGTTCCTTCCTCAAGCCAAAATTATGTAGTCAGAGCAGCAAATGCTGTGTACAACGTTGTCATGATGGTGTGACCCCAGATGCAGCAGCACAGAGGTAGATGGGGGGCACTGACTGCTTTTACATATGGAGTAGGCATTAGATTTACTGGCAAGAGCAAACTTGGCAGGTGGGGGTGACGCTAATTCTCCCTCTGTCTAGCTATCTATCTATCTATCTTTCTTCCTCTATCTAGCTATCTATCTTTCTCTCTATCTCTATGTATCTCTCTATCTATCTATCTCCCTGTATGTATCTATCTATCTTTATTTATCTATCTATCTTTCTCTCTTATCTATCTATCTATCTTTATTTATATGTATCTATCTATCTATCTCTTTATTTATCTATCTATCTTTCTCCCTGTATGTATCTATCTATCTTTATATCTATCTATCTTTCTCCCTGTATGTATCTATCTATCTTTATTTATCTATCTTTCTCCCTGTATGTATCTATCTATCTATCTATCTTTCTCCCTGTATGTATGTATCTATCTATCTATCTGTCTTTATCTATCTATCTATCTATCGTGCAGCCTGGTATATGATGTGGATTATATAAGGGGTGTGGCTTGTGTGACGTGGGAGGGGCCAAACGTGGAGGGGCGGGGTCTTGCGCCCCCCCATCCTAAAACTTCACCAGCCGCCACTGCCATAGATACATCATCTATTTTCCTAAACCTATACCCCATACCTGCTGTGGACACAGCCAATGCATTTACTATAGTCAGTGAACCTGAATACAGGAAAACACCTGCTGAATTTCTTTGTACTACAGTGTCAGGAAAAGGCAAACTAGTATAGAGAAAAATGAAATCAGGGGCCGACTGGCAGCTTTTGGCCCAGGGGGCAAGTACAACTCAGAGGCCTATGGTGCAGCAACTTGGCCTACCTCCCACTCTGACTCCTTCCTGCCAAGAGAAGGAGATAGGGGGGGAGCAAAAGGGGTGAATGAGGAGGGTCAAAGGGAAGAAGAGAGAGGAGAGAGAGGGAAGTAGGAAAATATGTGAGAGAGTGTGCGGAAGGGGGGGGTGGGAGAGAGGTGGGGAGAAAGAGAGAAAAGGGGAGCAATATAGTGTGGGGGTGAGAGACAAAGAGAGGGATGGTTGAGGAGTGGAGAGATTGGAAAGAGGGTAAAAAAGAGAGAGGGAGGGGAGAAGAGGGGGGGAGAGAGATGGGGAGAGAGAGCGAGAGAGTGGGGGAGAGAGAGGGGGGTAGAGAGAGAGGGGGATAGTGATAGGGGAGAGAGAGAGAGGGGGAGAGAGGGGAGAGAGGGGGATAGAGATAGGGAGAGAGGGGAGGAGAGAGAGGGGGAGGAGAGAGAGAGAGACGGGGAGAGAGAACAAGGAGAGGAGGGGGAGAGAGAGAGAGAGAGAGGGGGAGAGAGAGAGAGAGGGAGAGGGAGAAGAGTAGTTTGCTGGGTGATGGACAGAGCAGTCATGTGTGTGCAGAAAAATTGATCCTCCTCATCATTGGACTCACCCCAATCCCCAAATTCATCAGACTACTGGCACCCAGAGAAGCTTCTGCATTGCTGGGTTGAATCCACAACACAGGTGGGGGGCGGGGCTTCACCAAGCAGTCAACCCCGCAGTCTGCAGCTCAGGTCTCCGGACCGAGAACGGCAATGGTTTTCCCTCGGCTTGACACGCTCCCACCTGTCAGCTCCACTACACATTTCTGCAGGATGTGCAGAAGAGAAGACAGAGCATTTTCCATGGGTGGTGTGAGGACCTGTATAGAACAGGCTGACACTTTTTTTACATGACACCGTACAGCCCGTGAAATGAAAGAGATGGGAAGGGGGGTGTTAGCAGTCCCGGCATGAGGAGATCGGTCCCGCCCATCCATAGGCAGTGCAATCCTTCCCAATGCTGGGCTCCTCACTCATTGTCAAGCAAATTAGATGGTCACTGGCCCATGTGAGCGCAAGGCCTTAGGCGCCGCCTAATTTGCCTAATTAGAGAACCGCCTCTGTTACCACCTCAATAGCAGGATCAAGCAACAATCATCTGTGAGTGTAAAAAGTACTGTAGGTATATTTTTAATTTCAGCTGTGGCATTGCCACCCTTGGACTTCAAGTACTGGCACATTCCACATTGTCACTGTAGCAGCTCTCTGGGGTGGGGGGGTTACTAAACCTGAAAACGCACAGAATCTGGTGCAGCTGTGCATATTAACCAATCATCTTATAACTTCAAGTGATTGTAAAGGATCATGTTTTATTTTTTTTAAATAACAAACATGTACTACTTACCTCCACTGTGCAGCTCATTTTGCACAGAGTGGCCCTGAATATCGTCTTTTGGGGTCCCCCAGTGGCTCTTGCGGCTCCTCTCCACATCAGATTACCCCCTAGGAGAAGCACTCTCCCAAGGGGGTTATCTTGCGGGCACGCTCCCGAGTCCCGCATTGGTGTCTATAGACACCAATGGTGGACTCGGTCCCGCCCCCCCCCCCCCCCCGGTGCATGCGTCATTGGATTTGATTGACAGGAGCGGGAGCCAATGGCTGTGTTGCTATCAATCTATCTAATCAAGAGCCAGAACCCCGTGGAGAGAGGGAGAGCACGTCCCCGCCGAAGTGATGAAGGGGCTCAGGTAAGTAAAACGGGGGGGGGGGCTGCCAGGTGTTTTTTCACCTCATGCATAGGATGCATTAAGGTGAAAAAACACTAGGGTTTTTTTTTTAATTAAGCTTTGACAGTAAGGCCCCTTTCACACTGGGGCGGGGAGCCCGGTGACGGTAAAGCAGCGCTATATTTACCGCTGCTTTACTGTCATTTTAACTGCGGTATTCGGCCGCTCGCGGTGCAGTTTTACCCCCCGCGAGCGGCCGAAAAAGGGTTAAAGACCCCCGCAGAGCGCGACGGTATTGCCGCGGTTTCCCATCCAAATCAATGGGAAGGAGCGGTATAGGAGCGGTGAACACACCGTTCCTATACCGCTCCAAAGATGCTGCTAGCAGGACTTTTTTTGTCCTGCTAGCGCACCGCTCCAGTGTGAAAGCCCGCCGGCTTTCACACTGGAGTGAATGGGGCAGTATTTTTTCAGGCGGTATACAGGCGCTATTTTAGCGCTTTACCGCCTGAAAAACGCCCCAGTGTGAAAGGGGCCTAAGACCTAGAAGACACCCCTGTCATTGCTCATACATATTCACATGAAAATCATGCAAAGAGTCCACAATATGTGCACAGAGAGAGTGAACACTATTTCTCTTATCAACCGTTGTGGTACACAGTTCTGTATGTTCAATGTACTCTGAGAAATGAATGTTACAGTAACTATACACACACACACACACACTTCAATGTACTCTGAGAAATGAATGTTACAGTAACTATTACAATTCTATTTATAGTTACTGTAAAAAAAAAAAAGTTTTTTTTTCTCTAATTTATTAGACAAAATTTTAACCAAATGTTACACAAAATTCCTTTCTCAGACACAGTGATATCACAATTAAGCTAACACTGTCAATGATCTAGTAGATATAAACAGGACATTATAATTATTATACAGGTTTTATATAGCGCCAACAGTTTGTGCAGCGCTTAACAAAATGACATTACAGTTACATTATAATTTGGTACAAGAGGAATCAGAGGGCCCTGCTCGCTAGAGCTTACAGTCTAGGACATGATACAGAGTGATCTTAGCTTGTGGTTTACTGAATCTTAAGATAAGCTATTCCCAACATCAAATCTTCTTCCTGGCGTTCTCTCCCTCCAGCCAGTTCATCTGTAAAACATACATAGAGTTACATCCAACCATGAGTGTTGTCTAGGACTTCTCATTCATCATCTGATCAGAGAGACTTTATACTTTCCTGTCCCAGTTACCATTAATATAATCTTTGCTCAGCAGCAAAGCTGCCTGAAGAATCTACACATCTGAGACATTTTAAGGAATGTCCGATGCCTGCGATTCTTTGCCACTCTCCGATTCATCCTGCCAACCCTTACATCACCTACCAGGTACAAATGGTCAGTTTGGCGGGAACCGGCTGACTTTTGGCTGGTGAGTATAGCTCCCTGTCCAACAGAAGTTGGTTTCAACACCAGCTTCTGTCAAACAAGCATGCTGGAAAACCAGAATTCGATCAGAGCTCACAGCCAATGGCTGATCAGTATATTCTGGTGGGGGGCAGTACCCATACCAGAATACAATAGCTCATTGGGGGAGATCACCGCACTAACATCACTTGTGTTAGTACAGCGATCTGTATGTTTTTTTGTTTTTTTTTACGTTCAGCCCACTTTGTTGAACGAAAACAAAAAAATATATATGACACATAACATACATATATATATAACACATAAGACATAGAAACTACCAGATGTTATTCTTTGGGCAGCTTTGTGAGTCATCTCCGCTCTTGCTTTTCTTGGCTTCCTATAAACTTTCAAATAGATAGGGAGCATCTGAAAGCAAACCTATAATGCTGTGTTCGCTCTAGAATAAAAATAATTGTACCACCAGATGCATCTATTTTTGTATGTATATTTATTAAATAAACATTTTTATATTTCTTCCACTATTCATATATAATTATCCTAAAACCATGGTACAGTTTACCCATACAATTGTCTAAAATGCAAGTATAGTCCATTCCACTCCCCCAATGTTTCTTATGATCCAAGTCTCCCCCCCCCCCCCCAACTTTATAGAACAGTATAGCTCATGCTTCTCCTCTAACATTTATCTAAAGAAGAATTATGGTCCTAGCGCCTACTCCAACTTTTCTCCTAAAGGATAAGTATGGTCCAATACTCCTTCCCAAGGAACAAGTATGGTCCATGCTCCTTCCCAATGTTTTCCTAAAGAACAAGTATGGTCCATGCTCCTCCCCAGTGTTTTCCTAAAGAACAAGTATGGTCCATGCTCCTCCCCAGTGTTTTCCTAAAGAACAAGTATGGTCCATGCTCCTTCCCAACGAACAAGTATGGTCCATGCTCCTTCCCAACGAACAAGTATGGTCCATGCTCCTTCCCAATGTTTTCCTAAAGAACAAGTATGGTCCATGCTCCTCCCCAATGTTTTCCTAAATAACAAGTATGGTCCATGCTCCTCCCCAATGTTTTCCTAAAGAACAAGTATAATCCATGCTCCTCCCCAATGGTTCCCTAAAGAACAAGTATGGTCCATGCTCCTCCCTAAATTTTCTCCAAAGAACAAGTATGGTCCATGCTCCTTTCCAACGTTTTCCTAAAGAACAAGTCTGGTCCATGCTCCTCCCCAAATTTTCTCCAAAGAACAAGTATGGTGCATGCTCCATCCCCAGCTGCTACTGTAAGAAATAGAATATAACAATGTACCTCCATGTAAAATAATTCTCATTTATCAGTGCGTGGCCTGCCCAGGACTTGAACAGTACAGTGCATTTTTACTGAAGTACACTGTGATACATGCACAGGATCAGCCAAGGATGAGTTCTAGTCATAAAAATCATGGCCAGTTTGCCCAGCTCATACTGTGCTGGGCAAACTCCAATCAAGAGTTCAAAGCTGAGGCTGAACCTTTGAAAAGTCAGGGCAGACTGATGCAAACCACCCTGATCTAGAATCTGTCAGTTTTAGGGTAGGTGAGAAGTTTGAATTCTGGATGAGGGACAATGGTTGCTATTTCACCGCTTATGCTAATTACAGCAGCAGCCTGCAGAAACTGTGAAAGAATAGCCAAGTCTTTTCCTGGTCCTGTCCTACTACCAATGGTGCAGCTAGCCTCAGAGCTACAACAGACTGGAATGTGTTCATATTTAATATTTCCTTTGACATTCGCTCACCAAGGCATCTCTGACCAGACTGATTCTGTTCTGTGGAATGGAGCATTCAAGGTGTTGAGGTTCTGTGAATGACACTTCATTTGGCACCTAAAATAAACATATATCATTGTAATTACTACTATATTATCTGAGCTTAAATCGATGAAGGGCTATGGGTTTAGTACAGTGACTATAGCAACCAATCAGAATCATGATGTGACTAATTTAAGTGCAGCAAACTTTTATTTTATAACTACAACCGACTGAGCATCCACCTCACTGATAATAGTCTTCTTGATCCCCTTCAGTCTGGATTTCGTCCTCAACACTCCACAGAAACTGCTCTCCTAAAACTAACAAATGATCTACTAACGGCCAAAACCAATCGACATTATTCTGTACTCCTACTCCTGGACCTCTCTGCGGCCTTTGATACGGTTGACCACCCCCTCCTCCTCAAAAAACTCCACACCTTTGGTCTCCGTGACGGTACTCTTCGCTGGTTCTCTTCCTACTTATCCAACCGCACCTTTAGCATTTCTTACAACTCTACTTCCTCCTCTCCTCTTCCTTTCTCTGTTGGGGTCCCCCAAGGTTCTGTTCTTGGACCTCTTCTATTTTCAATCTACGCCTCCTCCCTGGGTCAACTGATAGCCTCCCATGGCTTCCAATACCACCTCTACGCTGACGACACTCAAATCTATTTCTCTACCCCTCAGCTCACTCCCTCTGTCTCCTCACGTATCACTAATCTACTATCAGATATATCCGTCTGGATGTCACACCACTTCCTCAAACTCAATTTACCCAAAACCGAACTTATAATTTTTCCACCCCCATATGCCCCTTCCCCATTCCCTGATCTCTCTGTCAAAATCGATGGCACAACTATCAGCCCATCCCCACATGCCAAGGTTCTAGGTGTAGTCCTGGACTCTGAACTCTCCTTCAAGCAACACATCCAATCACTGTCCAAATCCTGCCGCCTCCATCTCCGCAACATCGCCAAAATACGCCCCTTTCTAACCAATGACACAACAAAGCTCTTAATTCACTCCCTGGTCATCTCTCGCCTCGACTACTGCAACTCCCTTCTCATTGGCTTACCTCTACATAGTCTATCACCTCTGCAATCTATCATGAATGCTGCTGCCAGACTCATCCACCTTACCAATCACTCGGTGTCTGCTACTCCTCTCTGTCAATCCCTCCACTGGCTTCCACTCGGCCAAAGAATTAAATTCAAAATACTAACAACTACGTACAAAGCCATCCACAATTTCGCCCCCAGCTACATCACTAGCCTAGTCTCTAAATACCAACCTACTCGTTCCCTTCGTTCCTCTCAAGACCTCCTGCTCTCTAGCTCCCGCATCACCTCCTCCCATGCTCGCCTCCAGGACTTTTCCAGAGCCTCTCCAATCCTATGGAATGCCTTACCCCAATCTGTCCGCCTATCTCCTACTTTATTAGCTTTTAGACGATCCCTGAAAACCCTTCTCTTCAGAGAAGCATATCCTACCCACACATAACAACTGTATCTTCATTTTCTCCATCAGCTCACCCCCCACAGTATTACCTTTTGTTCCAATTGACCCTCCCTTCTAGATTGTAAGCTCCAACGAGCAGGGCCCTCTGATCCCTCCTGTATTGATTTGTATTGTAACTGTACTGTTTGCCCTCATGTTGTAAAGCGCTGCGCAAACTGTTGGCGCTATATAAATCCTGTATAATAATAATAATAATAATAATTTTATTGTTGCAGTTTACAGCAGTACTTTGTGTCTAATCACTGGTCTTTTCCATGCTGTAGTGGAGGAGTATTATTATTATTATTATTCACGATTTATATAGTGCCAACAGTTTACGCATCGCTTTACAATGTATGGGGGGGGGACAACACAATTACAGTACAATACAAAAGGTACAGGAGGGCCTGGCTTGTAGAGCTTACATTCTAAAGGGAGCGGGGTGGTACAAAAGGTAATAGCTGCAGAGAATGATTTGATGGGGGTGGCAACATTTTGAGCACAGTGTGCCGAAATCTTTTTCAAAGAAATTGAGCGTGCCGATATTATAACCAAAAAATGTAAACTTCCCACTCTCAATTGCAAAAATTATTTTTTATAAAGTAAATGCTGTAAACTACTTTAGTAGTGAGAAATTACCATCCTGTACTCTCACGCCTCAGATCAGCCCCAATTCCTGCACCTCCACACCTCAGATCACTGTCCCCCCTGCTCATCTGCCCCACCACTGTGCTACCCGGCACATCTGCTCCACTGCCATACCCTCATGCTCTTCTGTCTTACCGCTGAACCATCTTCTCATCTGGCCTAACACTGTACTTATCTGTCCCACCACTGTAACCCCCTTTCTCATCTGCCGAATATCTATACATGTATACTCAGCTTTAGTTGGCTTTCACACCAAGCCGCCTATAGCGTCGGCAGTAAAACGCTGCTATTTTTAGCGGCGTTTTACCATCGGATTTGCGGTGCATTTCGGCCGCTAGCGGGCGCTTTTACCCCCCGCTAGCGGCTGAGAAAGGGTTAAAATCGCCCGCAATAGCAGCATTTTGCTGGCGGTATTACAGCGCTGCCCCATTGATTTCAATGGGGAGCAGCGGTGGAGGAGCGGGGAGTTCACCGCTCCAAAGAAGCTGCTGGCAGGACTTTTCCTGATGTCCTGCCAGCGCACCGCTCCAGTGTGAAAGCCCTCGGGCTTTCACATTGCAGACAATGGAGCAGCAGTTTGAGGGCGGATTGCAGGCGCTATTTCTAACGCTATAGCGCCTGCAAAACGCCCTCGTGTGAAAGGGCTTAGTGTGTCAGAATGATAGTCAGGCAACAAGCATTTTTATAAGAACTTCAACATAGTGGCCTCCATATTTCTATACCGACTGGTTTCCTATAAATATGCCACAAGCTGACATGTATCTGAGGCACTGTGGAATGGGGTGAGCTCCTGGCTGATGGTCCCTGTAGTCCTGGTTGTGACATCATCAGGAGTAGCAGAGCATGGAATATGAAGCCTGCATGGGGGTAAGTGCCTCTTAACAATAATGCTGCGGAAAGGGGTGCTTTCCAAATCCACTGACATCTATAATAGGATATTTTCCTCCCACTGAAACCAATGCTGGGGCAGCATTTTAACCATTGGCACAGGGGCATTTTTTTTTTCTTTTTATCTCTGACACCTGGGCAGATCTTACTCCTGACCACAGTGCAACCCCCCAAACAGCCTGACTAAGACTAAACATTGACCCCTGATCTGGAGTAAGTCTAGGACTACACTGGCAATTAAATCTTTTTACTACTCCTTGGTACCTGGCTCATGTGCATTACATTGAAATCAATGTGCTGCTAATGAGATGACTGCCAAGGAACAGTTGAATCTCTTGGTAGATTGGCCAGTATCTTGTAATGGTCATTGTAGCCCTAGGCTTACAAGGCTTTTTGATGTCCTGGTGTAGCTACCCTTTGAGAGTTATCCTCTCCATAGAAAGAGACAAGTTTATTTGTCATACATTCTTTGATCTAAATTATAATTTTTTTTAACAAGAAGAATCTGAATTATTCTTACCTCTGCATAGGATTCCTGGAGACTTTCAACTTCCCGCTTTCCGCCAGGCCGTAGTCCATAAGACCAGTGTTGGCCATGACTCATATGAGAAGACAGCAGGAGAATAACGGCAAGAAGCAGAACTACTGTCACATGGCGGCTCATACTATACAAAATAAGGGGAACAGATTATATGTAGAAGGCGCATTTCACTGGAACAAAAGACATCCTCTTTTATGTCTGTTCCTACTGGTGCCATTGCTGTAGCAACACACTTTTGCCACTTGTTTTGATATTATTTTTCCATGTACATTTCACTGTATATTTTAACTGCCCTGTAGATGGCAAGGTCATCTGAGTGTCTTCAGATAAACATTGTGTAACCTTGCCCTAAACCAGTGACATTACTGATCTGAGCAAAATACATCAAGAAAATAGAATACATAAAAACTAGAAAGTGTAGTCTTAAGGCCCATACACACGATCAGACTTTTTGACAACAAACATACAAATTAGCTGTTTTAAGGCAACATCCGACCGCGTGTACGCTCCATAGGACAAACTTTTTTGGTTTTCATCGGACAAAAGTTCGCTCTGCAAACAGACAAACTTTTCGGCAACAAAAGTCCGATGGAGCAAAGTCCGATCGTGTGTACAGAAAACCATCGGACTTTAGTACAAACACGCATGCTCAGAACCAATGCAAAAGATCAGACAACAATACAGAGGTTGACCAAAGGGTGGCGGTAAAGTCCAAACATGTGTATGCAATACAAGTTCACGGCCAACGCCCTTTGGACAGAAATCCACGGAAACGTTTGTTTAAAGTCCGATCGTGTGAACGAGGCTTTAGGCTGATCATAAATAAAGAGCAGGTGGACATGCAGATATGAAATAACCATAGACCTGGTTTGTCTCTTACTCAGTGGGTCCATAAATACGCTTGGCTAGGCTGCACATGTTTATAGTTCTAAAAGAGCCTCATAAGGAAAGTAGTAATTTGCCAAATTGTGTATTTAGCTAAATAAAATTGTCAGGATCCCCCTAGAGCAGTCGTTCTCAAGCAGGGTTCCTCCAGGGGTTTCTTGAATTGTGGCTAACTAACCTCCCATCTGATCGTGCCAAGTCCTACGCCACTTGGCAGACCCAACGGCATGATTTCAAGAGTGTCATGCTGGCCACCCCGTGTTTCCTGTCCTGCTAGAATGTCTTCACTCCACTCAGGTTTAGTCACTTGCGTTGTTTTATAGTTAAACATCAGTACACACACATCTTTCACAGTGCGAGGTTGTACAAAAAAAACTGACAGAGGTTTTAACTCTTTCCCATTAAATTCAATATTTAAACTTAATAGTTGGATCCATACCTACTGCAATTTTCCTTCCTGGTCAGCAATCATATGGAACATTGCAACATCACTTTGCATCACATCACTTCTGCCTGGCAGCACTAGGGTGCTGGTTCACAACTCAACCAGGACACTACTTGCATGGAATTAGCATGTTCCCTCTTTGCTTGCATGGGTTTCCTCAGGGCACTCCGGTTTCCTCCCATGGTGGTAGGTCAAACTGCTCCTATCTATACTGGCCCTTTTAACCACTTCAGCCCCAGACCAATTTGCAGCCAAAGGACCAGGCCCCTTTTTGCGATTCGGCACTGCGTCGCTTTAACTGACAATTGCGCGATCGTGCGACATGGCTCCCAAACAAAATTGGCGTCTTTTTTTCCCACAAATAGAGCTTTCTTTTGGTGGTATTTGATCACCCCTGCGGTTTTAATTTTTTGCGCTATAAACAAAAATAGAGCGAAAATTTTGAAAAAAATGCAATATTTTTTACTTTTTGCTATAATAAATATCCCCAAAAAAGATATAACATTTTTTTTTCCTCAGTTTAGGCCGATACGTATTCTTCTACATATTTTTGGTAAAAAAAATTAGCGATTATTGATTGGTTTGCGCAAAAGTTATAGCGTTTACAAAATAGAGGATAGTTTTATAGCATTTTTATTAATATTTTTTTTTTTTTTTTACTAGTAATGGCAGCGATCAGCCATTTTTATTGTGACTGCGACATTATGGCGGACACATCGGACATTTTTGACACATTTTTGGGACCATTGTCATTTATACAGAAATCAGTGCTATTTAAATAGCACTGATTCCTATGTAAATGACAGTGGCAGTGAAGGAGTTAACCACTAGGGGGCGGGGAGGAGTCAGTGTGACGTGTTGTGTTTTTTTTTACAGTAGGGGGCGTAGCTGATGTCTGACGTCACTGATCGGCTGTTCCCGATGACAGGGAACAGCAGATCAGTGACAGGCAGTGTAGGAAGCGCGGGGAGAGGTTTGTTTACACAGACCTCTGCCCGTTCTTCAGCTCTGTGACCCGATCGCGGGACACCAGCGGCGATCGGGTCTGTTGGTCCCGCGGCCGTAATCACGGAGCTCCCGACCGGGTCGCGAGCGCGCCGACGGCGGCGCGCCCGTGACCCCACGGCTCGGCAATTAAAGGGGACGTACCCGTACGTGCTTTTGCCTAGCCGTGCCATTCTGCCGACGTATATGTGCAGAAGGCGGTCGGGAATCGGTTAAAGAGTCATTGTAATCATTTGATGAAGATTTTTCTTCCATTTGTTCACTTTGCCACATTAGAATAAAAAAAAAAAATGATCTAAAGTTTTCGATTTGACTGATTGAAAATGTATCGCTTTGAACATTTCAAATCAAAAAATAAAAATTGGTAAATAATTAAATAGATAATACGAATTCTGAATACGAATTGAACAAATTGAACTAAACTAAATGACTAGTTTAATGAATAAAAAAGGAAACACATTTTTCGTAATGCACATGTCTATTCACTAGGATCCCCCTAGAACAGTCATCATCAACCAGGGTTCCTTCAGGGGTGGCTAAGGGTTCTTTGAGTTGTGTCTAACGGACCTCCCATCTGATGGCACCTGCATAGTTCCAGGTCCAACGTCACTTGGCAGAACCAACAGCATGACTGCAAGGGCGTCATGCTGGCCATGCTGTAAGGAGGCATTCTTCCGACCACTAATGTAAGGGACATTTTCCCAATGATTCCTGTTGAAATAATTTTCAGGTCTCAGGGAACCCCTGGTACAATTAGTCTAAGGGTTCCTCTGTGGTAAAAAGATTGCTCTAGAGCAGCCTTTCTCAACCGGTGTGCCGTGGCACACTGGGGTGAGGCCAGAGGTCCTCAGGTATGCCGCGGGATCATGGTAGAGAAGGGCAGATGTGCCTGATCTCCCGATCTCCTGCCAAACTCTACATCGGCACTGTGAGAGAGCTCCGTCAGCCTCAGCAAAGTGAAAGTAAGGCCCCTTTCACACTGGGGCGGTGCGGGCGTCGGCGGTAAAGCAGCGCTTTATTTAGCGCTGCTTTACCGTCGTTTTAGCAACGGTATTCGGCCACTAGCGGGGCGGTTTTAACCCCTGCTAGCGGCCGAAAAAGGGTTAAAACCCCCCGCAAAGTGCCGCTTTGCCGGCGGTATTGCCGCGCTGTCCCATTGATTTCAATGGGTAGGGGCGGTATAGGAGCGGTGAATACACCGCTCCAAAGATGCTGCTAGCAGGACTTTTTTAACGTCCTGCTAGCGCACCGCTCCAGTGTGAAAGCCCTCTGGCTTTCACACTGGAGTGAAAGGACCCACTTTTTTCAGGCGCTATACAGGCGCTATTTTTAGTGGGATAGCGCCTGAAAAACGCTTCAGTGTGAAAGGAGACTAAAGGGATGGGGAGTGTGCTGTGCTCTCTGCTTCCCCCTACAGTGCAGTACCCGGCTGTGTGAGGAAAGGTACTGTACTAGAACTTTTTAAAGAGCGTTATACATGTGTCTCTGTCTGCACATGTGTGTTGTGTTTACATGTGTCTGTGTGTGTTTGTACAAGTGTGTGTGTGATTACATGTGTCTGTATGTGTGCATGTATACATGTGTGTGTGTGCATTTGTCTATATGTGTGCGTATGTCTGTTGTGTTTACACGTGTGTGTGTGTGTGTGTACATGTGTCTGTGTGTTGTGTGTGTTTGTACAAGTGTATGTGTGAGTACATGTGTCTGTATGTGTGCATGTATACATGTGTGTGCGTGTGTGTGTACATACTTGTGTGTGTTTGTACTTGTGTGTGTGTACATGCGTCTGTATGTGTGCATGTTAACGTGTGTGTGTGTATACATGTGTGTGTATGTTACTTTTAATCCTGACCCCCCCCCCCCCTATTCCTGTACCATCAGAACTGCTTTTTTAGGGCTTTTTTGTGATAGCAGCAAGGACTGCTGCTCCTCTGAAAAGCAATCAATGCTCAGATCGCATTTCAGAGACATTTGACAGGCGGTAAAGAGGCAATATGTTGCCTCCTCTCCACCTGTTTTAAGCCCGTAAATGCAGCATCACCACACCACAACCATGCAATGCACACAGTTGCGGGGTGGTTGCAGTGCAGCCCCATTCGCCCTGGGTATACCTACAACTGCAGCCACAGCATGTGTACACCCCCAGTTGCTGCCTCTGCAGCTAAAGGGGGAGCAGTTGGGGGGTGGTAAAAACGGCTCAACCATGTGGTTTTACCGCCCCTCCAGCCTGACATGTGAACAAGCCCTTGGGTTCATATCTGGGTTAATGCATGCTGTGTGTAGTGCAGCCCATTCATTTCAATGGGCTTCCCTACCCACAGAAATGCAGGGAAAGAAGCTCAGACCCTTTATTTTAACCACTTCAATACCAGGCACTTTCCCCCCTTCCTGCCCAGGACAATTTTTAGCTTTTAGCGCTGTCACACTTTGAATGACAATTGCGCAGTCATACAACACTTTACCCAAACTACATTTTTTATAATTTTCTTCTTTTTTTGGTGGTATTTGATCACCTCTGTGGTTTTTAATTTTTGCACTATAAACGAAAAAATACCGAAAATTTTGAAAAAAAAAAAAAAAAAAACTGATGGGCACTGATAGGCAGCACTGATAAGCGGCACTGATGAGGAGCTACTGACAGGCATTACTGAGTGGCACTTTGATGGAGCACTGACAGGCATTACTGATGGGGTGCAGATTGGCACTTTTTTGGGCACTGATTGGCACTTTTATGGGCAATGACAGGCGTTTATAGAGGGGGACAGGCTGGCAGGTGATGGGCACTGATTGGCAGCTGATGGGCACATTTTGATGGGGGCTGTGCTGATAATCAATGTGCTGATTATCAGCACAGACCCCCCCCCCCCCCTCGACAGGGAGAGCTGCCGAGGCCGAAGCCAAGCTGCGCGCCCGCCTCTGTTATCCTGATCATTTCATATGACGTCCGGTCAGGATAATACAACCACTGCCGCCGTCATTTTGCTATACGGCGGGCGGCAAGTGGTTAAAAAGCACCAAAAGCACCCCATGTTTGCCAATGTGTGGGGTACCATTAAGAATTAATTGCACCCCTAAAGAGCACAGCATTTGTCTGTGTGTCAGGACTGAGCATGATTGTGCTAGTGTTCCCCGACACATAGTAATGTGAACCAGGCCTTGGACAGGGGTGTCTCAAGACTGAAAATTCTTTTCAAGGGCGCCCCGAATGGAAAAAGGTTGAGAAACACTGCTCTAGAGTGTGTTACCTGTCCTGCTGGAATGGCGCCTCTCCGCTCAGGTCTGGTCTGGTGACAGATGTTCCCTTCGATGTCTCCTATTTATACATCAGTACAAACATCTCTCGCAGTGTGGGGTTGTACCATGACAGAGTAAATACAAAGCACCCTGCTGATTAATCTGGATAAAGTCAGCAGCAGCGGGGAAGATTGGCTCAGATTGATTTGGGGGGGGGGGGGGGGGGGGGGTCATGTCCCGTTGTCTATTGTTTACCAGAATTATACATCCCTTAGCTAATTCCTTTTATGGGAACTTAAAATCTAACATGTCACAAGCTATATTTTACATGGAATTCAAAAGAATCTGTTAGGGCCCACTCAGACGGTACCAACATACTTTCTACTGCAACGCACGATCCGCCATGCTAATAATTAAAAAAAAAGCACATCAATACACAAGTACAGGAGTAGGTAACACATACCGTATGTTGTATTGCCCTGCATTAAAAAAAAAAAAAAAAAAACGCACGATCCGCCATGCTATATATATTTTAAAAAAAAGCACATACAATGTAACATACAAAGTACAGGAAGTAGGTAACACATCTGTTGTATTGCCATAATACTGACAACATAAAATAGAAAAAAAAAAAAAAATAAAAATAATAAATGTAAAAATAAAATAAAAGGATAACTAGCACTACCTAATGAAATGATGATTAATATGATGAATGAATGATTTAAATAGATGTATCATATCAAACCATAACCTATACTACAAATTATAAATATATATGATGGATGATTTATAAATATCTTATATGTAAATGAAACAATAAATATAAACGATGATATAAAAGAAGAAAATAACTATATAAATATTGAGAAGAGAAAATATAAATTTAAATAACGATACTAACTCACTAATGATATATAAATTGATAATACTATATGAAATCTATAATACATATCAAATATAACAAATAAATATTTATAAATATGAATGATTGTATTGATTTAACTAAACCTGAATACAAAATATTACTATATATGTAATAAAGATATACTAACTATTCTGAATAATCTCATGAAAATATGTATCATAATATAATAATAACTATGAAAAATCAAATATGTTAATATGCATGACATATAAATATATACATATGAATAACATAAAATATATTGATATTGAATAAAATGATAATATATAAAAAAAAGATGAATAATAATGATAATGATATAATAATGTATAATCTAAATTGATGAATAATATATAAAAATCTATGGATATATATGATATATGTGATCATATAGATACAATGATATAAAATATCCTATTATTTATAATCAATTATGATATAAATATTCTAAATAACTAAGTAATAACAAAGATAATGAATATATATGGTATTGATGCACTACTACAAATGAAAAATATATGAAAAAAATTGCTAATAATGATACATCATTATCAAGACAATAAAAATAAATAAAATCACTATCTTCATAAAGCTAATATTCCATTGATATTATGTCTTAGGGGCGATCATGGTAATCAAAGTACCCAAAAATAAAATATATGAAATGACTCATCAATATATGACAAACAGGAACAGTGATGGAATACCTAATAAAATAAAATAACCATAAACACACATCATGGGGTAAAATATCAGTCAAAATCTATATAATAAAATATAGTCAACTTTGATTGATGATGTCAGGGGATAAATAACAATATAATTGATACTGGATATTAAGATGTAGGGGGGAGCAATAAATATTATACTAAATAATAAATATTTAAGAATAACAATAAAAATCAAAAAATTAAAACTTACAATATATATAATAATATATGTATCTAATATATATCTAATATATATAATGTCATAAATGTAAAATATATATATATAATAATGTATCACGCTAATATACAATCACTATATCGTATATATATATTTGTAATATATGATATAATATATAATAAATATGAAATGAATAACATATTGTAGGGGAAACTAATGGAATGAATAACTATAAATATATTAATAAATATATACTATGAAATAAGAAAAGTGTTCTAAGCATGTATAAAGCACATATAAATCCAATATATTAATTAAAATAATAGATGTGAATAAATAATAACAATATACATCATGAAATCTATAAACAAATGTCTACCTACTATATACAATATCCATACAAATTCAAATCATAAGATATATGACAAAATAATAATATAATGAATATGGAAAATGAAGACGTAACCTAACATATAAAATATATATATGATATATATATATGCATAAGCATATAACTATATATGAAATATACAACTGATTAGTATGAATATGTATAATGATGATAATATGAAAAACTGATAAAACTAATTAATGTCGAATGAAATGAAATAATGACCTAAATCAAAAAATATATGAATATAAATTAAATATCTCAACTGATGAATTAATACACATTTATATCTATCATAATATCATATATTGCTGAAAATCTACACTGAATTGATTGTAAAAATAAAAAATATAACATATAATAAATACTGAAATCAAATGATATAATGATAAATGATAAAAATCTCAGCATATATATATCATATATCACACAACTTAATAATAGAATTATATACTATATAAAAAAAAAAAGATAAAAATTAATAAAGGGTCCTATTTAAAATTTTCATGCATTTAAATGCCCGTCCCTGATCTAGAAATTACAATGATTTTTTTTATTTTAATACAAAATTGTCAAATTAACAAGTAATTTCTCACACACGGCATGGGCATACTTTTAATTACAACCCAAAGCACATTTTGCTACTCGTCCTGAGTATGGCGATACCACATGTATGAGACTTTTTCACAGCCTGGCCACATACAGGGAGCACCTTCAGGCATTCTAGAGACATAAATTACACATTTAATTTCCTGACTACCTTATCACATTGTTGAAGGCCCTAGAGCACCAGGAAAATTTAATTACCCACAAAATGACAACATTTTGGAAAGCAAAGACCCCAATGTATATTCTATGAGGCATCATGGGTTTTTTGAACATGTCATTTTTTTCACAAGTTTTTTGAAAATTTGGAAATAAAATGAAAACATATATATAAATATATAAGATATTTATAAAACATATATATATATATATATATTTTTTTTTTTTTTTTTTTTACACAAAGTTGGAAATGTATAAGATATTTCTAAAACATAGCATGAAAATGCCAAGAATTACACCCCAAAATACATTGTGCTACTCGTTCCGATACCACATGTGTGAGACTTTTTCACAGGCTGACCACATAAAGAGAACCAGCATCCAAGAAGCACCTTCAGGTGTTCTAGGGACATAAATTACACATTAAATTTTCTGACTACTTATCACATTTTTGAGGGCCTTGGAGCACCAGGACAGTGGAAACACTCACAAAATGACCCCATTTTGGAACGCAAACACCCCAACGTATATTCTATGAGGCATTATGAGACTTTTGAACATGTCATTGTTTTCCACAAATTTTTGGAAAATGCAGAAAGAAAATCAAAACGTATTTTTTTTTACACAAAGTTATCAATTTATAAGATATATTTTCAAAACACAACATGGACATACTAAGAATTACAACCCAAAATACATTCTGCTACTCATCCTGTGTATGGTGATACCACATGTGTCAGACTTTTTCACAGCCTGGCTAAACAAAGGGTAAACAAAAGATTACCAGTGGTTATAGTAGAGCAGTTATCCACAGAGGAGAGTTTTTGTCCAGGAAGCAGGCAGAGATGTGGTCAGCAACAGCCAAAGGAATCATCCAGGCAGCAGGCAGGAACATGGTCCATAAAAAAGTCCTGGGTCATTACAGGCAGCAGGCAGAGATAAGGTAAGCACAGCCAAAGTACTGGTCCAGGCAGCAGGCAATAACATCAAAGCTTAGGGCCTCGGTCAGGAAAGAATGGGGATGGGGTAGAGACTTCTTCCCACCCAAATCTCTTCAAAGCCTCCAGTCTCCAGACCCTGATCTGGGAATTACAAAACCCAGAGAAAACCAAAAAACTGTTTTTCTCTACTCAGAAAACTCTTCTGAACCCCCCACATATGTGAGATGCCTGTGTTATCTTGCATTCTTTCTCCTCCAAACCCAATGCCCTTAAACATTTATGGGAAATGGATATGAATTGAAATCTGGACAAGGGGGACCTGTCTGCATGTAACAAAAAGGACCCAGCCAAATCCGGGCGCACTGTGAGAAACTCCCTCATAGCACCCACCAGACACAAGGGCACAGCAAAAATATGAACACTTCTGCCCCTGTGAGCCTGATCCGTTTTGGACTGTCGCAAAAGCAGGGATACCCTGTCCTCCCCACAGGTGACTTCCCGATCCAACATACCCCACATAACGCACAATATCTTCGAAACCAAAGCGGCACAAACGTTTATTTTTGCGGCACAAACCAGCATAAATGCAGCACAAACGAAGGAAGTGTTTGTTTTTAAAATTCAGCAACATGGGGTAGAAAGTGGGCGGGGTTTCAGCAAATATAACGCACAATATCTCCGAAACCAAAGCGGCATAAATGTTTATTTATGCGGCACAAACGCGGCACAAACGAATGGCATGTTTGTTTTTAAAATTCAGCAACACGGGGTGCACAGTGGGCGTGGCTTGCATTTAATTTAATGTTTAATAGCTCAGAAACCAAACCAACACAAACGCTCATTTTTGCGGTACAAATCAGCACAAACGAATGGTATATTTTTATTCAGGTTTTACAAACATGGGGTGCCAACTTCACACAGCTTCTTCCTGATTCTGTGTTTGAAATGTTTTCTGGAAAATGTTGCTCATGAAGCGAATGCTCCCTGGTGAAGATCCTTGCTGGTAGATCAGGGAAGGGACAATTTCTACTATACATTTGAGGAAGGTGCTGGATCTTTCTGTTGACTTTTAATAGGCAAGGTAAATTTCAACTTTTTTTTATACCAGTAGAGGGACTTTATAGTTGATATATGGGGCTGTAACCCCCCCCCCCCCCCCAATCCCCCATATGACGTGGTTACAATCGTGCATACACTCAGACTGTGTCTTCCGTGAATTTCCACAGAGGTGTCATTGTGGATGGTGGACAGGACGTACACATCACTCTTATCCCCCCACTTCACAGCCAGCACTTTCTTGTTCCTCAGACTTGCTTATTCCCCCTTTGTAGCCTTGTGATAACCAGACTTTGTAGGAAGCCCTTCCTGTTTTTCCGGGTGGTACCACAGGCCATGTTTTTTTTACGGTACAGGAGGCAGAATAGTGGCAGACCTTTTTTGAACAGTGGGAATACCAGGTCCCAGACAATTTTTATGCTTGTGCTGATGTAGGTTGGGCACTCAGGGGCTGGAGCTGGGAGTCTTTGCCTTCGTATATGTGGAAGGCATGCACATATCCTGTGGCTCTTTCACAAAGCTTGTTGAGTTTGAATCCATACCTAGCCCTCTTACTGGGAATGTTTTGCTTGAATGGCAGCCGACCAGTAAAGTGGATTCGTCAACAGAACTGTTTTCGTCAGGGACATAAAGTTCAGCAAATCTCTTAGAAAAATAATTTATTAGTGGGTCGGATTTTACATAATTTGTCATAGTTGAGATGATCTCGGGGAGGGCACTGTGAGTTATCATTGAAATGCAGACAGCACATGATCATGTCATAGCATGACCTGGACATTGTAGCAGAATAAATTGGCATGTGCTGGATGGGGTAGGTGGACCAGTAGGCATGTAAAAAAATGTTTTTTCTGCAAGCCCCATGTTAAACATAAGGCCCCAAAAACAATTTAAACTCCTCCACTGTGAGACATCTCCAATTAAACAGACAGGCATAGGACGAATTTGCAATATATTGCTCTGTACCTGGTTAGTCTGGTCCATGATGTATTGAAATACATCGGTGGGAAAAACCTAAAAAAAAAACTGGCAGTGTTGGGCTGCACACCTGGCTGTGCGGTGAAGGGGGGGATTGTAGCTGACCCAGAGCTGGAAGGCAGCCATAATGGGTTTACCAGGGCATCTAAAAGATTGGTTTGGGCCACAATTCTTTGGGTTTGGTGTTATATTCCAGTGCTGGTACTGGGCCTTTCATCCTGGGGTCTAGCACCAACTGTTGGGGTGTATGGCGCTGCTGGTGGTTGCCTGGTATTCGGAGCATCTTATTCTTTTAGGAGGGACTGTTTCCGCCACTAATTCGGTCACAGATCCACTACTTTGCTGCACTGACAGGTTCTCCTTTTTTGGGAGGACAGGCAGCGCACAGTAGTGTAGGTGTTAAATGTTCCACTGTTGCCGAGTTCTTCTCACACAGGATCAGTGAGCTGGGAACAGCGAGTAACCACTGTCTGTTTATATTTGTGACTGACTGTGATTCATTGGCTCTTTACCCTGATCGGGGATGCGCTGTGTCTGAGGGACACAGCTCATCAACGATCAGCCATGCCGCGTGTCCCCGGAGGCGCACACGAGTGTGAAGGACATCATGTGACATCCAGTCAGAATAGTAAAGCCACCACCAGGCCATCATTCTGTTATAGGCCAGGCGGGAAGGTGTTAAATAAATTCCTCAATAGCCACTTTGTGTACCAAATGCCTTTGCAAACCCAGCTATTAGGCTTGATTCACACTAATGCGTTTTTTGATGCATTTTGCATTTTGCAGAAATGCAGGGAAATTTTTTAACATGGGTTCCTGTGGAACATGTTCACATCGATGCATTTTTGTGCCTCTGCGTTTTTGGAAAGGGTGAGGGACTTTTTTTCAATGGACCCGCATCCAAAACGCAAGTACCGCAATTTTTCCACGATTTGCGTTTTCTTTTCATTTTTTACACAAAAAAAATGTAAAAAATAAAAAACGCAGCAAAATCGTGTGTCCAAAAACGCAGCAAGCACCGCAAAAAGCACTGCAAAAACGATCAAAAGCAACATGCATAGATGTGAATCGAGCCTTACCTTGTGAAAGTAGCAGTGACCTCATAGCTGTGCTGTACACGCATACAGAGAGCAGAGCTGTGGGAAGAACCCAGCATACCCCACCCATTACAGGCTGCCTGCAGAAAACTACTGGAGGGGGTGGAGACAAGACCCCCTCCACAAGGAGAGAGAGCAGTGACTGGTCTTTATTACAGAAAACTCCTGCATAGAGGCAAAGTGCACGAGTTGTTTCCAAGCTGAATTAATACACAAATCTAGATCAAATGAACAAAGGACACAAAGATTTGAGTAATAATTCACATGGATCTTGTATTTAGTAAACTACCCACATAAAATCCTTATAATCACAGAAAAAAAGTAGAATGGAAATATAATATGACCAAAAGTTTGTAGACACCTGACCTTCATGCCTATATTAGCTTGCCGGACACGCCATTCCAAACCAGTGGCATTATAATGAAATTGGCTTCCCTTTGCAGCTATAACAGCCTCAATTTTTGGAGTGTTTTTCCACAAGATTTTGGAGTGTGCCTATGGGAATTCGTATTCACTCAAAAGATCATTTGTGAGGATCAGGTGCTGATGATGGATGAGAAGACCTGGCTTGTAATTGGCATTCTGAAAGTGTTCAGTAGGGTTGAGGTCAGGGCTCACTGCAGACCATTTAGGATCCTGGACACCAAACTCATGCCTTGTGAATGTGAACCACTGTGTTAAAGGAGGCAGAGTCAGTAGATGAATTCCTGCCTGCAGGCAGCAAGGTACTATGATTTATGTTGTCCTTAGAAATCAAATATAAACCAAAGGAATGAGCAGAGGAGAAACATAGAAGCATGCAGGGGATCTAGGAGGTAGATGAAACAGATGGCCAGCAGAGAGACAAGAACGAGCACCACGAAAGGGGATTTTTAAAGTAAGCTTATATTGAATTGTCAAATAGAACTATTGATTGTATGGCTTTACATACATAAAATGAAAATGTATGCTGCAACTATGGATCTCCTTTATCTAAAAGGAGGAAAAACTTTGTACTATTATCTTTTTGCTTATTTCATTCTTGCAAACCATCTAGAATTTCCTTGTTCAAAAATGTGTACACCTTTGCTGATCCATAATTATAGATACATCTGAAGAAAACAAATCGGTCACGGAGGAGGCAATAAACACTAGATACAGTGTAGCTGGAAAGTATTCACAGCGCTTCACTTTTTCCACATTTTGTTATGTTACAGCCTTATTCCAAAATGGATTAAATTCATTATTTTCCTCAAAATTCTGAAAAAATACCCTATAATGTTCGAAATCTTTACAAATTTCTTAAAAAAAAAAAAAAAAAAAAAACTCCCATGTACATAAGTATTCACAGTCTGCGCAATTCTTTCTTGAAGCACATTTGGCACCATTTACAATCTCAAGTCTTTTTGAGTATGATGATACAAGCTTGGCACACCTATTTTAGGGCAGTTTCTCCCATTCTCCTTTGCAGGATCCTTCAAGCCCCATCAGGCTGGATGGGGAACATCGGTGCACAGCCATTTTCAGATCTCTCCAGAGATGTCCACTCAAGGACATTCACGGAGTTGTCCCATAGCCACTCCTGTTATCTTGGCTGTGTGCTTGGGGTCATTGTCCTGTTGGAAGATGAACCTTTAATCTAGTCTGAGGTCCAGAGCACTCCGAAGCAGGTTTTCATCAAGTTGCATTCTTCGTTCCCTCGGTCCCGACTAGTTGCCCAGTTCCTGTTGCTGAAAAACATATCCACAGCATGATGCTGCCACCACCATGCTTCACTGTAAGGATGGTATTGGCCAGGTGATGAGCAGTGTCTGGTCTCCTCCAGACATGACACTTGCCATTCAGGCCAAATAGTTCAATTTTTGTTTCATCAGACCAGAGAATTTAGTTTCTCATGGTCTGAGAGTCCTTCACGTGCCTTTTGGCAAACCCCAGGCGGGCTGTCACGTGCCTTTTACTGAGTAGTGGCTTCCATCTGGACACTCTACCATACAGGCCTGATTGGCGGAGTGCTGCAGAGTTGGTTGTTCTTCCAGAAGGTTCGCCTCTATTCACAGAGAAACACTGGAGCTTTGTCAGAGTGACCATCGGGTTCTTGGTCACCTCCCTGATCAAGGCCCTTCTCTCAGTTTGGTGGTGGTTCCAAACTTCTTCCATTTATGGATGATGGAGGCCACAGTGCTCATTGGGACCTTTTCTGCACCCTTCTCCAGATCTGTGCCGATAGAATTCTGTCACGGAGGTCTACAGGCAATTCCTTGGACTTCATGGCTTGGTTTGTGCTCTGACATGCACGGCTAACTGTGGGGACCTTATATAGACAGGTGTGTGCCTTTCCAAATCATGTCCAATCTACTGAATTTACCACAGGTGGACTCCAATCAAGTTGTAGAAACATCTCAAGGATGTTCAGTGGAAACAGGATGTACCTGAGCTCAATTTTTGAGTGTCATGGCAAAGGCTGTAGATGCTTCTGTACATGTAATTTGTTTCGTTTTTTTTGTATTTTTGTTTTGTTTTTTAATAAATTTGCAAAGATTTCAAACAAACTTCTTTCATGTTGTCATTATGGGGTATTGTTTGTAGAACTTTAAGGAAAATAATAAATTTAATCCATTTTAAAATTTGGCTGTAACATAACAAAATATGGAAAAAGTGAAGCGCTGCGAATATTTTCCGGATGCACTGTAGGCAAATAGTGAATATAATACACTATGGATACTGCTAACACATTTATCTACAGTATCTCACAAAAGTGAGTACACCCCTCACATTTTTGTAAATATTTTATTATATCTTTTCATGTGACAACACTGAAGAAATTACACTTTGCTACAATGTAAAGTAGTGAGTGTACAGCTTGTCTAAGTGTAAATTTTCTGTCCCCTCAAAAGAACTCAACACACAGCCATTAATGTCTAAACCGCTGGCAACAAACGTGAGTACACCCCTAAGTAAAAATGTCCAAATTGGGCCCATTTAGCGATTTTCCCTCCCATGTGTCATGTGACTTATTAGTGTTACAAGGTCTCAGATGTGAATGGGGAGCAGGTGTGTTAAATTTGGTGTTATCGCTCTCACTCTCTCATACGGGTCACTGGAAGTTCAACATGGCAACTCTGAAGGATCTGAAAAAGGAATTGTTGCTCTACATAAAGATGGCCTAGGCTATAAGAAGATTGCCAAGACCCTGAAACTGAGCTGCAGCACAGTGGCCAAGACCATACAGCGGTTTAACAGGACAGGTTCCACTCAGACAGGCCTCGCCATGGTCGACCAAAGTTGAGTGCACGTGCTCAGTATCATATAGAGTTGCCACCACATCCCTTTAAACCTGAACACACATTAATTATACAGGTTCTGTGGCTAATTGAATGCAGGTAAGGCACGAAGTGAGTTTAATTACCACCTTAATCAGCCACAGAACCTGTGTAATTGATATGCGTTTGGGTTTGAAGGGATGAGGTGGCAACCCTAGCGTCATATCCAGAGGTTGTGTTTGGGAAATAGACGTATGAGTGATGCCAGCAGTGCTGCAGAGGTTGAAGGGGTGGGGGGGGGGGTCAGCCTGTCAGTGCTCAGACCATATGCCGCACACTGCATCAAATTGGTCTGCATGGCTGTTGTCCCAGAAGGAAGCCTCTTCTAAAGATGATGCACAAGAAAGCCTGCAAACAGTTTGCTGAAGACAAGCAGACTAAGGACATGGATTACTGGAATCATGGCCTGTGTTGTGATGAGACTAAGAAAAACGTATTTGGTTTAGATGGTGTCAAGCATGTGTGGCGGCAATCAGGTGAGGAGTACAAAGACAAGCATGGTGGTGGGAGTGTCATGGTCTTGCCTACAGTCAAGCATGGCTTAACTGGTGGGAGTGTCATGGTCTAGGGAACGAGTTGGCTTTGCTAAGCCGCATACTTAATGTTTTTTCTACAGCTGCTACAGTTCTGAATGCAACCAAGTTTCTTGCCAAGTTGGTTCCCCTGGCGGATTGGTTCCTCTCTGTACTGCGCAGGCGCAGTACGAACGACTAGGCATCTTCCGGAAATTGCCGAACCTAAACACATGACAAGATGACAGTGAAGTGTACACCGCACAGCTGATTTTGTTTTAAAAAAAAAAAGGCAAAAAAAAAAAAAAGTTTCAAAAAATACACTCCTAATTGAAAAGAAAAAAAAACCCCCCAGATAGCACTGTAAAAACACGGCTTTTATATTACTCTCCTCGATATCCACAGCTGAACGATTTATTTTTCTTTTCCTTCGCCCCTTACTTAGACATTATAATAGATACGCCCCTTAGTTAGACTTCCCCGCAATCGTCTCGTACACCGACTGCGCGTGCGCGGTGTACACTTCCCTCTCATCTGTTTAGCTTCGGCAAATTTCGGAAATTCCGCCGCGCATGCACAGTACGGATCTACACTAATCCGCCGAGGGGAACCATCTCGGCAGAACACCGGCACTGGGGAGCTACAGTTCATCGAAGGAACCATGAATGCCAACATGTACTGTGACATACTGAAGCAGAGCATGATCCCCTCCCTTCAGAGACTGGGCCGCAGGGCAGTATTCCAAGATAACGACCCCAAGCACACCTCCAAGACAACCACTGCCTTGCTAAAGAAGCTGAGGGTAAAGGTGATGGGCTGGCCAAGCATGTCTCCAGACCTAAACCCTATTGAGCATCTATGGGGCATCCTCAAAACGGAAAGCGGAGGAGCGCAAGGTCTCTAACATCCACCAGCTTCGTGATGTTGTCATGGTGGAGTGGAAGAGGACTCCAGTGGCAACCTGGTGAACTCCATGCCCAAGAGGGCTAAGGCAATGCTGGAAAATAATGATGGGCACACAAAATATTGACACTTTGGAAATTTTCACTTAGGGGTGTGCTCACTTTTGTTGTCAGCGGTTTAGACATGAATGGCTGTGTGTTGAGTTATATTGAGTGGACAGCAAATTTATACTGTTATACAAGCTGTACACTCACTACTTTACATTGTAGCAAAGTTTAATTTCTTCAGTGTTGTCACATGAAAAGATATAATAAAATATTCACGAAAAAAATGTGAGGGGTGTACTCACTTTTGTGAGATACTGTATGTATACATATATGAAGTATTGGTTTGTAGATACTAGTGGAAGCAGCTATCTTTACCTCGATATTGGTACCACATTTTTTAGGCTGGTTTATACATTTAAATAATTTTGCTTGATATCCCTTTGGTGATTTGTTGATTGCTCCAGCACAGGGTTTAGCATTGATAACCCCTTTATGTTATTACATGAAGAGATTCAAACTGATTGAAGAAATTCACACCAGCATTCCGATCAGGTCTGCCAGTCAGGTCTTTTTTTTTCAGGCCTATTTGGAAGCTCTATAGAGGTCTAAGTGCAGGCAGGTGTAAATCAGAATTGTGCCCCTTTATACCTGGTCACCTTCGAGTCTGTCCGGGTCCAGAAAATGTGAGATCGGAGGTAGCCTGCTGTAAATGGACACAAGTCAATTTACATCCAGCTGCCCATATGGCCTTGACTATTCCCCCTGTCTGCTGTCAAAAAGCAGGCATGGATGTAAAAGAAAAAAAAAAAAAAAGGACATCTGAGTGTTCTGACTCTACAGGATGTGAATACCTGGGGGCACCCTAATTTAGTGGGTTCCCTCCTGGTGCTCATTGGCCTATCCTCAGTGGATGCTTTTCCCGCTTGGTCCCTCCTGGTAGCTTGGAGGCCCTGCCTATTGGAGCCAGTCCCTTGTAATTGCCATCTTTTCTACGGGGGTGCATCCACGGAAACATGGGCCTCAGGTTTAGAGGAGGTAAATGTCAGTGCTTATGAACCTCTCATGCTGTTGCTGCGCTCATCTTACTACTGGTCAATTAGATGCCATGTAACAGGTATATCTTTTCTCTGTTGTAACGCAGGCTAGTGACCAGACCTGAACCTAGTCGCTCTTCCCCACCTTGTGTCTTTATGCCCCAGGTTGGCATGGTATCCACCGTAGCATTTGCAGTGGCAAAGCAGTGTAGGGCTGGCCATAAGAGGGATTACTTTGACGCAGTTGGTTGGCTTAAGCATGTGTTGCAATATATGTGTGAACTAAAAATCCCTGTTTTTGATTGCATAGTTTGCTGGGAAGCGTGTATAGCAGCGTGCAGAGGGTCCATCCAGAATTTACATGTGTAATACTGTCACCATGCTAGGTGTTGTTTGCTTTATTTTCTTGTATGGAAATGCTATCTTCAAAATAAAAAGATTAGCTATTAAAAAAAAAAAAAAAAAAAAAAAAAAAAAAAAAACAACCATCTGTCCCCTTCAGTGAAGATTCAACAGGGGATCTGCTCACCAATTCTCAGCTAAATAGAGCAGACAAAGCCCATGGGAAAAGGGCCTTAGGCCCCTTTCACACAGACGGTCCGTTCAGGTCCGCCTGTCAGTTTTTTAGGTGGACCTCAACAGACACTCCATAGACCACTATGGAGAGTCGGATGTCAGCGGTGACATGTCCGCTGACATCCGACCCGCTCCGATCCGAAAAAGTGTGACGGAGGAAAACCCTATTTTTCCATCCTTGATCGGATCGGGTGACTACGGACTCTGCTGTCCGTCGTCATCCGATCTCCCATAGGGGAGAGCGACGCTCTGACAGGTCCGTCCCTGCACAGAGTGCAGAGACAGACCTATCATCTGCCTGCTCAGCGGGGGATCGATGGAGCGATCCCCCGCTGTGCAGAGCGGCTCCGTACACGGACACGTCCGTGTGAAAGAGCCCTTAGGCTGGTATCGCACCTTCCTGCACACAATTTCAGGGGCTCTAACATTCTCAACAATCATGCATTTACATGCTCTGCCATAGTTATCAAACATTTTAAAATTCAAGTTACCCTGGCTATTATGCTGACTTACTGGCTTGAATACTTTTCCAATTTACTGACCTAGAACACATAAAAAATAAAGTCTGACTTTTTTTTATATCTCAAAACTTGAGAGTTTAAGCCAAAGGTTTAGCATAACAGACAAACAAGGATATGCATAAGGAGGAGGTCAATAATATAGCCATGATATTTTTATCTCATGGACAGGTATACTTAACTAAAACGATACATCACAAAATGGGACCTTTGACACGCTCTGTTTTGTTTGAAAATATTATGCAATAATGTGGAATTTCCCTTATTGAGTGGGGAAGGTTCCAAATATTTCAATACCTGAAATACAGTTGTGACTAAAACATGACAATAAAGAAGATAGAGTCAGTCAAAATCAATCAAAAAATATTTATTGTATATATAGACTGAGGGAAAGGGGGTAACAGTTCAGCACTTCATCTTGTCATTTGCATAACTAAATAACTCCAGAAGCAGCTGTGACAGTTGCTTTAAGGCACTCGGTAACCCCTGACCTGCAGCGGGCCCAGAAACCTCTGTGATAAGTGACTGGACCACAGGACAAAGGACTAGACAGATATGACAGGTCTAATCTATCACCGATATGGGCTACATGGGATCGAGTAGCCAGTCTAATCCTACTCTGTCAAGAACAGCATGGACAACATATGACCCTCTAGCAGCTGATAAACATCAAAGCCTTAATGTGCCTGCTGGGCCTTGTAGTGTGGCAGAGGGACAAAGGCTTCCCAAATCTGGTCTAAGACCACAGCTGCCAGCTTGCTATTCAACACTTTCTTCTACACATCCATAATTTGTGCTACACAATTTGAATCACGTGTGCATAGATTAAAGGTTTGCATGGGCTCTGTAGGCAAACCTTGGAATGGTCACAATGCAGCAGTAACAGCCAATAGAAAACACCTCTACACTCCACCAGCAGCTGTCAAGTAAAGTATATGCAAGGAGTAAAACTAGTCATTATCTTCAAGCCCTTATCTTATATGTCAGTGATATTGATCAGGCCTTATTGGCAGTCCAATAAGATACCGCACCACACCGTCCTGCCAGTTTGGTACAACTACCGCAATCTTAATATACCACAGGAGAGGTGTGCAAATTCCTCCAGTTCTCTTATGCCATAAATCTGAAGCAGGTTTGTGTGTGTGTATATATAATAAGAGCTACATTTATGCAACACATTGGACACGTGTCCTCTGTGCACGTTACCAAGAGATTAAAGTAGGCGGTTACGGTATAGAGATTATAGGTCTGCCTTGGCAGTACAGGCAAAAGGCAAAGCGTCTCCAGTATGCCAGCAATCCGAGGCGCAGAGCCTTCCTCCATGTGAGAGTTTATCTGACACTCTGCGACATGTGTAGTGGTGTAAGCATCTCCTCAAATATTGCGCCTTTTACATTGGATCCCCGAAGGTTCGCTTCTTGGAGATCACAACCGGACAGATCGCAGTTCTGTTGGGGAAAAAAAAAAAGAAGAAAAAGTAGAAAAATACAAATAACTTCAGGAAGAAAGTACAATAATACAAAACGTTGCCAACACTACCCAGAAAAAACACCTGCAGCAGTGCGGAAACCAGAAAATCCGCTCAGTTTACTCTGCAGAACATCCAATCTTCAGTTCAGGCATGTGAATTGTATCTGTATATTTTTATTTTGCTCAGGACTAAACAAACAATACAAAAAAAAATTGATTACAATGTATAAAAACCCTAAAGCCCCATTAACATTTTGGGATTTGGGATCGTGGTTAGAATCGCTACGATTCTGCCAGTGATCCCAAATTGCATGGCAATCACTGCATGCATTTGAGTGTCATTATCCTTCAATGGCACCCCAAACGTGATGCAATTCTGCGCCTTCACAAATCACGTGAAGCTCATTGCCCAAAAGGGAGCAGGAGCTTCACGCACACAGGTCTAAGTGACACGTAGAATCACATGTCAAAAACACTCATTCCCGCTATGCAATAATGTGAACTGGGCCCAACACGGAACTTCACTTAGTGGTTCCTCTTGATCCGTTATATACTTACTATGAAAAAAGTGTTTTATTATACCCATTTGAGAAGAGCAAAAAATACCGGAAGTTATCAGTTTGCATTTGTTCTGAGGATCTATATTATGGACAGGGAGATTTCCCAATTGTCCTTCCCTGTTTTTGTTGTCTTCATACAATAGGATGAAGCAAGTGCTGTCATCCTAAGGCTGGAAAGAGTGTAACTGGCAGAGTTGCCAGGGAAAAAAAAAAAAAAAAAAACACCTTGGAAAAAAAAAAAAAAAAAAAAATGGATTGCAGCCACATCTAAGCAGTTGTAAGATGTAATATATGTTACATTCATTATGAGTTTAGATACACTTTAAAATATAAAAAACGCAAAAACTAATTTTTTTTTTAATTTTTGGGTTGTCCCCAGAACTGGAGTGGGGGAGGAGTGGGGGGATCTTTCAACAAGGACACCATTTCTGTTGACAACCAGGGATTCCCTCACTTTGGAGAGATTTCCTCTCGTTTTCTGTTTTGGTGATGGTAACCCCAGATCACCGGAACTAGGGTCCACATTGGAAGATTTCCCCTCCATTACTTTTCTGGGGACAACACAGAATTTGAGACTTTTTTTACTGTCACGGATAATGGTAAACAGGGCAAAGAGAGTGAGAACCTCCTTAACATGGGCACAGACAGCAATAATAATGAACAAGCATTGTAATCCCTCTCCACTCTATCCAAAATTAAAAAAAAATAAGTTTTCCCTATAGTTATACTTTAAGACATCAGCTGAGGCAAGAGCTAGTGGACTGAGGGTATACAGAGGGGAGGAGTGAGACAAGGGCCATTACATGACCACTGCCAGCCAATTAGTGTTCTTGACCCTACAAACTTGCATATGTTCACAAAGGATTCTGGGCACGCTCTCAGGGTTGTTCTCAGCTAAATCTTTGGCGATTTGAATGGCGGATATCATTCAGTGGGTAGTCTTGTGACTTGGAGAGTTTTTCAGTTGGGAGATAAATACAGATCAGGGTTCTATGATAACTGGAGCAGTGAGGGAATGCTCCAAGCCTGGAGATCAGCCTCAGGCAAGGCAGAAGGTGGTGGAGATCACCGTTGGTCCCTGGAAGGAGACTGGCCAGCTTTGACTGCAAGAACCGCCACCTCCTGGTCAGCTGGGACCAGGGTCGCGTGTCCCACCTCAGCAGTTGCATGGAGGCTAGTGGGCAGCGGCTTACCCAGAAGGAGCTACCATGATTGGCTCCAAGATGCCCTGAGGCTCCTCCCACTCAATTCTGCCTTTTTTATTTTTTTAACCCCACTGTGAACCTTTCCTACCCCCTCACCACATCCTGATCAACCAGCTTCATAAAATACATGGTTTGACAAGTCTGGTGTGGAGAAACTTGAGCGAACTGCACAGAACTCTGAACTTAACTTGTACACCCCAACAATTAACTTCTCTTATTTGCTGCCCTTTTTTTCTGTAAAATATATAATTTAAAGTGCTTTAAGATATACTTTTTAATAAGTTAGGGAAAGAAACTGATAAGATCTTGCCAGAAATCTTGTGAGCTAATAATTTTCTGTGCTCTTTGCCTGTGCCGACTTATCAAATACATTGTTATTAGCTACCACTGACTACAGAACCCTGCCCATCTAGGTTTTGGAGAATAAGAGAGGGTCAAGTTACTGTTGCCCTGATAGAGAAGGGCGAGTGAGCATGGTCTTACTACAGGAAGTGTGTACTGGCACGGTCACCAGGTTAAAATAAAAATGTAAAAATATCCTGAAAAGAAAACCGAACGCAGACATTACATCTAAGGACTGGTGTGTGACAATATATTACATTTTTTTTTTTAAGTTTAAATATGCTTTAATGCCAATGGTTTTTGAATGGGATGTCCAACAAACTTTTGGCCATAAAGCGTAAATGTATGAACTTCTCACCTCCAAGTCTGTTCCTGCCAAGGTAGCACCACGTAGATTGCAGTTTTTCAGTTTGGCATTTTTCAGGGTTGCAACCCGTAAGTTTATCCCAGTCATCTGGCTGCCCTCCATGTCAACACCCTTTAGATTGGCTCCTAATGGAAGGGAAACAAAATAATAAAAAATACATTTCTGACCCTCATAAAAATTGTTTTATGAAACAGGAGTGGAATATTTACTTTATACATTATACTGTCAATTGTATTAATGTTTTGCCTCTAACCTTCCAGATTGGCTTTCAGGCCAGATGGGTCCTCAAAGTTACATCCTATCAGGGAGGCTCCTTCTGCATTGGAACAGAGCATCTTCACACCCTGCAAATTGGCTCCCTGGAAAAGTAAACAGAACAATTACCGTAGAACATTTAAAGATGTATTTATCAGAGGACACAATTCAGTTTCAGGCTTTTAGAAATCGTATTATTGAACATCACCTCAGCACTATCTACAGCTGGTTGTATAGGGTAGCTATCACTTGTTACAATGAAGGAACCCAGGACTGTCCCAAGCTGCAGACAAGTGGGTGGGTCTATGGACAGTAGGCAGGCTCCACCCCTTTACTCGCTGCTTGGGACAAAGCCATGCTTTGATACATAAGCAGCTTAAGAAAAACGATTAAGAGTAGTATTAAAGGGTTTGTAAAGAGTGAGCTTTTTTTCATTTTTTAAATAGAACATAACATGTCATACTTACCTGCTCTATGTAGAAGTTTTGCACAGAGCAGCCCAGATACTCCTCTGCTCAGGTTCTCCGCCGGCGCTCCAGGCCCCTCCCCTCGGCTGAGTGCCCCCATAGCAAGCTGCTTGCTCTGGGAATACTTGTGCCACTCCCTCCTCACTGGCTGTGATTGACCCCAGCGAGAGCCAATGACTCCCGCTGCTGTCTCTCAGCCGACAAGGAGGCAGAGACCCGGGAGAGCTTCTGCTCTCATGCACATCACTGGATCGGGCTCAGGCGAGTATAAGGGGGAGCTGCACACTGGAGTTTTTCATCTTCATGAATAGAATGCATGAAGATAAAAAACCTTCAGCCTGTACAACCAATTTAAACCTTTATAACAAGATTATTTTGGCTTTAGGTCCACAAATTGAAGTTCACCTATACAGAATTTGTCTCAAATTTATCCTCAAATACTCACTCCTCTCTCATGCTTGCCAACATACTCATCCCAGTACCTGGGACACGGTCATCACCCACCCACACTTAAAAACACCCACCTTCCAAGCGGTCCCATCCAGATCACAGACACTTTCTAGGACAGTCCTGCCCAGACCTTAGCCACCTTCCAAGCAGTCCTGCAACCCCAATTATGTGGGGACCTCCCATTTGTAGCCGCAATCCCTTTAGTCAATATCTTTTTTAATGTTACAGCACATGCTCAGTCTCTCAAATAAAGGGTAATGAGATCATCTATGCACTTCCCAATATCACTCCCGCTCAGTGTACTTTCCCCTGAAAGGCAGCATTTAAGTATAACTAAAGGCAAAACTTATTTATTTATTTTGGATAGAGTGCAGAGGGATTCGAACACCTATTAGGTTTTTATTGTTGTCTGTGCCCCCATTAGGGAGATTTGCCCTCTCCATTTGTCTGGTTTACGATTATCATTGATAGTAAAAAGTATAAGAAAATCCAAAAACTAGAAAAGTAAATAGGAGGTAAAATCTTCCAATGGGGACACTAGTTCTGGTGAACTGGGGGTCCCCAAGGAACTCTCCTAATTTTCAGGGATTTCCTCTCACTTTCTGTTTGGCTAATGGGACAGGAAGTGAAATCTCCCCAATGGGACACAGGTGGCAAAAAAAAAAAGTGACAGAGGTATGGACCCACACTAACTCTATCCAAAATGAAGAGAAAAAAAAAAAAAACATTAAAAGGTTGCGTCTATAGTTCTACTTTAATACAAGACACAAACTTTCATGGATCGGTTTGCAGAAATGATGGCCTGCACAGATAGACAGCAAGGAAGAAAGTAGATGAGATATGCTTCTAGATTTAGGTTTCCTAATGAAGGTTTAATAACACTTTAACCTCACACAAAACTTTGCAAGGTGGGGGTATGGGTGAGGTGTATGACTGCTAGACTGATTTATTGTTTGCAAGGCAAAGTGACTCCAATTGGAAGAGTTTCCCCTCTATTAATTTTCTGAATTTTGGGATTTCTTATACTTTCACCATCAATGATAATCGTAAACCAGACAAATGGAGAGGGCAAATCTCCCTAATGGGGGTAGTGCTGTCTGGTGCCAAGGTAGGTCTATAGAGAATTTTCAGTAGTGCTTCAAGTCTGTCTACCAATGCCTGACTGGATACTATGGATGAAAAGTGACTTCAAAAAGTAATGGCATTATAGTGACCATGCGTGTTAGAATCTGATTACATTGAAAAGCATTTACAAAAAATAGACAGGTCATATGTGGCAGTATGATGAGAAATGAACTAAAAAAAAAAAAAAAAAAAAAATCATAACCCAACTGAACATAAAATAAAATTTCAAAATGGACAGAATATATTACACAGACAATCTTTTTCCCCATGCTTCTACAGTTATGCAGACCCATCCTTACATCCAGTACAGATCCCGACAGGTCTGCTCGCTCCAGGCATGACCCACATAGGTTGGCCTGAGTTAGGTTACAGCCGCTCAAGTTTGCCATCTTGAAGTTTATATATCGCAGGTCCAAGCGGGAGAGATCGGCTCCACTAAAATTAAGACCCTGTAAAAAGGTCAGACAGAGATGATAAAAAAAAAAAAAAAAAAAGGGTTTAAAAAAAAGGCAGGTATACATGCAATGTCCTTCATCACTTAGTTTTTTTTATGGCACTCTTCACCTTATTAATAATGCCTAAAAATTCTTATGTTACGCTTAGTGCTGGCTGACAAAAACAAAGGATATTAAATAAAGTTTGGGAATGGTTTACTATAACTTAATTGTTTAAGGCTGGGTTCACACATATGCAAATTGGATGCGGGTTTTACAATTTGACAAGAGTGTGACCGGTTCTCTATGGAGTCGGTTCACATATCTACGTTGTGGCTGCGGAGAGACTTGCACAGAAACGCTGTGCGTCATTGGCTCCATTTCAGGGCCGAATTCAGACAAAAATTTGGCCCCGATTCATCCCTGAAACGTAGAACAGGGACGCACCAGACCCCTGCTGCGAGCCGCATCTGTCAGAGGTGTGAAACCAGCCTAAATGGTGTCAGTACTAAACAGACTTCCATCTATTGGTGACCAAAACAGAGAACCTGTTTAGTCCTAAACCGGGCCATTGCTGTACCAGATAACAGTTTCTGGGTCCCCTGGCTGCGATAGCGATAAGTGCACTGCAGTGTCCCAGTATTATAGCTGATCGCACAGGTATCACTCACTCAGTCGCTGCCAGAAGTTAATAGACATATACTACCTTCATGTGCATCCCAAAAGCATTAAGTTACTCTCTGAGCTTCCCATTGGGGTTTCTATAGTTGGAAATGGGTATTCATCTGACGCATTTTCAACTATCAAAATCTAGAGCTCAGGCTGCTCAGTCCACTGCATACTTTCGATAGTTTATGCAGAAAGGTGAGGTTCCCTAAGTGGCTGTCTTCTGTTATCCCTCATACGACGCAGAATCCACTATGCACCCGTGATACTGGTACTGGTTTTTACTGGTTGTGTTGCAGTGCATTAGTGGTTGTAAACCTCAGACATGAAATATGAACAAAGAATATCCCTCTAGTGTGTACTTGTCTCAATCCAGAGCACCAAGTGTCATTTCTGTCTGCTGCTTTGCTCCTCTTCTATCAGCAAAAGTCACTTTTCACATGTTTTCCTGAAACCAAGAAAAATAAAAAAGGGGGTCTCATCCCTCCAATCATCTCTCAGATGGCTCCTTACTTAGCTCTGCATAGTTAACTTCAGCTTCCCACCCCCTTTTTTTCCTGACAAATGAGACAAGTTTTATAAATTTGGGCTGTAGAGAAGACTGCAAAAAAATTAGGTACAACTTAAACAGAGATGAAACAAATCCTCCTGTATATCACCTGAGGCCAGTTACTTTCACTGGGTTTACAACCACTTTAATGAGGCTGATCAAACTTTGATTCTTTCAACAGAAGCAACATTTGAAAGCTCTGTGCTTAAATTTCCTGTTGCTTTTACAAAACATGTTCTAAAATATAGTGACCTGCATTTAATTCTGAAGAAAATGAACTATTAGAGATTTTACAGGATGGCTTAGGCCCAGTTCACACTGATGCAAATCGAATGCGACCTCAAAGACACAGATTTGCATGTCATATGAAAATAATTTTATTTTTATTTTATGAAGGCCGTTCACATTGATGTGGTGCGATTCCGGTTAAAAAAATAAATAAATAAATAAATAAATAAATAAAAGGGCCCCGTGTGAGTTTAGTGTGGGTGCGGTGCAAATTTAAATCTCCAGCTATGCACAGTCCCCTCAGAAATCACATTAAATTTGCACATGTCAAAACAAATCGCACTGTGAATTTGCATCAGTTTGCATCGCATCAGTGTAGGTTTGTCCCTGCACAGTGAGCGGAGACGGACCTGTCATCCGCCGGCTCAGCGGGGCTCAGCGGAGTCCGTGGAAATGGACAAGCATGTGTGAAAGAGCCCTTAAAGTGATTGTAAATGATCACATTGTAAAACAACCCATTCAGTTTAATATAGGCAAAAAAAAAAAAAAAAACACACACACAACACACATTATAAATACCCCTTTTCCACCCTTTCTTATAAGTGATCACATTCCCTCTGTTCTCAGTTGCATAAGAGCTGGGGGAGGAGAATCAACCGCACACTGAGATTCCCAGTGAATGGCTGTGCAGGGGAGGTGTCTCAGGACAGGTCTGATCATTGGAGAAGAGCAGCTCGAGTTACCACCATAGCTAGAGAACTAACCACGTTGTATTCTCCTGCTTGGCGTGGTCAGATTTTTTTAATAGGAAAGCAGAGGGACTGGCAGGGACACCAGGGATTTCACACAAAGGGTGAAATACAAAGAGTACAGGAGACTTTCATACAAATACACAGTACAGCAGACATATCAGGAATATTAAATATTGGGTTTACATATTCTTTAACAAACCTCTTTAAACAAGGATAAAAAAAAAAATATATATTTTAAAAAATCTGCAAGTCTAAAGTTTCTTTAATGCCTTCAACTCACCTGACAGCGAAGTTCTGATTTGGTTGGGGTGGCGAGAAGAAAACGTATGAACTCCTTGCGAGATATCGGGGAGTGGTCCTCGGCAGGCTGAGAATTCTACAGTACAAAAGTGAAAAAGCTGAAGGCACCGGGCATAATGGGATCATCCTTCTAATATAAACATTGACTACAAAAGGGAAAAAAATATTCCCGAAAGCCAGTCCTCCCTCAAATGACATCCATAGGTCTGATGTTTTGTAAAGCAAGTGTAAATGAACTTTAAGCAGGTTACGGACAGGGTCACCAGGTAGTATTAAAAGTAATAATAATTT
Source organism: Lithobates sylvaticus (assembly GCA_028564925.1). Taxonomy (NCBI): domain Eukaryota; kingdom Metazoa; phylum Chordata; class Amphibia; order Anura; family Ranidae; genus Lithobates; species Lithobates sylvaticus. The sequence goes on along the minus strand of CM053029.1, from coordinate 110,627,175 downwards.
AAAAATGGTCAGATAAAAAAGGTTTAGTCAAAACATCCAACATTTAACATGCATAAAAGTACATCATAATGCCAAAATAAGCCTATCCATTACCTTAATTGCCAGTTCTAGGTGTTCAATCAGGGAATCTATGCCAAAGAACTTGGCTTCCTCCAAGACCCCTGTAGAAAAACCAGGTTAAATTCTTCTGCAAGATACAAATTATTCTACAAGCCTACTTCACAGAGCTTACCCAACAAATTGACCCCATCATTGACGATGAGCTGACCATGGCGAAGGTAGTTCAGTATTGGCTCAAAGTATTCTGGGCTGCGGTCAATCAGAAAAGCTCCTCTGTGATCCCTCTTATTTCCCCAGCCATCTAAGGAAACAAAGACCGTACAATGAATGATAAACACAAGCAAGACCAAAATGATGAAATATCACTTCACCAGCTGAATATTTGTTCCGAGTCAGTGACTTATAGACACACGGGTTGCTTGCAAGGACATTTTCACTATACAAAAGGAAATTTTCTTTTAGCTTAGGGAAGAGATTAAGCTCTGCTGACTTTTAACGTCAAATCACATGCAAGCATAAATACTTTTTTTTTTTCCTTGCTTGTGATTGGGTATTGATTGCAAAGTGATTTTTTTTACCGCATTTACTAAGCTAGGGGGAACATTTCCTTGCAAAGTGAACAGCCCATTTGCAGTTAGTAAATAAATCCCATAGAGCAGTGATGGCAAACCTTGGCACCCCAGATGGAACTACATTTCCCATGATGCTCCCCTACACTACAGAGTGCCAGAGCATCATGGGAAATGTAGTTCCAAAACATCTGGGGTGCCAAGGTTCGCCATCGCTGCCATAGAGTGTCATGGACAACATAACCAGGGCATAGTGTTTTCAGGAGACCAGGATCATCCTGCATTTCTCTCATCACATTTCTTTGAGCTAAGCCTCTCCCCTCCCACCCAATGTTTGAGGTTCTTATTTAGTAGATGCTAATAGACAGGTTGGTTCCCCCCCCTCTGAGAACACCATTGGTCACAGGGTTGAAGCAGTCCAAGTCAAATCTATAATCAATTCACCTGTTAGAGCAGTGGTCTTCAAACTGTGGCCTGGGAGTTGGATATGGCCCTTTGCCTGCCTTTATCTGGCCCTTGGGGCACAGACACCAAAGATGGGGCACTATTCCTCCCACTAAACCCAATGATGGGCACTATTCCTACCACTGATACCAACAATGGGGCACCATTCCTCCCACTAATACAATCAATGAGTCACTACTATTCCTCCCACTAAAACCAATGATGGGCACCATTCATCCCACTAAAACAAAATGATGGCACATTCTTCACTCCCAATGACATCAGTTCATTTTCTCCTCTCACAGCCTGAACCCATAATACTTGCCAGAAGAGTAAACTGGCCCACTGGTTAGAAAGGTTTGGAGACCCCCATCTTAGGAGGGAGAAAATACAGATACATTTCCTCATTCATAACATGGTTAAAATTATGGCTTTGACAACCAGTGAAACTGACATTAGTTCAGCTTAAAGATCAGGAAAAATTCAGCAGGATGACAAATCTTGGCCCATAGAAGAACAGTACGACTACAGAAACAGGTTTTGTATATCAATATTCCACAGAGCACTACAAACCTCTGTCACTGAACATGTGCGATAGCATGCTATCAGGTTCCTTACTGACAAGGGTAGACCTACAGAGATTAAGATAAAAGACAAAAACGAGGCTTAGAAAATTAATTTGTGTAGAACTCCAATGCAAGTGTATCTGTTTGAAGCAGACTTCCTAATCGTTGTCTAGTGATTATCGTATTTATCGGCGTATAACACGCACTTTTTTACCCTGAAAATAGAGGGTAAATCATGCCTGCGTGTTATATGTCGATATCTGTAATTTCACCAACAGGGGGCGGGGACCTACCCGGGTGCCACCTATTGGGAGGGTGTCAGGCCGGCCGCCCCGCCTCTCCTGGCCGTGGAACAGCGCTGCCAGTAAACCCTGCCACACCGCTCCCCCTACGTAACCCAATGTAAAACTAAGCTTCAGAATCCGAATCTGAATCGCTGTTCACCTCCTTGCGCTCCGCCTCCTCCTCGTGTGTAGCATTTGATTGGAGGAGAGCAGTCACCTGACCGTCAATGAAGGAGAGGAGAGCAGTCACATGAGCGGGACCCGAGGATGGGAGAGAGCAGCGTTAATGGGAGGTATGTGTGTCCCTGTCCCAGCGCTGGGAGTGGAGGGGGGGGGGGGGTCTTTATAATGAAAGGGGGATGTTTGTTGTACAGGGGCAGCTTGTGTTGTACAGGGGCTGTGTACTATGCAGGGGGGCTGTGTAAAGTTTTTCTGAAACTTCCCTCTTAAAGTTAAGGTGCGTGTTATACGCCGACGCGTGTTTTCATTCTTAAACATTATATAATGCAAAATATAAGAAATTGGATTTTGCTTCCCCAATTGTTCATGCAAGAGTTAGCCTACTTTGCCCAGCTCTACCATTTGGTTTATAGTCTGCCACTGGGAGATGCTTTACATGCTCTTCTCCACATTTCAAGCGGAACTTTTCCCATAAAAAAACTTGATAAAAAATAATGTTCTTTAGCAAGGAACATACATTCCACATTAATAATTATACTACCAAAATAGTGTGTGCTGTAAATTGCCTCCAGCATTGTTCCCAATTCTTCTTGCTGGAGTCTGCCATTTTGTTGAAGCCCAAAGCCCCAGCTGTAAATCATAATGCGGGAACTAAACCCATCGATTTACCAGTTTCAAAAAACATTTTGATTGGATTGTTTCCTCTACCAAACTGTCAAACTATCAAATAGCTGGTGTCCTAGCTGATCACATGTGCAGCACCATGACAGTTGTAGAAGCAGCTTCCTTGGCGGTAAAGGATAGGAGGGTTTAAATCCACTTTAAGGCTGTCAGCAGATCGGTCTCTACAAACTCAGCACGCAGTGCCTAAAAATGCCTTAAAATGGAGGCAAACTGAGCATGTGCAGAGCAGGGTAAGACAATGTTTTACTGGATTTTAAACAGTATAGGCACCTATTTTCAATGTTTTACATAGTTATACCTGCAAAAGGGGCAAGTCTGAAGTGATCTAGCAGGACTTAATCTTCTGACTGAATCCGGGACCTGCGCGAACGTCAGCACGCCGCTCCTCCCTGTGCGTTTCATCACAAATGACTTAGTCCAGGGACCCATGGACAAAGTCATTTGTGACAAAACTCGTAGGGAGGAGCGATGTGCTGACATCGCCACGTTCACACAGGTCCTGGAGTGACAGGCTGCTAACTTTGAGCAGGCCAGCTTATTTTTATGCTGAGATTTACTTTAATGACTGTAAGTATACTACAATTAACATTAAAACACCCAAAGATTTTATGCTATGGAAGCTTTTATTTCTTCTTGGGGATCCCATTTCATTGTGCCCTCATTGGTTGGTGTAAGTCCGTGAAGACACTGTTGCTGTGTCCATCAAAGGCCCTGGCTGGGTATAGAGCTGAAAGCGCTTGTGATCTCCCATAATAAGAGATCATAGGGAGTCGGGAAGCGGCAGGGAGATTAGAGGTGGAAGTCATCTTTCTACACTAGGGCTGCAACTAACGATTATTTTCATAATCGATTAGTTGGTCGATTATTGTTTCGAATAATCGATTAATAACCTTAAAAAAAAAAAAAAAAAAGTGTGGTGTCAAATTTAGTTAATATGTAAAGTTTAAAAAAAAGGCAATTTATTCTTAAATATCTATATGCAGTGGTAAATATAAATAACCAACTATATGGTTAGGGAGCAAAATATTTAATCCACTCTGAGAATAACAGACAGAAGAGATATACTGTTGTTGGGCAGATTAAAAACCACAAATTGCTGCAAAAACGCATTACATGCTTTTCTGCAGCTTCTATAGTGAACCAAAAAAAGCACATTTTTTTTCCCCTGACCCTTTCCAAACAGCAGTGGCTGGAAAAAGCATAGATGTGAATGTATCCCATAGGAAACCATGTAAATGAACTGTAGAGCGTTTCTGCAAAAAAACACCAAAAAACACATAGGTGTGAACCAGGCCCGAGACGTTTAGTAACATAATGGGGGTTAAAAAAAAAAAACGAAAATTAGCCCTTTATAGTACAAAAAAAAAAAAAAAAAAAAAAAAAGAAGCAGATAATCACTACTGTAGGGGTTCATTTTTTTTTTTTTTACTGTTGAACTGTGACTGTAATATTTACAGTAGCAATTATTTGCTCTTTTTGTTTTTTAACCCCCATATTATGTTACTGGCCGATTAATCGATTATGAAAATAGTAATCGATTAGTTGTTTCAGCCCTATTCTACACATCACTTTTCCTTTGGTGCACTGATATACAATGTCATGTTGGATGTCACATCATTGGATGGACTTTATCACCTGTAAAAATGTATTCACATTTTGTTTTTAAGCGCAACTTATTTTCGAATAAAGGACAAATCACTGGATGAAAGCTGCAGTTATATCTGAAGTGACAAAATAGAGCACTGAATGTAGTATCTGACAGGATAAACAGGACTTATTTAACCGCTTCCCGACCGGCGCACGACGTTGTACGTCGACAGAATGGCATGGACAGGCAAAAAAGCGTAGGTACGTCCCCTTTAAGATTGCCGTCCTGCCATCGCGCGCGTGTCGGTCGGGACCCCCGTGAGTCCGGTCGCGGGTCCCGATCGCCGCGATCGTCTCACGGGATGGCTGAACGGAGAGATGCGGAAGTAAACAGCATCTCTCCGTTCTGCCTAGCAACTATCTCTGCTCCCTGTGATTGGAGCAGAGATCCGTGTTCACTAAATCACAGCCACGCCCCCCACAGTTAGTAACACACCCCTAGGAACACTTAACCCCTACACTGCCACCTAGTGGTTAACCCCTTTACTGCCAGTGTCATTTACACAGGAATCAGTGCATTTAAATAGCACTGATTGCTGTATAAATGACAATGGTCCCAAAAATGTGTCAAAAATGTCCGATGGGTCCGCCATAATGTCACAGTCACAATAAAAAAAATAAAAATAAAAATAAATCGCTGATCGCCGTCATTACTAGTAAAAAAAAAAAATTATTAATAAAAATGCTATAAAAACTATCCCCTATTTTGTAAACGATCCAACTTCTGCCAAAAAAAGGGGTGTTTATATTTTCTGCCCTCCTATTTAAAACACCGCTCTGCGCTCCTTGGGTTTGTGTACTAGTATTTGGGATGGTGGGTGATCAAAATCCCAAAAAAGTGCTCATATATATAAATAAATAAATAAATATATATAATATGTGATAAAAAATATATAGATAAATAAAAAATATATATTTAGTGAAAACCTGTGTGTATTAAAATATAATTAAATAAATGAATATCAAAGGTGTGTGTGTGTGTGATAAAATCGAATACTCAGGATTGTCTGTGAAGGACAATTCAAGTAAAAATGTGAGAGTATAGAAGATCTATATACACATTTTGAAGCAGCTGCTTATGTAAACAAGAGTATTGGAAAAAGTACAAATATGCGGCTTGACAGATAGAATGATTTTAGGTTGTGTCCGCCCGGTATTTGTAGCAGCGCTATATGGTATTTTCACAGTTTAATGTGAATAAATTATTGGAGAGAGTGCATATTCAAAAAATTCATATCTAATAAATAATGTGGAATACTTATTGCAGAATAATAAATATTTGAATAAAAATTATAATATATTACATTAAAATAATATATTAAAAGTGCACGTGAATAAAATTATATGAATAATTAAATTATATAAAAGGGTTGAATCAATAAATAAATATATGGATAAAACAAGCGTGTCTCAGAAACAACACAGTGCTACAAAGTCCACGTGTTCCACAAGATCATCCAATCACGTAAGTATGAGCAATAATTTGTGACAGTTCTAAAGTTATAAATTCTTGTGCTGAGATTCCGTGACTTCCACCATAGATTTCACCGTGTGGGAAGGCTGTCCCCTTTTGGGGGTACACTCACCAGAACTATACTTTATATGCGCCTGTAGTAAAATTTTGTATGGACCTTCTCCTCCAACATCAGCAAATAACACCTTGCGGGTAAATATAACCAGGGACCAGCCTTTTCCTCCAGTATCAGTCAGTCATATCATCCTCAGCGTGGTTTGTTTATATGTACATGTGTGGAGACAAATATTGGGCCATATAGCGTAATATTGCTTAAAATATTTATTGAAATAATTTCCCTTTAATTTGTAAAAGTTATATAGTATCTATACAAATCCCCCCTAGTGGGTTCTGCGTACCGAAAATAAGATAAAAAACAGCATTCAAGAATAAGTATAGCGGTGTACTGTGCCTGCTCTGGCCGGATGTGGAGTTTTTCTGTGCCTTCAGCGAGGCAAACAGCGTCCTTCCTGTCCGGATAGCCGTGGAGCGCACCGTGGACCGCAAATACGTCTGACGTCACTTCCTGTTGACCTACGCCCTGACGCGTTTCGTCATTTCCGACTTCTTCTCGAGGGCGTAGGTCACCAGGCAGGAAGTGAGGTTTATATACACTGACGGACAGCGCTGACGCCCAATCAGGGGGCTTAATTGTCCTCCATTAGGTGCTGATATTGCGTAATGCCATAGTCTAATGTTAGAGGTCCATTGCGGACTATATTGGCAGAGCGCAGCGTCATCCCAGTGCAATAAACAACAGTGCATGCACATCCTATGTAGAGATTAGCTGTATCAATCATGTGTATATCATTATAATACATCACGTAGTACATAACGTTGTGGTGCATCTCTAGTTATACATGTTATTTAAAATTCATGTTATTAAAAAGCAAAGCGTGCGGGCTGTAATAATCAGCGGGTTCACATAATGTCACCCGCATACTTGATGCCCAAAGAATGTGAATGAAATGTACATAGGAAAAAACGGGGAAAAAATATAGTAGAAAAAAAATATATATATAGCATGGACATATACTTTGAGTAATAATAATATTACATTTTAAACCGCCGAGATAAATGTTTATATACACTAGTGTAGAAATCAAACACTTATATGCATATGTGATTAAAACATGCATATAAATTAATGTTACTATATAAAGGGGAGGTCCCCAGTATGCAAATACAAAATGTTTCAATGGTGACTAATAGGTATGTGATTAGTCATATTGCGTGTAACATGGAGTATTTTAAAGTAATTTAAAATTAGATAGCATTGGTCATATTGCACGTGATATGAAAAATTAAAAATAATTTAAAATTAGATAGCAATTGGTGGTTTATTTAAAATGGTATTATTGTTTGAAGTGGACAAGGATAATAGAATTCATATAAGAATAATAAAATTGGACCCTTATTTAAAATATAAAATATGTATAAATAAGAGTTATAAAATGTATATTCTAAAATTATAGTATACATATTGTGGTTGCTCGTATTGATCTGTACACCCACAATAAAAATCCTGCTGTGCTCCACCGATAAAATGGGGTAATTGATGGAGTCTAAGGGGAAATTGTCCCTTGTTTTAAGTGTCTGGTGTTACATTAATATTCTTTTGGCATCTGTAAACCATACAATAAAACATATGATAAAAACCTGACATGGGTACAAGGTGAATTTTCTTATAAAGAATCGTGAGAAATGGTGTGTGGGAACTGTTATTGATAAGGGTGCTGTTTATAGGGCTATGTGTCGCTTATAAAGCAGTTGATATCTAATTCGATATTTAAGCCTTTTGGAGTGAGCACGTCTACCAAATAGATCCATTGGGTCTCGCGTTTTGACAGTTCCCGTACCATATGTATACCCCTCCAATGGGGTTGTAATTGTTCTATACCCCAAAATTGTAAACCTTTGGGGTCCATGTCGTGTTTCAATTTGAAATGTAATGAAACATTGTGATCCTTAAAGCCAATTTTTATGTTATGCACATGTTCGGCTATCCGAACTCTTAATAGCCTCTTGGTGCGGCCAATATACATAAGCCCACATGGGCATTTAAGTGCATAAACCACATGGGTGCTGTTGCATGTGATAAATTGTTTTATTGCAAAGTTGTTGTTGTTAGAAGTGGATGTGAAGTTTTCCAATTTTCTAATAGGGCAAGCCACCTCTCGACAAGCCTTACATTTTCTACAAGCAAAAAAAACCGTTTTGATCCCAAAACGTGGGTGGTTTTTTGGGGGGGTCGATTACTTTCTTGACTACTTTATCCCCAAAATTTGGTGCTTTGCGGTAAATGAACTGAGGTGCTGGAGGTAAAGCAGTCCCCAATCTTTTGTCTAAGCGTAAAATGTGCCAATGTTTTTTAAAAATCTGCTCAACTTCTTCATATTGGGCGTGGAAACCGGATATAAAGGACCACTCTAGATTGCGTTTGTTGGTAGGGGCCAGATCATTGTTTTTCTCTTCCAAAATGGTTGATCTCGGTATTTGTTTTACTTCCTCTACAATTCTCTGCAATTTTTTGGGGTTGTAGCCTCTTGCTTCAAATCTCTCCGTGAGGATTTTTGATTGCTCCATGTAGTTTCCTTCCTCTGAGCAGTTTCTTTTTACCCGCATTATTTGACCTTTCGGGATGTTTTTTAGCCAAAGTGGATGGTGTGCACTCGTCGTTGGTAAATAACTATTCCGGTCAGTTTTCTTAAAATAAACTTTTGTTTCTAATTTGTTGTTTTTTCGATAAACTGTAACGTCTAAAAAATTGATTTCATTAAAATCCCAAGCAGATGTTAGTCTAATATTGTTGTTGTTGTTGTTAAGACCTTTTAAAAAAACTTCCAGGCTAAAATGGGAACCTGCCCAGATAAAAAACAAGTCATCAATAAAACGTTTATAAAATACCAGTTCTGGCCGCTGGTTATTAAAAATGATCTTGTCCTCCCATTCTGCCATGAATAAATTTGCAATACTGGGGGCAAACTTGGCCCCCATGGCTACTCCTCTCTGTTGGGTATAAAATTTCCCCCCATACCAGAAATAGTTGTGCGATAAGCAGAAATCTAGAGCGTTTCTTAAAAATACCTTTTGGTTAAAAACAAGATCATCGCGTTTGCTTAATGCCCAGTTCAGGGCTAATAGAGCGTCATCATGTTGAATAATGGAATATAATGATGAGACGTCTGCTGTAACTAGGATGATTTGTTCGATGTTCTCCAGATTTACCTCTTGCAAAGTGTTGAGGAAGTTTTTCGTGTCCCTTAGATAGGATTTTGTGTCCCTTACGCTTTTTTGTAAAAAAGTGTCAAGGTATTGACCTAGCCTGGACGCTACGGAGTCAATACTATTGACGATTGGTCTTGCAGGTGGATTCATCGCATCTTTGTGGATTTTTGGAAGAGTGTAAAGTGTGGGTACTCGACTGTTTGTAGGTAGTAGATATCTCTTTTCTTTGTTGGAGAGTACCCCAGTCCGTGAGCCCATATCTATTAATTTTTCCAAATGTTCCCTGTAAGATTGCGTGGGATCTTTTTTGAGTGTGTTGTATGTTTCATTATCTGATAACATCTCCTCAATCTGTCCGTGGTAAAAGTCTTTAGTGAGCAGGACCACACCTCCACCTTTATCTGCCGGTCTAACTACTATATCCTTACGCTGTTCCAGAAGCTTAATACCCTCCTCCACGTGTTTAATGTTTAGTGCTTTATTTGGTTTCAAAGTCTCTAGGTCGTGTAATACCAAGCCCTTGAATACTTCAACGTGGTGGTTTGGATTATTCGGTGGGTTAAACAGGGACTTGTTTTTTAGTCCACTGTTAATAATTTTTGGCTTCTCAGTCGCAGGTGTTTGTTGATTGCTTGTTATTTCATTGGTTGTGCCATTTCCTAAAAAATACTTTTTTATGTTTAATTTTCTAATGTATTTATGTATATCTACATAAACACTGAATTTATTAATAGGTTTTTTCAGGCCACATTTTAGCCCCAAGTTTAAAATATTTACTTCTTTATGGGTCAGATTAGCTTCTGTTAAATTGAAGATACCTCCTACTCCGACCCTCTTCTTCTTTTGCTGGATCTTAAATCCGGCTCTGCACCCTCTGTATTTTCTTGTTTCTGCGGTTGATGTGTATATTCTTTTGGTTCTTGTCGGTGGTCTACTCTTTGGTTGTGGTGTCCTTGGGTTGGTGGGTTCCTTGGGTGTTGCGGTGGATATCTGGGGTGGTTGGGGGGTTGGGACTGCATCGGGGGTCGCCCCCTGCGTGGTGGATATCCTCTGCCCCTGTGTTGCCCCCCTCGGCCTCTCCCTAAAAAAGGACGTGGCATCGGTCGAGAGTCATATTCTTCCTCATAATGGTATAAGGGTTCGAATCTATTTTGTGTGGCAGTTGCCTGTGGTTGCTGTTGTTGGTTCACCCTTTGATTATTGCCTCTTGTTCCCTTATTCTTCCATTTTCCTCTTTGTACCGGAGTGGAGTAATAGTTAGGGGAATTTATATATGATGTGTCCTCATATTGGTCCCTTTCTTCTATTAGTGGTGGGTTTGGTCTTGGGGCTGGAGTGGGATTGGGATTAGGATGTTTGGGGCGTGCTGATGTGGCACCCCTCAATTCTTCGTTATTTATGTTGGCGTTTGAAGATGCTTGTTGCCATGAATATATTTTGTTGTTTTTAAAATCATCGAAATCTTTATGATATTTCTTAATTTTTTTCTTTTGAGTATCCTTGTCCACTTTTTCTAGTCTTTTTTGTACCTTTATGTTAAAATCTATGATTTGCTGAGACTCTTTAATGGGGGGTCCACGGTGCGCTCCACGGCTATCCGGACAGGAAGGACGCTGTTTGCCTCGCTGAAGGCACAGAAAAACTCCACATCCGGCCAGAGCAGGCACAGTACACCGCTATACTTATTCTTGAATGCTGTTTTTTATCTTATTTTCGGTACGCAGAACCCACTAGGGGGGATTTGTATAGATACTATATAACTTTTACAAATTAAAGGGAAATTATTTCAATAAATATTTTAAGCAATATTACGCTATATGGCCCAATATTTGTCTCCACACATGTACATATAAACAAACCACGCTGAGGATGATATGACTGACTGATACTGGAGGAAAAGGCTGGTCCCTGGTTATATTTACCCGCAAGGTGTTATTTGCTGATGTTGGAGGAGAAGGTCCATACAAAATTTTACTACAGGCGCATATAAAGTATAGTTCTGGTGAGTGTACCCCCAAAAGGGGACAGCCTTCCCACACGGTGAAATCTATGGTGGAAGTCACGGAATCTCAGCACAAGAATTTATAACTTTAGAACTGTCACAAATTATTGCTCATACTTACGTGATTGGATGATCTTGTGGAACACGTGGACTTTGTAGCACTGTGTTGTTTCTGAGACACGCTTGTTTTATCCATATATTTATTTATTGATTCAACCCTTTTATATAATTTAATTATTCATATAATTTTTATTCACGTGCACTTTTAATATATTATTTTAATGTAATATATTATAATTTTTATTCAAATATTTATTATTCTGCAATAAGTATTCCACATTATTTATTAGATATGAATTTTTGAATATGCACTCTCTCCAATAATTTATTCACATTAAACTGTGAAAATACCATATAGCGCTGCTACAAATACCGGGCGGACACAACCTAAAATCATTCTATCTGTCAAGCCGCATATTTGTACTTTTTCCAATACTCTTGTTTACATAAGCAGCTGCTTCAAAATGTGTATATAGATCTTCTATACTCTCACATTTTTACTTGAATTGTCCTTCACAGACAATCCTGAGTATTCGATTTTATCACACACACACACACCTTTGATATTCATTTATTTAATTATATTTTAATACACACAGGTTTTCACTAAATATATATTTTTTATTTATCTATATATTTTTTATCACATATTATATATATTTATTTATTTATTTATATATATGAGCACTTTTTTGGGATTTTGATCACCCACCATCCCAAATACTAGTACACAAACCCAAGGAGCGCAGAGCGGTGTTTTAAATAGGAGGGCAGAAAATATAAACACCCCTTTTTTTGTGAGTACTTGCTACAAATTTCTCTGCAGCCATGGATGTACTACAATTCCTAAGTAGCAGACACATAGATGTCAATAACCTTTTCTCAGAACAAATACCCTCCATTACCGAAACCAACTATAATGGGGCCATGTCAGCCCTGAGCAATATTTTAGAAAAACAGGTTCGGACATGGTGGGACATATGCACCCTCGAACAGTATATGAAGGATAACATTATCATAAAAAGTTTGAGATGGGATGTGATCCCCCATGATGGCCTAGACGACCCAGCATCCACCCAGGAATGGTTGGATTTTTTTAATGGTGTCGGCTTTAAACTACAACAGTTAATCATACAAAGGAAAAAACGGAAAATGGCAAATATAGAAATGAAGATCAACGATTTGAAACTGCAGCTCGACCCCATTAAAGAGTCTCAGCAAATCATAGATTTTAACATAAAGGTACAAAAAAGACTAGAAAAAGTGGACAAGGATACTCAAAAGAAAAAAATTAAGAAATATCATAAAGATTTCGATGATTTTAAAAACAACAAAATATATTCATGGCAACAAGCATCTTCAAACGCCAACATAAATAACGAAGAATTGAGGGGTGCCACATCAGCACGCCCCAAACATCCTAATCCCAATCCCACTCCAGCCCCTAGACCAAACCCACCACTAATAGAAGAAAGGGACCAATATGAGGACACATCATATATAAATTCCCCTAACTATTACTCCACTCCGGTACAAAGAGGAAAATGGAAGAATAAGGGAACAAGAGGCAATAATCAAAGGGTGAACCAACAACAGCAACCACAGGCAACTGCCACACAAAATAGATTCGAACCCTTATACCATTATGAGGAAGAATATGACTCTCGACCGATGCCACGTCCTTTTTTAGGGAGAGGCCGAGGGGGGCAACACAGGGGCAGAGGATATCCACCACGCAGGGGGCGACCCCCAATGCAGTCCCAACCCCCCAACCACCCCAGATATCCACCGCAACACCCAAGGAACCCACCAACCCAAGGACACCACAACCAAAGAGTAGACCACCGACAAGAACCAAAAGAATATACACATCAACCGCAGAAACAAGAAAATACAGAGGGTGCAGAGCCGGATTTAAGATCCAGCAAAAGAAGAAGAGGGTCGGAGTAGGAGGTATCTTCAATTTAACGGAAGCTAATCTGACCCATAAAGAAGTAAATATTTTAAACTTGGGGCTAAAATGTGGCCTGAAAAAACCTATTAATAAATTCAGTGTTTATGTAGATATACATAAATACATTAGAAAATTAAACATAAAAAAGTATTTTTTAGGAAATGGCACAACCAATGAAATAACAAGCAATCAACAAACACCTGCGACTGAGAAGCCAAAAATTATTAACAGTGGACTAAAAAACAAGTCCCTGTTTAACCCACCGAATAATCCAAACCACCACGTTGAAGTATTCAAGGGCTTGGTATTACACGACCTAGAGACTTTGAAACCAAATAAAGCACTAAACATTAAACACGTGGAGGAGGGTATTAAGCTTCTGGAACAGCGTAAGGATATAGTAGTTAGACCTGGCAGATAAAGGTGGAGGTGTGGTCCTGCTCACTAAAGACTTTTACCACGGACAGATTGAGGAGATGTTATCAGATAATGAAACATACAACACACTCAAAAAAGATCCCACGCAATCTTACAGGGAACATTTGGAAAAATTAATAGATATGGGCTCACGGACTGGGGTACTCTCCAACAAAGAAAAGAGATATTTACTACCTACAAACAGTCGAGTACCCACACTTTACACTCTTCCAAAAATCCACAAAGATGCGATGAATCCACCTGCAAGACCAATCGTCAATAGTATTGACTCCGTAGCGTCCAGGCTAGGTCAATACCTTGACACTTTTTTACAAAAAAGCGTAAGGGACACAAAATCCTATCTAAGGGACACGAAAAACTTCCTCAACACTTTGCAAGAGGTAAATCTGGAGAACATCGAACAAATCATCCTAGTTACAGCAGACGTCTCATCATTATATTCCATTATTCAACATGATGACGCTCTATTAGCCCTGAACTGGGCATTAAGCAAACGCGATGATCTTGTTTTTAACCAAAAGGTATTTTTAAGAAACGCTCTAGATTTCTGCTTATCGCACAACTATTTCTGGTATGGGGGGAAATTTTATACCCAACAGAGAGGAGTAGCCATGGGGGCCAAGTTTGCCCCCAGTATTGCAAATTTATTCATGGCAGAATGGGAGGACAAGATCATTTTTAATAACCAGCGGCCAGAACTGGTATTTTATAAACGTTTTATTGATGACTTGTTTTTTATCTGGGCAGGTTCCCATTTTAGCCTGGAAGTTTTTTTAAAAGGTCTTAACAACAACAACAATATTAGACTAACATCTGCTTGGGATTTTAATGAAATCAATTTTTTAGACGTTACAGTTTATCGAAAAAACAACAAATTAGAAACAAAAGTTTATTTTAAGAAAACTGACCGGAATAGTTATTTACCAACGACGAGTGCACACCATCCACTTTGGCTAAAAAACATCCCGAAAGGTCAAATAATGCGGGTAAAAAGAAACTGCTCAGAGGAAGGAAACTACATGGAGCAATCAAAAATCCTCACGGAGAGATTTGAAGCAAGAGGCTACAACCCCAAAAAATTGCAGAGAATTGTAGAGGAAGTAAAACAAATACCGAGATCAACCATTTTGGAAGAGAAAAACAATGATCTGGCCCCTACCAACAAACGCAATCTAGAGTGGTCCTTTATATCCGGTTTCCACGCCCAATATGAAGAAGTTGAGCAGATTTTTAAAAAACATTGGCACATTTTACGCTTAGACAAAAGATTGGGGACTGCTTTACCTCCAGCACCTCAGTTCATTTACCGCAAAGCACCAAATTTTGGGGATAAAGTAGTCAAGAAAGTCATCGACCCCCCCAAAAAACCACCCACGTTTTGGGATCAAAACGGTTTTTTTGCTTGTAGAAAATGTAAGGCTTGTCGAGAGGTGGCTTGCCCTATTAGAAAATTGGAAAACTTCACATCCACTTCTAACAACAACAACTTTGCAATAAAACAATGTATCACATGCAACAGCACCCATGTGGTTTATGCACTTAAATGCCCATGTGGGCTTATGTATATTGGCCGCACCAAGAGGCTATTAAGAGTTCGGATAGCCGAACATGTGCATAACATAAAAATTGGCTTTAAGGATCACAATGTTTCATTACATTTCAAATTGAAACACGACATGGACCCCAAAGGTTTACAATTTTGGGGTATAGAACAATTACAACCCCATTGGAGGGGTATACATATGGTACGGGAACTGTCAAAACGCGAGACCCAATGGATCTATTTGGTAGACGTGCTCACTCCAAAAGGCTTAAATATCGAATTAGATATCAACTGCTTTATAAGCGACACATAGCCCTATAAACAGCACCCTTATCAATAACAGTTCCCACACACCATTTCTCACGATTCTTTATAAGAAAATTCACCTTGTACCCATGTCAGGTTTTTATCATATGTTTTATTGTATGGTTTACAGATGCCAAAAGAATATTAATGTAACACCAGACACTTAAACAAGGGACAATTCCCCCTTAGACTCCACCAATTACCCCATTTTATCGGTGGAGCACAGCAGGATTTTTATTGTGGGTGTACAGATCAATACGAGCAACCACAATATGTATACTATAATTTTAGAATATACATTTTATAACTCTTATTTATACATATTTTAAATAAGGGTCCAATTTTATTATTCTTATATGAATTCTATTATCCTTGTCCACTTCAAACAATAATACCATTTTAAATAAACCACCAAATGCTACCTAATTTTAAATTATTTTTAATTTTTCATATCACGTGCAATATGACCAATGCTATCTAATTTTAAATTACTTTAAAATACTCCATGTTACACGCAATATGACTAATCACATACCTATTAGTCACCATTGAAACATTTGTATTTGCATACTGGGGACCTCCCCTTTATATAGTAACATTAATTTATATGCATGTTTTAATCACATATGCATATAAGTGTCTGATTTCTACACTAGTGTATATAAACATTTATCTCGGCGGTTTAAAATGTAATATTATTATTACTCAAAGTATATGTCCATGCTATATATATTTTTTTTTCCATATAAATTTTTTTTCCACTATATTTTTTCCCCGTTTTTCCTATGTACATTTCATTCACATTCTTTGGGCATCAAGTATGCGGGTGACATTATGTGAACCCGCTGATTATTACAGCCCGCACGCTTTTTCTTTTTAATAACATGAATTTTAAATAACATGTGTAATTAGAGATGCACCACAACGTTATGTACTACGTGATGTATTATAATGATATACACATGATTGATACAGCTAATCTCTACATAGGATGTGCATGCACTGTTGTTTATTGCACTGGGATGACGCTGCGCTCTGCCAATATAGTCCGCAATGGACCTCTAACATTAGACTACGGCATTACGCAATATCAGCACCTAATGGAGGACAATTAAGCCCCCTGATTGGGCGTCAGCGCTGTCCGTCAGTGTATATAAACCTCACTTCCTGCCTGGTGACCTACGCCCTCGAGAAGAAGTCGGAAATGACGAAACGCGTCAGGGCGTAGGTCAACAGGAAGTGACGTCAGACGTATTTGCGGTCCACGGTGCGCTCCACGGCTATCCGGACAGGAAGGACGCTGTTTGCCTCGCTGAAGGCACAGAAAAACTCCACATCCGGCCAGAGCAGGCACAGTACACCGCTATACTTATTCTTGAATGCTGTTTTTTATCTTATTTTCGGTACGCAGAACCCACTAGGGGGGATTTGTATAGATACTATATAACTTTTACAAATTAAAGGGAAATTATTTCAATAAATATTTTAAGCAATATTACGCTATATGGCCCAATATTTGTCTCCACACATGTACATATAAACAAACCACGCTGAGGATGATATGACTGACTGATACTGGAGGAAAAGGCTGGTCCCTGGTTATATTTACCCGCAAGGTTTTATTTGCTGATGTTGGAGGAGAAGGTCCATACAAAATTTTACTACAGGCGCATATAAAGTATAGTTCTGGTGAGTGTACCCCCAAAAGGGGACAGCCTTCCCACACGGTGAAATCTATGGTGGAAGTCACGGAATCTCAGCACAAGAATTTATAACTTTAGAACTGTCACAAATTATTGCTCATACTTACGTGATTGGATGATCTTGTGGAACACGTGGACTTTGTAGCACTGTGTTGTTTCTGAGACACGCTTGTTTTATCCATATATTTATTTATTGATTCAACCCTTTTATATAATTTAATTATTCATATAATTTTATTCACGTGCACTTTTAATATATTATTTTAATGTAATATATTATAATTTTTATTCAAATATTTATTATTCTGCAATAAGTATTCCACATTATTTATTAGATATGAATTTTTTGAATATGCACTCTCTCCAATAATTTATTCACATTAAACTGTGAAAATACCATATAGCGCTGCTACAAATACCGGGCGGACACAACCTAAAATCATTCTATCTGTCAAGCCGCATATTTGTACTTTTTCCGATCCAACTTCTGCGCAAACCGATCAATAATCGCTTATTGAGATTTTTTTTACCAAAAATATGTAGAAGAATACGTATCGGCCTAAACTAAGGAAAAAAAAAATGTTTTTTTTTTTTATATATATTTTTGGGGGATATTTATTATAGCAAAAAGTAAAAAATAATGCATTTTTTTTCAAAATTGTCGCTCTTTTTTTGTTTATAGCGCAAAAAATAAAAACCGCAGAGGCGATCAAATACCACCAAAAGAAAGCTCTATTTGTGGGAAAAAAAGGACGTCAATTTTTGTTTTGGGAGCCACGTCGCACGACCGCGCAATTGTCAGTTAAAGCGACGCAGTGCCGAATCGCAAAAAAAGGTCTGGTCTTAAGCCAGCAAAATGGTCCAGTCTGAAAGTGGTTAAAGTGAAATTCAGGCTAAAAAGATTTACTCTTAAATCTTCTCCTGCTCCCCTTCGTACTCCTATTCTAACTACCATGTACGTGGAAGATGCTTATACGTACCTATTCTCAGGGCACTCCGGTCCAGTCATATGATCTCCCCAGCAACTGGCTTCAGGGGAGAGGAGAGATTGCCAACAACGGCTGAAATGCCTGGGCAGTGATGTCCACCATTGACTTAATATGGGGCATCTGTTGTCAGCCGTCCCTCCTCTCCCCTGAAGCCACTCTTCAGAGCCGATCAAGTGAGCACATCAGAGCACCCCTGAGAAAAGGTAAGTATATGCATCTTCCTTTTACAGGGTAGTTAGGAGTTAGAAAGGGGAGGGAGCAGATTTAAGATTAGAGAGTTAGAGCCTGGAATTCCCCTTTAAATGTGTAGCACAGTCCTGTTTATCCTGCCAGATACTACATCCAGTGTTCTACTTTGATGCTTCAGCTATGACTGCAGCTTTCATACAGTGAAGTAATCCTAAATTTACATGCTCTTTCCTCTCCCACTGCCCATTCATAGAGCACCTTGTATTCTGTGATCTAAGAGATGTTTAAAGTGTTATTAAACCCAGGACCCTGCATTCACTACATCTGGTCTCCCATAGTATACAGAACATGGAATGCAATTATTTTAGTAAATATAAACGGCTAAATACCTTTTCTCATCAGCAGTATACAGCAGTCCTGTGACTTCTATCAGTGTCTGGCTGAATACTGGTTAAAGCTTGACCCCTGACTTTCGGTTCAGACATTGCTGATCACATTCCTCCGACCATCCCCCCCCCCCCCCCCAAAAAAAAAAAAAAAAATAAAAACACACAAAGCAACACACACACACTCCAATACTCTGTTCTATCAGCAGATGTGAAGGATTAACCCCTTAGGTTCCAGCAGCAAGTATACTTTACTGCAAATACAGACTGATTTTACGGTTGTGGGTTTAGTAACACTTAAGGAATCCATTCACACCAGATGCACATACATTTTAAAAGCAATGCATTTCAATAGGAGTATTTCACCCCAGTGCATTGTGCTCATGGGTGCTGCCCTGAGCTGAAAAACAAAAACAAAAATAGAACTTGCCTTACTTTACTCAGGACAACACACCACACAAAAATAACTTCTTCCCTCCTATGAATTTGTATAGATGTCTGTGACTGAATACCAGTACTAAGACACTATTCTTACCGTGTCGTGGTAAAATATTTGCCGCCCACATTCAATGTCAGCCAGTCTGTGTGACACCCTGTTAATGGCTCATGGACCAAAGGCATGTCCAGATCATCTAAAAGAAAGAAAAAATAAATAAATAAATAAATAAAAATAAATAAATAAAAAAAGAAGGAGAGAGAAGAAGATTTGTATGATTCTAAATAACAAAAACTGAGCTATAATATTTACTCCAAAAAATCCCTGGATAAAATGAATAGTACCAGTTACATTTTATTCAGTACCAACAGAAAATATAATGCGCTACGAATATAAAGCTGCACAAATATGTATGTATATGTAATTTACCTATAATTTCTAGTGTACTGCTATGAGAATTACGCCACACGGTGTACAACTCACCTGCACAAGGATCGCCATCGCTCACGTACAAGACATCGTTATCCCTAGGACACAGAAACACACAAAGTCTTACATGACAGAAAAATAACTGCAGATCATGTGAGCATAAATAAATAAAACAATTATATCGGAAACTGTCTCTAGGGAGAGTTTCCTTTCACTTTCGGTTCAGATACAGGAAGTAAAGAGAAATCCTGCCGAGATGCAGTATGGGTGACTTTTGTATGTCCAGCAGTGGAAGAAAGCCTGGTACTGCTGCCGGAACACATTGCTGCTTACTGTACGTAGCACAGGCTACTATATTAGCACAGGCTAATATAATAGTATATTACAGCCTAAGCGGCAGCCAATTCCGGTCTGGCAGGCCAATAATTAGTTTGGTCAAGGCTGGCATGAAAGGATTTGATTAAAGTGTCAGAAAACCTGAAATTCTCTTATAAGCTTGTCAGGGCACTTTGCAGAAAAACCTGCGTGCAAGCAGGTGGTGCCACAGGTTTGCATTAAAGAAAGCCAGCATGCCCAATCATTTTCTCCTACAGCTGAAACGCCAGCCTTGTGGCTCCTGTCCCCCAGAAAACAAAGTGCATGTAGCATTCTGTCCCATCTTTCTAGGTGATCTTCAAGGCTAGCTAGTGTAGTTGACAGCACATTCTTCCCCTTTACTGCCTGACCACTCACCTCAAGCAAGGAGGGAAATACACAATCCAAGCGCCATCACTAGGAATGCAAGGGGGGGGGGGGGTGTCAGCTAAAGCCTTTAGCCCTTTTCACACAGGTGCCTCCACTAGCTCAGCTGGGATATGTCTCCGCTGAGCAGGTGGATGGCAGGTCCGTGTCTGCGCCACTATGCAGAGCGGACATGGACACTGTCCCGCTCTCG
The DNA here is from genome assembly GCA_028564925.1 of Lithobates sylvaticus. NCBI lineage: Eukaryota > Metazoa > Chordata > Amphibia > Anura > Ranidae > Lithobates > Lithobates sylvaticus. The sequence continues at coordinate 110,606,631 of CM053029.1, read as the reverse complement.
TCTATGGAGCAAACAGATGGAAACGGGCCGCCTCTCCGTCTCCATCAGATGGACGAATGGGGAAAAAAGGAACACCATCTGCCTGTTTTTTGGATCTGATCGGATGGCGGCGGGTGTCAGTGGACATGTGTTGGCTAACATCCGCTGCTCCATAGAAGAGACTGGAGGGTCCGATAAGGTTTGCCGTTTTTACGGCAGACCTGATCAGACAGCCCACGTGAAAGGGGTCTCTCAGGTGTGCTCCCAGCGAAGCTGTACTCTACTCACATGCACTGTGTGTACATAATCAGTGGAGGCTGGGGTATTGTAACAAGGCTACAGGTCCTGAATGCATTACACAGACCACAGCACCGGGCTTATCCTCAATCACAGTAAGTTACTCTTCCATGAATGAATACATTTGTAAAGAACATTTTTTTAAGTGAGCTGAAAATGAAGATCTAAAAACACGAGGAAGTACCGAATTAGGGCGATGTCATCGATGTGTCCACCTCTGTCGTTGTATACATTTGTTGCATGGATTCCTAATTTCTTACTAGCGAGCGATAGAAGGTCTGATATGGATGAATCATACACGGCAATAACCTGTTGGGGAGAGAATGGCAGGAATATGGAGGGAAGAAAATAAAGAGGCAGACATGGCTAGGATGATATTACTGGAGTCTCTGTGCAGGGAGAGCCATCAAACAGAGCAGGGGACTGAGAAATCTTCTAAAACATTGGGATCTTGACTGAGAGGAGAAGGAAGAGGAGGGTATGCCTTTGGGGGGGGGGGGGGTATCATAAGTTTGTACATGGGAATCCCCGCACCTTGGGGGGGGGACGGGGACGTATACTTGGGAATCACTCCTATTGCCACATCCGTAATAATTGGAAATATGAGGGAGAGGGAAAACCTTAAAGGTTTAGAGGCATTGTAGACCACATGAAATATGTAAAAATATATAAAACTTTATTGGTACAATACATTAAAAACGAATTTGCATGGAGCAAAGACATGGAACTTTAAAACATGTGTTCACATATGTGCGAAATGTAGACAACATTGACATAATACTATAAAAGTTTGTTGTTACACCATGTAGGATAAGTGAGCCCCTGTGCATCAACACATTTCGCTGGTTTGCTTCATCAGGACTCATGCAGGGGTAGTCTGAGAGAAACAGGTCTCACTTGTCTGCATCAAAACACACACAGATGTAAAAAGATCTCCCTGGGCAGACACGGGAGCTAAAGAACCGCATGGTCGAATTCAAATGCAAGTCACTGAGCAAGAAGTGAGCATTTAAATCACTGTATACAGTATCTCACAAAAGTGAGTACACCCCTCACATTTTTGTAAATATTTTATTATATCTTTTCATGTGACAACACTGAAGAAATGACACTTTGCTACAATGTAAAGTAGTGAGTGTACAGCTTGTATAACAGTGTAAATTTTTCTGTCACCTCAAAATAAATCAACACAGCCATTAATGTCTAAACAACAAAAGTGAGTACACCCCTAAGTGAAAATGTCCAAATTGGGCCCAAAGTGTCAATATTTTGTGTGGCCAGCATTATTTTCCAGCACTGCCTTAACACTCTTGGGCATGGAGTTCACCAGAGCTTCACAGGTTGCCACTGGATTCCTCTTCCACTCCTCCATGATGACATCACAGAGCTGGTGGATGTTATAAACCTTGCGCTCCTCCACCTTCCGTTTGAGGATGCCCCACAGATGCTCAATAGGGTTTAGGTCTGGAGACATGCTTGGCCAGTCCATCACCTTTACCCTCAGCTTCTTTAGCAAGGCAGTGGTCGTCTTGGAGGTCGTTATGTTGGAATACTGCCCTGCGGCCCAGTCTCCAAAGGGTGGTGATCATGCTCTGCTTCAGTATGTCACAGTACATGTTGGCATTCATGGTTCCCTCAATGAAATGTAGCTCCCCAGAGTCGGCAGCACTCATGCAGCCCCAGACCATGACACTCCCACCACCATGCTTGACTGTGTCTTTGTAATTCTCACCTGGTTGCCGCCACACACGCTTGACACCATCTGAACCAAATACGTTTATCTTGGTCACATCAGACCACAGGACATGGTTCCAGTAATCCATGGAAAGGGAGGTGAAAAACCGCGCTATCTACATGTATACATAGATCCAGCAGCCAGCACAACAATAATATGTAAAAATGGAAAACGTGAATAAATAAATAGTGCGGCGCTTACAATGTTCAATCTGTGATGATTGAACGTGTGTGATAAAATCTTATATAACAATAAAATTATATATCACTAAAAAGTTTTGTGCTCTGGATGGGGCAACAAATGTAATTAAGGTGATGAAACCAACTAATTGCAAAACATAATGTGACTAAAATAGACTATCACCAAATAATTCATATATGAAAAAAACTGTAACGAAACAATAACTATTAAAGAAAATTAAAGTCCATTAATAATACACCATGGTGACTTCGGTGAATATATATAAATGAATAAATAAAGTGACTTGTGCGGCTTGTCTGATGTAATCCGTCACCAGTTGAAGGGAGGCTTACCAGCTATCGTGGACTCAGGTAGGCTTACGCCATATGAGTCGAAATTGCCGTGTGGTATTTATAATACACAGATGAGGGCAGTGGTTCCAATATCTGGTGATCAGCGACAGGACCGTGCATGCGATGGTTGATGGAAGCTCAGAATGGAATAGTAGGCAAGTATAGCATATGGTTCATCCCCAATGGTATTACCGGCAAAGAGAGATGAGACCAAATAGCGTAATACCGTCAAATAAACAAGATTTATTAAATATAAAAATGAGTACTCACATGTACAAAGGCTTAAAAGGCATGTATAAAAGGAATTGGCAGCAGTGGCATCAGCACGATAGTCTCCCGACGCGTTTCGCCTTAATAAGGCATCATCTGGGGGTGCTGATTCACTGAAGCCACCGCTTATATATAGGTACAGGGGTGTTTGTAGATGAGATCAACCTGACATCAATGCTGGCTCAATGATTAAACCACTTCCTGTTAGGGTAAGATGGCGCCTATGGCTTGAGTGTCAAGCCTCATTATGAGTTTACTATAGTAAAGATCTACTTTCTGAACAAATGGTAACAAACTAAAAAAATATATAATACATGCCTTTAAGTGTGAATGTATATGACCCATGCCAGCCTTCGGTGCAAAATTAAAATATGCATGTTGTGATTATTGTCATCCTGGAGTTTAAACCGGGATTTAAAAGGTGTCAATATTGTGCATGGAAAGCCAGTAATCCATGTCCTTATTTTGCTTGTCTTCAGCAAACTGTTTGCAGGCTCTCTTTAGAAGAGGCTTCCTTCTGGGACGACAGCCATGCAGACCAATTTGATGCAGTGTGCAGTGTATGGTATGAGCAATGACAGGCTGTCCCCCCACCCCTTCAACCTCTGCAGCAATGCTGGCAGCACTCATACGTCTATTTCCCAAAGACAACCTCTGGATATGAAGCTGAGCACGTGCACTCAACTTCTTTGGTCGACCACGGCGAGGCCTGTTTTGAGTGTAACCTGTCCTGTTAAACCGCTGTATGGTCTTGGCCACCGTGCTGCAGCTCAGTTTCAGGGTCTTGGCAATCTTCTTATAGCCTTCTTATGTAGAGCAACAATTTTATTTTTTCAGATCCTCAGAGAGTTCTTTGCCATGAGGTGCCATGTTTAACTTCCAGGGACCAGTATGAGAGAGTGAGAGCGATAACACCAAATTTAAAACACCTGCTCCCCATTCACACCTGAGACCTTGTAACACTAATGAGTCACATGACAACGGGGAGGGAAAATGGCTAATTGGGCCCAATTTGGACATTTTCTCTTAGGGGTGTACTCACTTTTGTTGCCAGCGGTTTAGACATTAATGGCTGTGTTGAGTTATTTTGAAGGGACAGCAAATTTGCACTGTCATACAAGCATTGTAGCAAAGTGTAATTTCTTCAGTGTTGTCACATGAAAAGATAATAAAATATTTACAAAAATGTAAGGGGTGTACTAACTTTTGTGAGATACTGTATATAAAGGAATTTAGAGGCGATTATCTAGGACAAAACAACGATCAAAGCTTCATTTGAACGGAAATTCAATCAGATAAGCCATACAAGGCACCATCAATAAAGAAGAAGCAGCCTTACATTACAGTAAGTTGACAAAGGATTACATTGTCAAGACACAAATATGTCCAATCAGACAGCCTAGTCCATGTGACCGTAACGTCACCCAGAGGTATACTGCTTCTTTATTGATGGTGCCTTGTACAGCTTATCTTATTGAAGCTCTGTTCAAATGCAGCTTTGATCATTGTTTTGTCCTAGTTAATCGGCACTAAATTCCTTTATACACACACAACGATTTAAATGCTCACCTCTTGCTCACAGTGACTTGTATTTGAATTCGACCATCCGGTTCTTTTGCTCTGTTGTCCGCCCAGGGAGATCTTTTGACATCCGTGTTTGTTTCGATGCAGACAAGTGAGACCTGTTTCTCTCAGACTACCCCTGAATGAGTCCTGATGAAGCGAACCAGCGAAACGCATTGATGCACAGGGGCTCACTTATCCTACATGGTGTAACAAAAAACTATAGTATTCTGTCCATGTTGTCTACATTTCACACATATGTGAACACGTGTTTTTTAAGTTCCATGTATTAGCTCCATGCAAATTCTTTTTATTGTATTGTAATAAAGTTTATATACTTTTACATATTCATGTGATCTACAATGCCTCTAAACTCCAAACCTTAAGGTTTTCCCTCTACCTCTTATCTATACTTGAGAGTCCCAGTACCTGGGGCAACCTATACTTGGGAGTCCCCGCACAAGAAAATGCTTAAGACTGGGAGTTCCCATATCAGGAGGGAGGCTATACCTGAAGAAACCTATACCTGGGACAAGCCACACCTAGGAGTTCTCACTCCTGAAAGACCCTACACCCGGGGGGAGACCTGCACCTGAAAAAGACCCTACACACGGGGGGAGACCCGCACCTGAAAAAGACCCTACACCCGGGGGGAGACCCGCACCTGAAAAAGACCCTACACCCGGGGGGAGACCCGCACCTGAAAAAGACCCTACACCCGGGGGAGACCCGCACCTGAAAAAGACCCTACACCCGGGGGGAGATCCGCACCTGAAAAAGACCCTACACCCGGGGGGAGACCCGCACCTGAAAAAGACCCTACACCCGGGGGGAGACCCGCACCTGAAAAAGACCCTACACCCGGGGGGGAGACCCGCACCTGAAAAAGACCCTACACCCGGGGGGGAGACCCGCACCTGAAAAAGACCCTACACCCGGGGGGAGACCCGCACCTGAAAAAGACCCTACACCCGGGGGGAGACCCGCACCTGAAAAAGACCCTACACCCGGGGGGGAGACCCGCACCTGAAAAAGACCCTACACCCGGGGGGGGGGGGGGACACCACCCACACCCAAAAAGACCCTACACCCGGGGGGGGGGGACCACCCACACCCAAAAAGACCCTACACCCGGGGGGGACCCACACCCAAAAAGACCCTACACCTGGGGGGGGGGGGGGCCCACACCCAAAAAGACCCTACACCCGGGGGGGGGACCCACACCCAAAAAGACCCTACTCCCGGGGGGGGGACCCACACCCAAAAAGACCCTACACCTGGGGGGGGGGGGGCCCACACCCAAAAAGACCCTACACCCGGGGGGGGGGACCCACACCTGAAAAGACCCTACACCGGGGGGAACCACACCTGAAAGATCCCATATCTGGTGGAGCCCACACCTGGGGTATCTATACTTGGCAGTTGTCACACCTGGGGTATCTATACTTGGGAGTTGTCACACCTGGGGTATCTATACTTGGGAGTTGTCACACCTGGGGTATCTATACTTGGGAGTTGTCACACCTGGGGTATCTATACTTGGGAGTTGTCACACCTGGGGTATCTAAACGTGGGTGTTGTCACACCTGGGGTATCTATACTTGGGTGTTGTCACACCTGGGGTATCTATACTTGGGTGTTGTCACACCTGGGGTATCTATACTTGGGTGTTGTCACACCTGGGGTATCTAAACTTGGGAGTTGTCACACCTGGGGTATCTAAACTTGGGAGTTGTCACACCTGGGACAGCCCACACCCAGGTAGCCCTGCCAGTAGAGGGGTGATGAGAAGTCATACTGGAGGATCTGAGGGGCCCTTATCTGGGAAGGCAGACAGACGTCTCCATGGAGAGTGCCCCCCGCTCTCCATCTCACCTTGCCGGTCCGAGCACTCCCCTTCACGAACAGGGTGACCCTCTTCATACTCGGGTCCCTTCCCACACCAACCAACTCCCCTCTCCAGCCAACCCGGAAGAGAGCTGCGGAGCAACGTGACAGTTCCACGACCCCACCAATCCCAGATTCACGGCGAGACATTGATTATCCAATGAGAGCAGGGAGTGGGCGGGGACGGAATGGCTTCACGGTGGGCGTATCTACAAACTTTTCACTGTGGCAGAACGAAGCCCCGCCTTCCATAAATGTAAGAGTCTCTCCCTCACCTCCATTGGCTGGAAAGAAAATGCCCCGAAACGCCATGTTGGATGAGGGCAGGTCATTCCAACCCCCCTTTTTGTCGGACTAGTCCAGAGACACCACTCCAGGCTGGTTGAACATACCCCTGTCACATGTATTTCACTGTACAGGACTCGGTGGAGAACACTTCCCTGAGTCTAGCAAGCATTTAGACCCAGCCGCCCGAATACATTTCCAGTCACAAATAAAATAAATAAATAAATCTTCCTGTTTTTCCTAAATTAATAAATCAGTCTTTATTAATAAAGGAATGCAACTACTTCGCCCAAAACAAGCATGGCGGCGTCGGCGAAGTAATGAGTTTGCGCATGCGTCGTGTCAACAACCGTTACTCTTTGCGATATCCTTCCGCGGAGCTTTCCAAGCCGTTCTTCTTCGTTATCCCCGGTTCAGTCCTGTCCCACCTGTACGCGTGCGATCACCGGCTGCGGGTTCTTTACGTGACCCACCATGAGGGCCGTTCTGGTGATCCGAGTCCGGTGGGGGCGTGGAACTACTTTGTCCCGGCGGAAGGATCCGGAAGTTCGCGGCAGATTTGAATTTGAACGTTTAGGAGAAGAAGGGAGCGATCGCTGCATGTCACCGGACCGCCGCCGTCCCGTCCATTGTACACGGTGCATACAGGTCTCCTATGATTGGGTGTGATATGTGATAGGGGAGTACATGGTGGGCTGTGGGGCTGCTCTATGCATGTCTTTAGTAAATAGGAATACTTAGATCTGCTGGCTGCATGCATTGTTTATTACAAGCTGTATACATTTTTTATATGCACAGAAAGAATTCTGTTGATCCTACTAGAAATCCAGTATGTAAAATCTTGGGATTGCGAGCATAATTCGTTCTAGAAACATGCTTGTATTCTTAAGAACTTGTATGTCAAAGCACATTTCCTCATAAAAAATAATGGAAACTCAAATGATTCGTTCCACAATCATTTATTCATAAGTCCTTCAAGAGGAAGTAAATCCTGATGGTTTTACTTCCTCTTTATTTCCCTGCAAAGTTTAAGCATAATGGGCTGCAATCCATGGCATAGTAACCCATTATGTGTCGCTTACCTGAAAGCGAAGCCTGTGATGTCTCCGCTGTCCCCACTAGCAGGGAGCGCCCATCTTCACCCCTCTTTCTTCTGGGGCCGCAACTCCGGCTCTGTGACAGGCCTGGAGTCCCGTGATGTCACTCCCGCGCGGGGAGCCGCCAGTCACAGCATGACCTCTATTAGAAACGGCACAATGTGCCCTTTCTAGAGTGCGCATGTGCCGTAGACATCGGCAACCGTGGAGGTTTAGGAGATATTTCCATCACCTACAGGTAAGCCTTAATATAGTGTTACCTGTAGGTAAAAGTGGTTGTACAGGGTGTACAACTACTTTCAGTTTAGTCCATATAAAAAGATTATAGCAATGTGACCATAACATGTCCATCCACAAGAGGGTTAGAAGCAAAATCCAGCAGGAGCTACAGCGTATAAAAGGGAAAAGAGGCACCTCTAAGGCCCCTTTCACACTCCAATTCTACCCGCAGAAGGCTGGAACCTTTACCATCAATGTCGCAACGATATTCGGGCGCTTTTACCCCCCACTAGTGGCCCGAGAAAGGGTTAAAACCACTGCAAAGCGCTGCTGCAGCAGCGCAATGCCCATTCATTTCAATGGGCAGGAGCGGTGTATACACTGCTTCACCGCTCCAAAGTTGCTGCTTGCAGGAGTTTCTTTTTTTTTTTTTTTTCCGTCCGGCAAGCGCACCGCTCCAGTGTAAAAAGCACTCAAGCTTTCACACTGGAGAGACAGGAGCGGCTCTTTACAGGCACTATGCAGGCGGTATTTTTAGTGCCTGTAATGCGCCTCAGTTTGAAAGGGGTCTAACAAGGACACAGACAGCTTAAAACCTGATGGGTGTTCTAATCCTTCTCCTCTCTATCCAAAACTTAAAAACAAGTTTTGCCTTTAGTTATACTTTTAACTGCTTGCCACCTGCCCACAGTACATTTACTGCTGATGGGCAGCACAGTCAGGCTAGACGACGTACCTGTACATTGCCTAGCGAACCCCCTGGGGTGCTCAGCAGCCCGATCTTATGACCACCAGTCACAGCAGATTACAGCGATCTGTATCATGTAATCGCTATGATTGGTCATAGCAATCACATGATTACAATGGAAACAAAACAGTCATATAAATGGCTTTCATTTATGACTGTTTTGCTTACTATTGTGATGCTGTGATTGGCCCAGAGCTATCACATGCTACCTGGGCTAATCACAGAACCCTGTACTATGTGATCAGCTGTAGCCAATAACAGCATGTCAACTGTAGGCAAGCTGTCATAAAGGGATAGCCATTTATGACATTTAATTATTGCTTATAATGGTGATCATCACTGTTTTTTTTAATTTTTAGCACTGATCACTGTATTGGTGGTACTGGTCCCCAAAAAGGTGTCAGATTTGTCCGCCATAATGTCGCAGTCCCACTAAAAATCGATGATCGCCGCCATTACTAGTAAAAATTAAAAAATGTATTAAAACAGAGGTTCACACAAAAAAGGAACCTCCGCTTTTCGGAACCCCCCCCCCCCCCCTCCGGTGTCACATTTGGCACCTTTTCAGGGGGGAGGGGGTGCAGATACCTGTATAATACAGGTATTTTGCACCCACTTCCGGGCATAGATAGCCGCAGAATCTGCGCAAAAGTTGTGCTACTTTCGTGTCGCACCAGTGTGAACAGGGCCTTATGGCTCATACACACAATCCGAAAATCGAATGGAAAATACTGCTGTTGACGCGATCGTACGATAATTGGAAAATTAGTACACAGCTTTCAAGTGTCCATCATGACAGTTCATTCAATATTATCAGATGGGAGAAGCAGGAGAATTTTTCTCATACAATATCAGTTTGTACAATTTCTGTTTTTAATTGACACAGCTGCCGTTCGAAAATAAAATACAAATACACTGCAACACATAGTAGTTACATAGTAGGTGAGGTCGAAAAACACAAAACACAAGACACAAGCCCATCAAGTCCAACCTATGTGTGTGATTATATGTCAGTATTACGTTGTATATCCCTGTATGTTTGTGGTTGTTCAGGTGCTTATCTACCTATATACTCGAGTATAAGCCAACCCGAATATAAGCCGAGGCACCTAATTTTACCACAAAAAAATGGGAAAACTTATTGACTCGAGTATAAGCCTAGGGGTGAGAAATTCGCAGCTACTGTAAGTGGAAGAGGGTGAACTGTGCCCATTTGCAGCCATAGGTCCCCCGAACTTTAAACTCGGTAGTTAAAGAGGGACTGTACCTGGGGAAAAAAAAATGAAAAGCCAGCAGCTACAAATACTGCAGCTGCTGACTTTTAATAAATGGACACTTACCTGCCACAGGTTCCAGCTATGTGGGCAGCAGAGGCCGATCAATCGATCAGCTCTCTGCTGCTGCCGGCGCCATTCTCAGTGAGGGAATCAGGAAGTGGCTTCACTTCCCGGTTCCCTACTGCGCATGCGCCAGTCGCGCAGCGCAATGAGAATCGTCAGCGATGTCTGCCGGGACACGTGTGTGTCCCGGCAGACAGTGTGCCAGGACAGGAAGTGGCGTTAACTCCCGTGGGAGTTTATGCCCGGAAGTGGGTGCAGATACCTGTCTTAGACAGGTATCTGCACCCCCTCCCCCCTGAAAGGTGCCAAAATGTGACACCGGAGGGGGGGAGGGTTCCAAAAAGCGGAAGTTCCACTTTAGGGTGGAATCCAGCTTTAAAGGTTCCTAGATGCCCACTAGCTGCAGACAAAATTTGAGGTCTCCGAACCTTAAGGGTCCCGAAATGTCATTGCTGCAGATGGACACAGTTGACTGACTTTGGGGCCCCATATCTCGGGGCTACTTGATGCTAGGAACCCCAAATTTGGTGTGCAAACCCAGTGGAACTAGCACTATAACATATCCAAAGCTGCTACTAGCACCAAAAGGCCCCGAGATACGGGGCCCAAAAGTCGGTTCGCAAAATGTCATTCTCTGCTGCAGAAAAGTGCTTGACTCGAGTATAAGCTGTCTTGTTAAATCGCAAAGAAGTTTTATCCCTATTGTGGGGTCACCAGTACGGTATTTGTATATTGAAATCATATCCTCTCTCAAGCGTCTCTTCTCCAGAGAGAATAAGTTCAGTGCTCGCAACCTTTCCTCATAACTAATATCCTCCAGACCCTTTATTAGCTTAGTTGCCCTTCTTTGTACTCGCTCCATTTCCAGTACATCCTTCCTGAGGACTGGTGCCCAGTCATACAGCATACTCCAGGTGCGGCCGGACCAGAGTCTTGTAGAGCGGGAGAATTATTGTTTTCTCTCCTGGAGTTTATCCCCTTTTGAATGCATGCCAATATTCTGTTTGCTTTGTTAGCAGCAGCTTAGCATTACATGGGGACGTACTAAACTGCACATGCCAAGGTAAATTGTGTTTGTGTGCAAAAAAGGATTTAAGTGGTTATTTTCACTAAATAAATTAATGATTTTGATAAACATTTGTTCAAAAATCACAGGGCCTTAAAAATCGGTTGCACTCTTTTTTTTTTTTTTTCTAATGGTCATATGCTTTCAGAAAATATATGGTTTGGGGGGTCTTTTACAAATTCTGAAAGCTGTAAGTGAAAAATGAAAACCTCCCAGATTTTGAGAAATTTTTGGGTACGTTCAATTTTCACCATTTTGCAAAAAAGGGGCAATGTAAAAATGACAAATTTGTTATTATCGTATATAGTCGAGTATAAGCCGAGTTTTTCAGCGCATTTTTTTTTGCTGAAAGTGCCCCCCTTGGCTTATACTCGAGTCAAGCACTTTTCTGCAGCAAAAAAAATAAATTTCCGACCCGAATTTGGGGCCCCGTATCTCGGGGACACTCGGTGCTAGAAACCCCAAATTTGGTATGCCAACCCAGTGGACCTAGCACTATAACATATCCAATGGGGTTCCTAGCACTAAGTGACCCCGAGATACAGGGCCCCAAAGTCGGTCAACTGTGTCCATCTGCAGCAATGTCATTTCGGGACCCTTCATATACGGTAACTCAATACAGGATAAGCTTTTATATTTAGCAGAAATGTTGTTAAATTGGCTTAATGGTTATAAGGTATTTTTAGCGAAAAATATTGTTTTGATAAACATTTACGCAAATATCGCGGTGCCTTAAAAATCAGTAGCACCTTCTTTTTAGTCTACAGGTCATGTGCTTTCAGAACATATATGGTTGGGGGGGGGGGGGGGGGTCTTTTACAAACTCTGAAAGCTGTAAAGGAAAAAATGAAAACCTTCAGATGTTTAGACAAATTCGGCTATTTACACTTTTGCGTCTGTTCGATTTTTCACTATTTCGCAATAAAGGTGCAATTTAAAAGTTACAAATATTTGTTATTAAAGAGAAGTTGCAGCCGTTTCTGTGTTTTGTTAAAAGTCAGCAGCTTCAAAAAGTGTAGCTGCTGACTGTTCATAAACACACTCGCCTGTCCCACGATTCAGCCGCCTGAAGCCTCAGTTCTCTCCCCCGCCTCTCCCTGGTGCCTGCATCACTAGTGTGGGCACCCAGGCTGTGACAGCTTGCGGCATTACAGCCGGGTGCGCACTGCGCATGTGTGAGTCGCGCTGCCTGTCTTCAATGGCCGGGCAAATTTCTGTGGTATGTCCCAGAAGATTGCAGGGAGAGAGGGGGTAGAGGAGTACTTCCGCACGTGGCGGCGCTTTGAACGGAAGTGGGAACCTGTCAAAACTAGGTACCCCCCAAAAATGTGGCCTGTCATAGGGGTCAGGAGTCCTTAGAGCAGAAGTTCCACTTTTAGGTGGAACTCTGCTTTAACTCAATACAGGTTACACTTTTATATTTAGTAGGAATTTTGTAAAATTTGCTGTGTTTTTCATCTGCTAATGATTTTTACTGTATTTTTAGCACAAATATTAATAAACATTTTGTACATTTGGCCTTAAAAAAATCAGTAGCACCTTCTTTTTATTCTACTGGTCCTGTGATTTCAGAAAATATATGGTTTGTGGGGTCTTTTACAAACTCTGAATGCTATAAGTGAAAAATAAAAAAAGCAAAGGGAAAAATAGCAAAAAATTGTTTAAAAGTAGTGCTCAGGGCCTGGCAGCAAAAAAGTTAAACACAAATGTTTCTGCAGTGATCTACGTGTAACCATGTATCCATCTTTCTTTCTTTCTAGGTAAACAAAGAATGGCCACAAGGAAAGCGTTGCAGGAGATTCCCATCTTACCCCCCGAGACTGAAGAGCAATCCTTTCTGATCGTACCCGAGGAAGCAATATCAGACATTTGTAATAAGATGTCCTTTCCTGCCAGAGCTCATGCCAAATACATCAGCACTGATGAAGCCAAGGAAAACATCATCCCTGCTGAGTTAGATGGTAATAAGTACAACTATGGGAAGAGCGACATTGGCAAACCAGCAGACCTAATGGAGTGCCCCAATCTAGGTGATCAGGAGAGGTCTGGATTGGGAAGTGATATCTCTTTGCAGCGAAAAGATGACATTACGCTAGGAAAGACTGCAGGATCTGTCAGTATTACTCCCAGGAAGGACACCGATGGTTCTGATTGGCGTATTGGGGAGTCAAACACACCAATCAATTTCTCTAATGCCACTGTGGATGATTTTGGCATTTCAAGTGAAAGCTTTACCAACTGTGTAGGTAGGTGCCAAGCAGAGATGGGAGTATGCTGTCATGAATATTTAACCTGCTGTAATTATGTTCAGGGCCAGTCCTCCACAATGATATACAATCTAATTCCCTCTTCACTGATTGAAGATGTCGTATGTAACTGCTGTATAACCTGTTCAAATAGCAGAGGACCAACTGGTCAGTAGTTGTTAAGAATAGTGGTAGCAGTGGTGCAGTGCGTGCATTTCATTGCCTTCCTCTCCATTAGCACATACCCTTTTTTCCTTTTTACTCCCCCACTGCTTCATTTAACTGGCGGAAGCAAAGAAAATGCCTCTTAAGCCTTGTACACACTATTCGTTTTTTTTCATTCAAATCCGGGGTTTGAACGAAAAATAAACTGAGCAGCTGTACTAACCTTGTAAACAAGGCAGATCGCTCTTCTGGAAAGTAAGACGGAGATCTTGTGTTTCTGCTAAGCAGAAAGATATGTCTTCCTACAGTTAACTACTTTCCACCCGGCCACTGTATATAAACGGCCGGGTGGGAGCCGCCTACTTCTGATCGGACGTTCCCGTTCCCGAACGTCCTTCAGAAGTAGGGGGATCGCGTGCCCGCGCAGCGGCGCGATCCCGATGCGCTCATGTCACCCGGACACGGGGCATTTCGGATCAGCAGGAGGGCTCTGTGATTGGCCCTCCCGATCACATGACGGCCGTGTCCAATCACAGCCGTCATGTGATGTAAGCAAACTCTCCTCTCCTCACACGGAAGTCGTCGGTGAGGAGAGCTGATCGCTGCAGCCGGCTGGTGATCAGTGAGTATTAGCTGTTTTTTTACTCACTGATCACCAGTTTAGTGTCACCAACACCTGTAAAACACATATGTCCCCAAATAATAAAAACACACGTCCCCAAATAATAAAAACACACGTCCCCCACATATGTCCCAGTAAAATCACATGTGCCAATGATTATCTGCACACATATGTCTGTGATCACCTGCACACATCTGTACATGATCATTTGCGTACATATGTCCGTGATCACGCGAACCAATTATACACTTAACTGATTTTTTTTTTACTAAAAACATGTAGCAGAATACATTTTGGCTTAAATTTATGACAAAATTTGATTTTATTGGATTTCGTTTAAAAAAGAAAGGAGAAAATATTGTTTTTTTTTTTTTTCAAAATTTCCACAATTTTCTTCGCTTATATCGCAAAAAATAAAAAACTGAGTCGTGAATAAATACCACCAAACTAAAGCTCTATTTGTGCAAACAAAATTATAAAAAATGTCATTTGGGTACAGCGTTGCATGACCGCGCAATTGTCATTGAAACAGCGAGAGCGCTGAAAGCTGAAAATTGGTCTGGGAAGGAAGGGGGCGAAAGTGCCCAGTATTGTAGTGGTTAAACCATCCCCCACACAGAAAAAAACACTCCCAGGAAATGCACTTAACCTGACCGTGCATATTTTTTTTGCACTGATTGCTGTATTGGTGTCACTTGTCCCCAAAAAGTGTCAGGTGTCGTATTTGTTGGCTGCAATGTTGCAGTCCCTCTAAAAATTGCTAATCCCCACCATTACTAGTAAAAAAAAAAAAAAAAAAAAATCCGTAAATCTATCCCATAGTTTGTAGACGCTATAACTTTTGCGCAAACCAATCAATATACGCTTATTTGGATTTTTTTTTTTTTTTAACAAAAACATGTAACGGAATACCTATTGGCCTAAATTGATGAAGACAGTCGTTTTTATTTATTTTTATTATTTATTAATTGGATATGTTTTGTAGCAGAAAATAAAACCATTTTTTATTTTATTTTTTTTCAAAATCTTTGCCAATCATCGGGCAGAGACACAGGATGGAGCTCTGCCTGTGTAAACAAGGCAGAGCTCTGTTCTGACAGGGGGAAAGTGATTGGTAGATTTTGTGTTTCTGCAAAGCTGGGAATAAAATGTGTATATATATATATATATATATATTTTTTTTTAATATTTATATATATATATATATATATATATATATATATATATCCCAAAATTTCTAGATGCTATAACTTTTGCACAAACCAATCAATATACACTTTTTGGGATTTTGTTTTCTTACCAGTGGTAATGAAATACCACCAAAAGAAAGCTCTATTTTGTGGGGGAAAAAAATGACATATATTTTTATTTGTGTACAGCATTGCATGACTGCAATTGTCAGTTAAAGTTATGTAGTGCTGTACCACATAAAGTGGCCTGGTCATGAAGGGGATAACTCTTCCGGAGGTCAAGTGGTTAACATATACAACAATTAAAATTCAACTTCACCTTCTGGCCTTTTTTTTGTTTTCTAATTGATCTTTCAATTCCTTCCTGTTTAGGAAAATCCCCCAGAACTCTGCACAAACACAGACGTAGATCTACCATCGGTGTCCGCGGATCGCCCGAAATGAACTTTCTGATTCGCCAAATTGCACTGCAGAGAAGCAAGAAGACCACTCCTGAGCCGCTGGTAAACAATCATTTTACTCTCTGTAATATGCAACAGCTGCAAAAACTCTAGCATAGTTTTGGGGACACTAAGGGGTATATTTATAAAGCAGTGAATCTGACATTCAACAAACATTCACTGCAGGCGAATTTCTCAGGTGTTTTTAACCACTTAAAGACCACCCACCGCATATATACAGCGGCAGGGCGGCTATATTGCGCGAAACAACGTACCTGTACATTATTTCGTGCAATAGATACTGTTGGCGCACGCGCGCCGACTGCACAGAAGGAGCCAATAAACAGGATCCCTGTTCTGACCGGGAAGTACAAAGATCTTCTGTTCCTTGTAAGCAGGAGCTCTGTGTTCTTCCTGTCAGTCCATCCCTCACACAGTTGGAAAACACTCCCAGGGAACACACTTAACCCTTTGATCGCCCCTGATGTTAACCCCTTCCCTGCCAATGTCATTTATTCAGCAACAGTGCATATTTTTTAGCACTGATTGCTGTATTGGTGTCCGCCGCAATGTCGCAGTCCTGCTAAAGATCGCTGCCATTACCAGTAAAAACAATAAAAAATAAATAAAATTAAAGTCCATAAATCTATCCCATAGTTTGTAGACGCTATAACTTTTGCGCAAACCAATCAATATACGCCTATTGGGATTTTTTTGTTTTTTTTACCAGAAATATGTAGAATACATATTGGCTTAAATTGATGAAGAAATTTGTATATAATATTTTTTAACTTTATTTTTATTTTTTCAAAATTGTCGGCCATTTCTTGTTAATGGCGCAAAAAATATAAACCGCAGAGGTGATCAAATACCACCAAAAGAAAGCTCTGTGGGGATAAAAAAGGACATCAATTTTATTTTGGGTACAGCATCGCACAACCATGCAATTGTCAATTAAAATAATGCACGGCCATATCGCAAAAAAATGGCCTGGTCATTAAGGGGGTAAAAACTTTGAGGCTTAAGTGGTTAAAGGACAGGGATTTATTCCCCGCTAGAGGAGAACCAGTACCCAGGGTGGCCTGGTCATGTCTGCATGAGGATAGCTATAGTCCGCTTGGTCATTGTAAACCATAGGGAGGGGTACAGAGAAGTACAGGTGTTAAACACAAATCTGTATGAAGCTATGTAGAAGGAAAAGGATTTCTCATTCTTATACAATTATTGGCCTATATAATATTGTAGGACCTGTGAGATGGGTCTTTTTTTTATTTTTTTTATTCTATTACATTAGTAATACTAGCAGCTTTTGTTTTCATCTTTTTACAGTCCAATCCCTTTGTATCTCCACGGAATTCAATACTAAAGGAAAAAATGTCCTCCTTTCAAAATGCTTTCCAAGCTGTTGAGGAAAATGAAGGAAAACTTCAATTTTCAGGATTCTCTGAGGAGGAAGAAGAAACAAAGTGCAACACCTTGGGAAGAAAAGGCTATGGTGAATGAATGTGATTATAAGTCTATTACCACATCAGAATAATCAATGTTTGATCATCATTTTAGCATAGACTGACTTATGAGAACAGTTTTTTTTTGTTTTTTTTTTATAAAATATTGAAGACAAGCATAGTTGCATATCAGTGAGGCTGAAAACGGACACCAGTCCATCCAGCTCAAACTGTATGAGTGCGTATGTCAATGAATAAATCGTATATATCCCTATATATTGCTGAGCCTATCATCTACTAGGACCCCCAGATCAATGCCTAGTGGAGATTGTTTTAACAGCCAAAAGATTTAAAATCTGTACAACCGGTATTATAGTCCAGGAAGCACAACTTGTTCAAGAACACTTTTACTCTGGCCATACATGAATTGAATTTCAGCTGAATCTGCAGAACTTTGGGCCTTGGGTGGCCCTGTCAGCGCCACACAGTTCAACAAACTTTGATAAAAAAAATGGAAAAAGCTGGATGGAAAATTGTTGGTTGAACGCTGACTGCAGTCAGTCGAAGGATTGTGGAGATGAGGGAAGACACTATGTGATTGGGACTTCAGAGCTTAAAGCTGTGTCCCCCCCCCCCCCCCCCCCCCCCCCCCCACACGAAAAATTTAATACTGTAGCTGCTGGCTTTTAATATTAGGACACTTACCTGTCCAGGGTTCCCACAATGTTGGCACCCCAGCCAATTTTTGGATCGGCTGTCAGGTGCGGGCGCCGGCATTCCTGATAAGGTAAACCGCCAGTGCGCTTTCAAATTGGCCCGGCGGAGGAGGAGGGGGGTTGAACTTCCGCGTGATGGCGTAGTCTCTGGAAGTGGGGAAAGGGGACCTGTCAAAAATGGGTACTTGTCCCCCCCCCCCCCCCGAAATGTGGCACCAGAAGGGAGGAGGAGACAGATAAGCGTAAGTTCCACTTTTTAGTGGAACTCCGCGTTAAAACTTTGTCAGCTCAAACGGCAATATCGGAAAGCACTATATTTCTGGCAAATAACTTATTTTTCTGTACTTGCAGCATGGTTAAAGGGCTAAATGTGGGGAACTGGGGATGTATTGCAGAGATGTACTAAATACTTATTAATGTTTTGTATACACTTTTAATAAAAGCAGGTAATGGATCAGGCATACAGCACGTCTTCTGTTTGCTCCCCTTTTTCTTATTGCCGATCAGTAAAAAGTTTCTATCCTCTTATGGTTTCCCAGGTAACATATGCGAAAAACCTGAACCGCCAGTCAAGAGGAAGAGAGTGTGTGATACTTCACTACCTGAGGTACCACTGATATCCACACAACCACAGAGGGCCACTCAGGTATGCTGTTGGTCAACCAATCAAAGTGCTGCAGAGTTAACAAGCAAGATGTCCTTAGACAGATCATTTGTGTACTCTTATTTGCCCCACATTCCTTGTGGGGGTAGTCCAGTTTCACATCACACTTTTTTTAAATCCCTATCTTTTTCTAAACTGAGATAAAGACCCTAAATTATCAAAATTGTACCTATAGCCTGAATGCTTTCTTTTTAGTTTTTGATAAATTGGGAAAGGATTAGAACTCCTGTCAGGTTTTCTTGCTGGTAGAGGTCTGTTTACTTCCTGTCTTGGTCAGTTGTCCCAGAACAGGAAGTAAGGGAAAACCTGTTAACGGCGATTTTATTTTTATTTTTTTAATTTTTATTTTTTTGTTAACTAGGAAGTATAATAGAACCCTTGTCAGCTATTACATTTTTGTCAGCTTCCCTGTTTTTAGATTTTCCCTCTTTCTGGGAAAAAAAGGGGAAGTCTTTCTAATGGAGTCCAGATAGCTGTAAAGACTAACCTTGCCACATTTTATACTAAACGGGGGAAAGAAAAAAAAATTGTGGGCTAGCTTCAAGATATCTCCTCTTCTGGGAAACTTGGGACTTAATCCAAAACCCTTGTGGGGTATGTATTGCCTATAGTGCTTTTGCCCATGTACAGGGTTTTTCCTTGTAAGTCTTGCCTAATGAGAATGGTTGTCGGGTCAGACAACCTCTTTGGTCACTGAGTTTTTGTCCCCTAGAATGTCAGGGATGCAAATTCTATTCTATTTAGATTGGCTGCCGTTTTTGACTTGGACCTTTTTGATCCCAGAACCTTTCTTTAATTTTTCTTTAGTATATCATGTGGGTCTTCCTTCTTCTTTTTTTTTTTTTTTCATTTATTTTAACTGCACAGGAACTAGTATGACTTGTTAGGTATTTGGTTGATCAACTTTTCGCTAGTTCAGTGCCCCTTTCTTGTGCAGTAATTCCCTCTGGTGGTGACCTACTTTTTAGGTCTTGAGCATCAGGTTGATTCTTTGTCCTTCCTATAGTCCTGTTGGTATGGACCACGGGCTCCTCTGGTGCAGATTTAGAGCCTGGTTCCTGGGCTACAGACAGTCCTCAAATCTCTTGTTTGGTGATTTTCTGCGGTGTTGCCCACCCTTCAGTTGGACTGCTTTTGGACATTCTGACAGTATTTGGATTCCTGTGTCCCTCAATGGATGAGAAAAGAAAGCTGTATTGTGACACCCTTTTTTTGGAGTCCATCGAGGGACACAGGTCTCGCCTCTGTGTTTCTGTTCATACTTTTTAATACTGTTTGCTACAAACTGGGGCATGCTTCGTGGAGAAGGGTTTATCCTGGGGTTGGCCTACAAGTTTTTGTTTGCAAGTGTCCAATCCAGCAGTATAACCTGACAGTATCTAAATTCCCTCTGATACTGCATAGTTTGTATTTTCATTTTCTATCTAGATTTTGCAAAAAGAAGCCGATTACTATAACTGCAGAGGTGCAGCATGGTTTCTTTTACTGAAAATGGATCAGTAAGTTAGGTTTTTCAGTCTGTATATTCATGATTTTCCATTTTTTTTTTTTTTTTTTTTGTAGGAAACTGAGCAAGTACCTTTACTGGAGAAGATCTCAGAGTCTTTCTCTACAGCTTCCAGATTGTTCCCCGCTGTGTCTAACTCCGGTATGAAGTCTTGCTTTCTGTAAACAGTAGAGTTTCTAAGAGCTTAAACCTTCCATGTTCTTAAACTTTGAGATTTTTATTGACTTTTAAGCATACAAGTCATAGTACATTAGAAGATGAGACACAAATACTAACAAAATATGAACATATGTTATGGTTAAGTGGTAATACAATACAGAAGCTAAATATAGTTGCGACAAAAGTTTGCAATGTCATATGCCAGTTCTAGAATAAGATTTGCCAGTCCCTCTCAGAATCTTGTAGCTTATAAAGTAATTTAAAGCTAAACCAGGAACAAATTAGAAGAAATTAACAAATATTAACCAAATGTTAAAAACATATCCTCGCTTGTCATGAATAAGACCAGTTCTGTCCCTATTCCATCAAATGTAGATTACTATTTTCAAGAGATGGTAGGTAATTTATAGGTGTTTAGCCACACTCCCCATATATGGAGAAACCTATCCCTTGAGCAATAGCAAAAGAGTATTCATAGGATCACTAGAAGCGTACTCTGGAGAATGACCTCTTCAAGTGTGGGTGCTACATCTTTTTTCCATTGGCACATTATGGTCAATCGGCCGCTATTATGTGTAGAGCCACTGTCCTAGAACATTTAGGGAATTTATATATGGAAAGTCCTAATAGAGCTAATTCTGGATAAGGATGAGTTATGATCACTGAAAAACAGACTGCCAAAACTGGTTATTGACATAAAATGTGTAATGGGTTACCAGCTTGACCGCAATTACGCCTTGTACATTTTAGACAGCCGAACTGGAGTCAGGTACCATCTATAGAGAATTTTAAATATTTTCTCCCAATGAGATGCACAAGGCAAAGCACCAAGGCTGTATTTAAGTGCCCGACTCCAATTCTGTTCTGAATATGATTGACCTAAATCCCCCTCCCATTGTGTTATAGGAGGTGAGTGTGCTAATGGGGTCTTGGATTGGACTAAGGGGTAAAGGTGGGAGATACACCCCCCCTCCCTTTTGAGTAGATTCTTTGTGATTATTTAACTTGTTTGTCTAGTGAAATGGTATTGGAGGTCAATGTGCGAATAAAGTGTTTTATCCGAAATAATTGAAACGTATCCCTGCATCGAACATAAACCGGGACTTCTGCTAGGGTAGAATACCCACTTTTCTTTCCATGGCTGTACCGAAAGGGTTTGAATTAAGAACTCAAAAGTCTGGAGTGGTATATCATAGACTGATACATTAACGCGTTCATTGCATGTGCCTAATAGGTCCTTCCATGCCGATAGGGACGCAGATATAGATGGGTGTTCTGGCAAATAGACCTGTTTGGTCGCTAATGCTATCAGCAGTGCCCATACGCTTTTTCATTTAATCATAGCCTGTTCTAGCAATACCTATTGTTTGACTGGGGTTGGATCCAACCACGCTTTCAGCTGATCTAGCAAAGCCGCTCTATAATAATCCTTATTTACCGGTACATCCATGCCTCCCCTAGATCTATGTTTAGTAAGAATAGAAAAATATATTCTTGCTCGAGCTCCCTTCAAAATATAAGACCAGAGAAAGGTATTAAGCTTGGTAAATAAGTAAGCTGTTAAGGGTATTGGTACTGTTCTAAATATATAAAGAATTTTTGGTAGGACGACCATTTTGAAGGTAGCGATCTGCCCCAGCCAAGAAGTTTCATACTTGCTTAATTGTCAGTTCGGTTTGATCAGCATACGGTAGCCTATTTTAATTTCCCTCATAGATGGGTAGATTTAGCAGTTAGTTGGATACCCAAATATTGGATTGTCAAAGTCCCAATTACAAGGAAATATTGATTTTTAATTTAGTGTGAATCCTATTATTATTTGAAGTAAGGACTTGACATTTGAATACATTACTTTTTTTTTATTTTTTATAGTGAAGAGATTGCTCCAAAGACCTCTATTGCTGGTTTACTCCAAGTAGGGATGACTTTGTATCTGAAAGGGTCAATATTACATCTTTGGCAAAAAGTCATATTTTGTAGTTATTCCACATCCATTGTAGGCAATGTAATGGATTCTGCGACTGGGTCCATCACTAGAGAAAAGATCGAGAGACGAGGGATATCCCTGTCTGGTGCCGTTTTTGTGATAGAGAATGCATCATAGTACTGAAGAGGTAAACGCCTATGCAGATGGGTTCGTATATAATGCTAAAATAGTTGAGAGAATGAAAGTTCTAAATCCAAATTTGGTTAAAGTGACCTAAAGATATCCCCAGTGCACCCTATCAAAAGCCTTTTATACATCTAAGGCGAGAGGCTGTAGGGATTTTTTTTTTTCGGCTCTCGGCTAGGCGGATTACATTAAGTATTCTATGGGTACCATCAGGTGCCTGTCTTCCCTTCACGGACCCAACTTGATCAGGAGCAATTAAGAATGGTGTCACTTCCGCAATCCGATTGGCGCTTACCTTCACATAGATCTTGAGGTCTGCGTTTAGTAAAGATATATTGGCCTATAACGTTGTGGAATGGTAGGATCCTTTCCTGGTTTGGGCAACCTGACAATTGAGGCCTTGAGCATTTCTGCAGGTAATGAACCAGAGGATGTCGCTGTATTAAAAACTTCTTGCAAGTGTGGAACTAGGATAAGTTTGGTAGTGTTCTGCTGACAGCCCATCAGGGCCAGGCCTTGAAAATGTTATGGATCTCGTCAGCAGTGAAGGGGGAATTAACTTGCTCTAATACTGGAAGAGAGAGAGCGGGAAGTTTAACTGAGTCCAAACATTTTGATATGCCTTTTGAAGGGCACTGGGTCAGAATGTACATTTTATAAAGGGCACTAGAATACTCCCTAAAGGTGTTTTGCTATTTCCTAAGGATAATATACAGTATCTCACAAAAGTGAGTATACCCCCTCACATTTTTGTAAATGTTATAATATCTTTTCATGTGACAAAATTAAAGACATGACACTTTGCTACAATGTAAAGTAGTGAGTGTACAGCTTGTATAACAGGGTAAATTTGCTGTCCCCTTAAAAATAACACACAGGCATTAACCATTTAACCGCACCATAGCCAAATGACGGCTACAGCGCGGCTCGATAACTCTGGGAGAACGTGAATTGATGTCCTCCCAGAATCACGCACACGGGAGTATTTGTGACTGCTGGGTCCTCCGGACCCGGCGCATCACGGATCACGGTAAATGGCCACTGGCAGCGGGCGTTTACCACGTGATTGCTTCTTCAAATGACGCCGCGATCACTTGTAAACAAACTGGCGTCATGTCTGGTTCTGATATCGGGTGCCGCAGCGCTGTAGGCTGGGTCTGTAGTGCCCACAGCGCTGATCTGTGCCCACTGCAGCCTTATCCAGCCATCCATTAATGCTCAGCCAACCCTCTTTCATACTCATCCATCCATCTATGCTCAGCCATCCCTCTGACATACTCATCCCGCCAGCCATCCTTGCTTAGCCATCCATATTCAGAAATGCTCATCCATCCATACTGGCCATAACCCAGCCATACTCAGCCATACTCATTCATGCGCAGTCATCCCATCCATACTCGGCCATCCACATTTATGGCTCAACCATGCTCAGCTATTCCCATCCACAGCTCCTCTATCTTTATTCATGCTCATGTACATGATATGTGTTAGAAATATTGTATAAATGGACAACTTTTGTGAAAAAAAAGTGTTAATTTTCTTTCCACATTTTCCAAAAACTTGTCAAAAAAATGACATGTTCAAAAGACACATTATGCCTCATAGATTATATGTTAAGGTGTTTTCTTTCCAAAATGGGGTCATTTTTGTGGATTTTCCATTGTCCTGGTGCTTCAGGGCCTTAAAGTGTAAGGCCCCTTTCACATGGACGGTCCGTTCAGATCCGCCTGTCAGTTTTTTTTTTTTTTTTTGGCGGACCTGAACGGACGCTCCATAGACCCCTATGGAGGGACGGTTGTCAGCGGTGACATATCCGCTGACATCCGACCCGCTCCGATCGGAAAAAGTGTGACAGGAAAACCCCATTTTTCCATCCGTCATCGGATCGGGTGACTGACTCTACGATCCGTCGTCATCCGATTCCCCCATAGGGGAGAGCGGTGCTCTGACAGGTCCGTCCCTGCACAGAGTGCAGAGACAGACCTGTCATCTTCCTGCTCAGCGGGGGATTGATGGAGCGATCCCCCGATGTGCAGAGCGGGCTCCGTACACGGACACGTCCGTGTGAAAGAGCCCTAAGAGGTAGTCAAGAAATTATGTGTAATTTATGCTCCTAGAATACTTTAAGGTGCTCCCTCAATGTTGGGCCTCTGTATGTGGCCACGCTGTGTAAGTCTCACACATGTGGTATCGCCATACTCGGGAGTAGCAGAATGTGTTTCGGGGTGTAATTTGTGGTATGCATATGCTGTGTGTGAGAAATAACCTGCTAATATGACAATTTTGTGAAAAAAAAAAAAAAAAAAAACGATCTTGATTTTGCAAAGAATTGTGGGGAAAAATTACGTCAAACTCACCATGCCTCTTACTAAATACCTTGGAATGTCTGCTGTCCAAAAAGGGGTCATTTGGGGGGTATTTGTACTTCCCTGGCTTGTTAAAGTCTCAAGAAATGAGATGGGCCGTCAGTACTTCAGGTGTGATCAATTTTCAGAGATTGGCACCATAGCTTGTGGACACTCTAACTTTCACAACGACCAAATAATACAGTATACACTAATTTTGGGTTATTTTTACCAAAGATACGTAGCAGTATACATTTTTGGCCAAAATTTATGAAGAAAAATTACTACATGGCAAAATTTTATAACGAACGAAGAAAAATGCATTTTTCAGTCCTTTTTTTTTTTTTTTTTTTTTTTTTTTTTCTTATAGCGCAAAAAATAAAAAAGCGAACAGTGATTAACTGCCTGAGATCCGCGCCATAGCCAAATGACGGCTACAGCGCGGATCTGTTGTGCCGGGAGTACGTCATATGACGTCCTCCCCTTCTGTGCACTCCAGGGAGCGCGCGCTCTCGCCGTGTCACTGGGCACCCGATGCACGTGCCCAGCGGCCGCGATGTCCGCTGGGCACCCGCGATTGCCCGGTAACACGGGACCGTGGATCTGTGTGTGTAAACACACAGATCAACGGTCCTGTCAGAGGAGAGGAGCCGATGGTGTGTTCTCTGTACAGAGAAACACCGATCGGTCTCCTCCCCTTGTGAGTCCCCTCCCCCCACAGTAAGAAACACTCCCAGGGAACATAATTAACCCCTCCCCGCCCCCTAGTGGTTAACCCCTTCACTGCCAGTGTCATTTATACAGGAATCAGTGCATTTAAATAGCATTGATTGCTGTATAAATGACAATGTTGCCAAAAATGTGTCAAAAATGTCCGATGTGTGCGCCATAATGTCGCAGTCACAATAAAAATCGCTGATCACCGCCATTACTAGTAAAAAAAAAAAAATTAATAAAAATGCTATAAAACGATCCCCTATTTTGTAAACGCTATAACTTTAGCGAAAACTAATCAATCGCTAATTGCGATTTTTTTTATTTTTTTTTTTTTTTTTTTTTTTACCAAAAATATGTAGAAGAATACGTTTCGGCCTAAACTGAGGAAAAAAATTTTTTTTTATATATATTTTTTGGGGATATTTATTATAGCCAAAAAATAAAAAATATATATATATTTTTTTTTTTAATTTGTCGCTCTTCTTTTGTTTATTGCGCAAAAAATAAAAAACGCAGAGGTGATCAAATACCACCAAAAGAAAGCTCTATTTGTGGGGAAAAAATGATAATTTCATTTGGGTACAGTGTCGTATGACCGCGCAATTGTCATTCCAAGTGCATCAGCGCCGAAAGCTGAAAATTGGTCTGGTCACGAGGGGGGTTTAAGTGCCCAGTAATCAGGTGGTTAAATACCACCAAAAGAGAGCTCCATTTGTGTGGGGAAAAAAAAAAGGACAAACATTTCATATGGGTACAGTGTTGCATTACTGAATAATTGTCATTCAAAATGTGAGAGCACTGAAAGCTGAAAATTGGTTTGGTTAGGAAGTACCCAGTGGTTAATGTGTAAACCGCTGGCAACAAAAGTGAGTACACCCCTAATTGAAAATGTCCAAATTGGGCCCAAAGTAATTTTGTGTGGCCACCATTATTTTCCAGCACTGCCTTAACCCTCTTGGGCATGGAGTTCACCAGAGCTTCACAGGTTGCCACTGGAGTCCTCTTCCACTCCTCCATGACAACATCACAGAGCTGGTGGATGTTGGAGACCTTGCACTCCTCCACTTTCTATTTGAGGATACCCCACAGATGCTCGCTAGGGTTTAGGTCTGGAGACATGCTTGGCCAGTCCATCACCTTTACCTTTAGCAAGGCAGAGGTCGCCTTGGAGGTGTTTGGGGTCAATCTGTTGGAATACTGCCCTGCGGCCCAGTCTCTGAAGGGAGGGGATCTTGCTCTGCTTCAGTATGTCACTGTACATGTTGGCATTCATGGTTCCCTCAAACTGTAGCTCCCCAGTGCCGGCAGCACTCATGCAGCCCCAGACCATGACACTCCCACCACAATGCTTGACTGTAGGCAAGACACACTTGTCTTTGTACTCCTCACCTGGTTGCCACCACACATGCTTGACATCTGAACCAAATAAGTTTCTTGGTCTCATCAGACCACAGGACATGGTTCCAGTAATCCATGTCCTTAGTCTGCTTCAGCAAATTGTTTGGGGGCTTTCTTGTGCACTATCTTTTAGAAGAGGCTTTCTTCTGGGATAACAACCTTGTGGACCAATTTGATGCACTGTGCGGCGTATGGTCTGAGCACTGACAGGCTGACCCCCCCCCTCCCCTTCAACCCATTCAGCAATGCTGGCAGCACTAATATGTCTATTTCCCAAAGACAACCTCTGGATATGATGCTGAGCATGTGCACTCAACTTCTTTGGTCGACCATGGCGAGGCCTGTTCTGAGTGGAACTTGTCCTGTTAAATCGCTGTATGATCTTGGCCACCGTGCTGCAGCTTAGTTTAGGGGCTTGGCAATCTTCTTATAGCCTAGGCCATCTTTATGTAGAGCAACAATGTGTTTTTTTCTTTTTTAGATCTTCAGTTCTTTGCCATGAGGTGCCACATTGAACTAACAGCGACCAGTATGAGAGAGTGAGAGCAGTGACACTAAATTTAAGACGCCTGCTCCCCATTTACACTTGAGACCTTGTAACACTGAGTCGCATGATACCGGGGAGGAAAAATGGCTAATTGGGCCCAATTTGGACACTTTCACTTAGGGGTATACTCACTTTTGTTGCCAGCGGTTTAGACCTTAATGGCTGTTATTTTGAGGGGACAGCACATTTACACTATTATACAAGCTGTACTACTCTACATTGTAGCAAAGTGTCATTTATTCAGTGTTGTCAAATGAAAAGATATAATAAAATATTTACAAAAATGTGAGGGGTGTACTCACTTTTGTGAGATACTGCATCTTAGTACCTGTTGCAGTATTGACTAAGTGTGCTAATTTTTTTTTTTTTTTTTTTTCCGCTTATCTTGCTTAAATTTGGCGTGCCAACAATTTTGCAGCCTTATTGCCATATAGTTATGGCTCTTGGGCGTTTAAGGTATGTATCATGATTGTGTACAAGGAGTTGTATAAGCTTCAATCTGCGTTTTCTGTAGTTCTGCAGTTAAAGCCTGGGTAGTCCAAGCTTTTTATTTTGCGTTTTTTCTAATTTTTGGACTTTATCAAGTTTTAGTTGCCCGCATCCTCTGTTTCCTTTCTTGTGAAGCTAATTGCAGCAGTATACCCCTAATATATGCTTTATGGGAACACAAAGTTGTAGAAGCTGAAGTCTCAGCCATAGCATTGAATTTAAAAACTCAGTTTCCAAATTTTCCCTTGGTGAGTAGCATGGGTAACAATACGGGTATTATTGTGGGTGCTTCATTATACTGTTCTGATAGTTATACTGTCGTATTGACAACTTTTTTTATAAAGGGATGATAGATCAGCAAGTATCGGATCTATTCTAGAAAGACGTTTAAGTTCTTTTCGCTCTGAGACGCCTCCAGGCACCATACAAAGCTTCACGATGTAGGGTAGATTTCAGAGTAGGTTTATGTCTATTTACAGAGGAGGAACTGCCTATGTTGGCATCTATCACCAAGTTAAAATCTCAGAGTAAGACTCCATTCACACAGGGGCAACTTTGGATCCGACTTCAAGTCACCCCTAGTCGCTTCAAGTCGCGCTACATGTAAAAATCAATGTAAGTGAATGAGAGCCGTCTTAATGCACACTACTGAAGTCGCTCCAACTTCAGAAAAGGTTCCTGTACTACTTCAATCCGACTTCTAGGCGACTTGTACCCATTGATTTCAATGAAAGTCGCCTCCAAGTCGGATCTCCATCTATATTGAAGCGACAGTGTCTCCTCTCTCACAGAATAATCAGCTCTCGAGGGGGAACTCCACGCCAAATTTTAAATAAAAAAAAAAACGCATGGGTTCCCCCTCCAAGAGCATACCAGGCCCTTAGATCTGGTATGGATTTCAAGGGGGGCCCCCCTACGCCCAAATAACTGAGTGGTTCCCCCAAAATCCATACCAGACCCTTATCCAAGCATGCAGCTTGGCCGGTCAGGAAAGGGGGTGGAGACGAGCGAGCGCCCCCCCCCCCCCCCCCCTCCTGAACCGCACAAGGCTGCATGCTCTCCACATGGGGGTGGGTGCTTTGGGGCCCCCCACCCCAAAGCACCTTGTCCCCATGTTGATGAGGACAAGGGCCTCTTCCCGACAACCCTGGCCGATGGTTGTCGGGGTCTGCGGGGGGCTTATCGGAATCCGGGAACCCCCTTTAATAAGGGGGCCCCCAGATCCCGGCCCCCCACCCTATGTGAATGAGTATGGGGTACATCGTACCCCTACCCATTCACCTGGGGAAAAAAGTGTCAATAAAAAAAAAAAATAACACAACACAGGTTTTTAAAGTAATTTTATTAATCAGCTCCGGGGGTCTTCTTCCGACTTCTCCGCTATGTTCGGCCTCTTCTCCCGATGTCTGGCCTCTTCTGCTCGCTCTTTCCCACCCCCTTTCCTGACCGGCCAAGCTGCGTGCTTAGATAAGGGTCTGGTATGGATTTTGGGGAGACCCACACCGTTTTTTCGGCGTAGGGGGTTCCCCTTAAAATCCATACCAGACTTAAGAGCCTGGTATGCTCCTGGAGGGGGAACTCATGCCAGTTTTTTTATTTAAAATTTGGCGTGGAGTTCCCCCTCGAGAGCTGATTTTTCTCTAATTGGCCATGGCCAAAGTCGCCTGGCCTGGGGCGACTTAAAGTCATGTTAAAGTCACTCCAAGTCGCGTTGTTATTCATACTCAAGTCGTGTCCAAGTTGCCTCCAAAAGTCGCGCTGGAAGTCGCGTTGCCCCTGTGTGAATGGACTCCAAGAGGTTTTCCCTTAAATAAGGATTTTACTCTTTTAAAAAGGTTTCTTAAAATACACTGGTCGATTGGAAGCATACACTGAGACAATAGTATATACTACGTTATTCATAGAACAAATCAAAATAATGTACCGGCCACTAGAATCGGTAATTACTTCATGCAAAGTAAAGGCAATTGCGTTTTTTAATTGCGATGAGAACATCATTGCACTGTTTCTGCATTGGCAAAAAATATATGTGGGTACAGCTTATGTGAACTTTTGGGGGTTTAGCTGGGGTGAAGTGCATTTGCTGTATGCAAAGGACATCTCCTTTTTAGTTGTTGCGCTTCCGACCACATAAGTTTACATTTTAAAAGGGCTGTTCAGGCCTTTGACATTAAGAGACACAAACTTAATGGTCATTTTAAAACTGTAATGCAGGAGATAGCTGACCTTGAAGAATTTCTTTTAAGAAAAGGAGTAGTCCCCATTGAAAGAGCAGCACAAGGAATAGCGGGTGTGATACCACAGGATACTAATCCAGTTGTCGAATAAGTCTGCAGTCTGAGAGGTGGGCAACGCATATCCATTCTAAAAAAAAAAAAACTAACTTCAATGCTACAGACAGTGAGCATGAGTAGGAGAGGACATTGATCAGTGTACCAGTGCATAAAGTCTCTAATTGGCATTTGTCAAGTAAAGGCAAAAAACACAAGAACAAAAAAAAAAAAATCCAAATGCACATTTTCTAGGGGGTCAACAAATAAGCGCCAATTAGGTGGTACACATTTTAAAAGGCTCAGAGGACCGCACTAGGTAGATATGTGCGAGGTGCCTCTATAGTAAAGATCTCTAGGCAGTTCTGACCATTCGTGCCTGGTTTGGTTGGACCACGCCTTTCTTCCATGGGAACCTCAACAGGTAGAAAAGGGGTTGTAAATCCTCAAGGTTTTTCACCTTAATGCATTCTATGGGGAGCGTGCTCGCAAGAGTGCCCTGAGGGAGAATGGCACTTCATTGGGGGCACTCGAAGAGGAGGAGCCAGGAGCACCGCTGAGGGACGCCAGAAAGAGGATTGGGGCCACTCTGTGCAAAACCAACTGCACAGAGGAAGTATGACATGTTTGTGTTTGTTTTTTTGTTTTTTTAAAACAAATCTTTACACATCCTTTTAGGGTATCGAAAGCCAGCTTCCAGTGAAAATATGTTAACCGTTTTGTCTTGATACATCGCAGTGAGTTCTTGATGGGGGTCCCCCAGCGATAGATTAGATTGTTTGTTTGTTTTTTTTTTGTTTTTTAAAGCTTTTGGTGAGAAGCTTTTTCCTGTGCTGGATGGTAGCTTGGGATAAATACGTATATTGATGCCCGCAAATTGTCCACTTTAATTGTGGGTTCTTCCTCATTGCATGCATGGCATTCTCTTTGAAATAGTAATAGTGGATTTTAGTCAAAACTTTTCTTGGCACCGTTTTAGGTAGGAAGGCTGGCTTGGGCAATCTGTGTGCTCTTTCTATCACCAATTCAAGATCACTAGCCTCGGGTACAAGCGTGTGTTGTAATTGGCGCAGGAAGCTTTTTTAGATTGTGGAAACTGATTCGGGGATGCCGCAGAATCTATTATTTCTGTGGGATCGGTCTTCCATGGCTGCTAGCTTTGCCGCTATTCTCTGTATATAATTTTGTTCTTTTTATAGACATCCACAAGATTTATTATGAGCGGTTAAAGCATCATCCTTCTTGTGCTCCACATGAGAAATTCTCTGCTGCAGATCCTGAACAGAAGCATTAATAGGGTTGAACATCTTCATCATATCAACATGAAGAGTGTCTTAGTGAAATCGGCATATCTTTCAAGTTTGCTACTGACACTGGCTGGGTAGATGAATTGAATTGCTCCAGGGAAGTTTGAATAGGTTGCTATGCATCACTGCCTTCCATGTCGGATTCCTTTCTGTGCAGCTCTCCCTGCTTGGCTTTTTTGAACTTGACAGGACTAAGAGTGGTTGGGCTGTTGGAGAAAGATTTCTGAAGCAGGGCGGCATATAAAGGTACACACTGAAGAGACCAATCCACTGGTCTCTGAAGAGCTCTCTTCCTCCGCCATGGTGCGTGTGATCGGGTCGGCGACATCTTGGTACACCCGGCTTACTGCCAGGTGCAGGGACTTCCAAAACCGTGTAAGATCGCTGCATCGTTGTGTGGTGGTCTACAAAACTTTTGGCCCCTCTTCCCTCCCCCACTGTCTTCTGGGATACACACAGGTCCCAGAAGACAGCGGGACCATTCAGAAAGCGCAGCACGACTCGCGCATGCGTTGTAGGAAAAAGACTGAAGCCGCAAGACTTCACTTCCTGTTTCCCTTAGTAAGGAGACCGACGCTTGCACTTGACGCTGATGGATGGGTCAGCTTCGGGTGCTGATATTGTGGGCTCCCTGGCCAGGTAAATGTCTTTTTTTTTTTTTTTTTTTTATATTAAAAGTCAGAAGCTACAGTATTTCTACAGTAGCTGCTGACTTTTTTTTTTTTTTTTTTTCACCACCCACGCTGGAACTCTGCTTTAATTTCCTTTAGGATTTACCTTCAATGATGTAGTGCAAGGGCCTGCCTGACTGCATACAAATTGAAAGTATTTAGGTTTGACCTCATATTTATATGGTTTTGATAAATCCTAAAGGAAAATTGTATAATGTATGGCCTGCCTAAAACTCGACATTCCAGCCATTACAGATGTACTAGTTATTTTTTGGGGACTGTATTGGTGAGACATGTGCTTGACCTTTTGGGTCTGCACACACTCGCTGTGGCCATAATGAGGGTTTCTGCAATGCCCAATCATTTTTTGGTTTTATTTTATATTCTGGACACTACAACAGAATGTGCTGGAACATGGTAAGAAAGGTGGAGGGGAACATTCAAAACTATCAGCTGGATAGGAACAGATCCAGGACTGAACCAGGGAGATCTTACTGTTCTAGTATCTCAAATATGAATGTAATTTTATTCTGCATATATTTTTGCTATTGTGCCCAAAGATCTCTCTCTTCACAAGCCCAGTCAGACATTTATTCTAGACTGATAATAAACTTTCCTTAATAATCTTTAATCTGCAACAGGCTTTAACTTTCATAACAGCTAGGATACCTGCTGTTGCAGCACCTGCCACACTTGCGGCGTGCTGGGAGCAGAGGCACAGGTAAAAACTGAGTAGCGGGTTTTACAGGCAGTGCCATGCAGGGCAGGAAGTTTACCATATAAATAAAAAGGACAACTGCTGTCAGAATAGACTCTTAGAAAATAATGCAGACTAATGCAGGATTCAATCGTGGCTTATATCTGCCAACATTGTCTTTAATTTTACATTTCTAACCTATGCGGGTTACAGAAATGGGTGTCCTTTTATTTATTTTTATTTTTTTTCCTTCTGTTCACTTGTGCCCTATTTTCATGATTTATATACTGATTTATTGGCACTACTTCTAGTGGTTTTCTGTCAGACAGTGAGAACAGCGCCATGCTGCAAGATAATGAGTTGGAGTGTAAGTTACCTGGAGATTATATTGTTTTCAATGGAGGTCCACTAGCAAAAAACAAATAGAGAACATTACAACAAGGCAATCATTCTGCTCCTCTAAGCAAAAAACACACTGTATAATGAATGAATGAATGATTTGTATAGCGCTGCAACTGCGAACTGAATCGCCTTGAGGCGCTTGATCCGACCTGCGTTGATTCCTTCTTAGAAGAGGTAGGTCTTGAGTTTTTTACTGAAGGCCCGATGGTCTTTTTCCAAGCGGATGTTCGTAGGTAGAGCGTTCCATAGCCGTGGTCCTTGGACTGCAAATCTTCGTTCTCCCCTTGACTTGTACCGGGATTTGGGGACGAGGAGGAGGTTTTGGTTGTTAGATCGGAGGTTGTGATTGGGGGTGTAGTGTTGTATTTTTTTGCATAAGTATTGAGGAGCATCTCCTTGTGTGCATTTGTGGGTCAAGCAGAGGGTCTTGAATGTGATCCGATTCTTTACGGTTAGCCAATGGAGGGTCCTCAGGGATGGGGAGATGGATTCCCATGTTTTTTTTCCGGTGACTAGTCTTGCTGCCGTGTTTTGAACGACTTGTAGTCGTGCAATCTGGAATTTAGGTAGTCCTATGTAGAGGGAGTTTGCTTAGTCGAGTCGAGAGTTGATGATTGTTCCTACCACTATGGCTTTGTCCTTTTCTGGAATGAAGGGGATGAGTCTACGTAGCAGGCGTAGAAGGTGGTAGGATCCGCTGACTACTGATCCTGTTTGTGCATTCATTGACATTTCTGAATCGAAGATGACACCGAGACTTTTGGCTTTTATGCTTAGGGGGATGGTCTGTCCAAGGATGGAGGGCGGAGTCCATGGTATCGTAGATTCAGTTTTCCGGTTTGCATTTAGGAGAAGGAGTTCTGTTTTGGTTCCGTTTGAGGGAGTTTGTGGACATCCAGTCGTCTATTGATGCGAGGCATTTTTCTAATTCCTGATATTGGTCTTTTTGTCCGGGGATCCGAAGGTAGAGTTGAGTATCATCTGCGTATGAGTGGAAGCATAGGTCAGATTTGCTGATTTTTAGGAGTGGACGGATGTAGATGTTGAAGAGCATGGGTGACAAAGGTGATCCTTGAGGGACTCCATAGGAGACTGCACGGGATTCAGATGTGAAGGCTCCAAGTTTCACTGTCTGTGACCGATTTCCTAAGAAGGAAATGAACCATAGTAAGTCTGAAACTGTGACTCCTGCTACTTCTTTGAGGCGGGTGAGTAAAGTGTTGTGATCCAGTGTGTCAAATGCTGCACTAAGGTCCAGGAGTACCAGGAGACATGATTCTCCATCATCTGCTGCTTCCAAGGCATCATCCCATATTTTGAGGAGAGCTGTTTCTGTGCCATGGCCCGGGCGGAAGCCTGATTGCAGAGGGTCCAGGAGATTGTGTGTATCCAGATGGAGTTGTAGCTGTTGTACCACTACTTTCTCCATAATCTTGGAGATGGTGCTCAGGCTAGTTATCGGTCTCCGGTGGTTGGGGTTTCTTGGATCCAAGTTGGGTTTCTTTAGGAGGGGTTTGACTATGCCTTGCTTGAGGGAGTTCGGAACAATTCCTTCTTTGAATGACTGATTTATGAGTAGTGTTATAGTAGGTGCCAAGATGTCAGAGCATTCTTTCAGAAGCACCCATATTCTGATAATTATTTTTTCCAGCTGTTTCTGGTCAGTTTTAAAATAAGCAAATCCACCTGTCAGGAACCTTTCTAAAGCACCTGTGGGCCTCCCAGCAAATGTACAATTCTGCATGAATGCATTTTATATTTGTTATAGCTCATCCATATTGTATGTGGTGTGTGTGTTTTTTTTTTTTTTTGTTTGTTTTTTTTTTTCCTCGGCCATTGAGGGACACAGACTTTTCACCTTCAGGTTATACTGCTGCCTACAGGAGGGTGTAAGCCAACCCAGGATGACTCCCTTTTACTATCAGCCTACTGATGTAGCTGACGTTTGCAGCCTGGAATCCTGTTGCCCTCTGCTTCTATCCTGTTCCCAGTGTCTTCCTTAGCTCCGTCAGTTGTGACAGGCTTTCCCAGGCTTTTTGGCTGAGGTTTTTACTGCAGTCATGAATTACTTTATCCCAAATCACCCATTTATTTGCTGACCACAGAGACTGCACGTGTGCTTCCCAGTCAAGTTAAGAAGATCCCTACTTTGATGTTTGTACATGTCCTTATTGACATGGCATATTAAAAAAAGAAATAATAAATTGCAGTTCGACTTTTTCATCCTTTTTTGCAATTCCAGCATTGTAAAATCCTACTAGCTCAAGTAGTACTCATTCTAATATAACCTAATATTGGTATGACTGGGGAGAGGTGTGTTTGTTTGTTTTTGTTTTTTTTTCCTCTTATTAAAGTGGATGTAAACCAGATTTTCCGTATACGTATATTTCCAGATAACCTAAGCACATATATCTGTAGTGTTTTTTCTTATCTCTCGTCAAAGCCCTAAGTCTTTTCTTTCTGCTGTTTTGTTCCTCTGTTATCAGCATGATAACTTCTGACAAGTTCTCCGACAACCGAGCTAAAACCAGCCTGAAATTTTATATCGGAATGGGTGCTATAAATAGATTAGCAGAGAGCTGATCTATTAACAGCTCAGCTCTGCACATTCCTTTCTTCCTCTGGCTTTGTGGATGGGGGTGTGTGCCTTTCCTCCAATCAGTAGTCACACAGTGTATACCAAGAATCCACTCCTACTACTGAATAAGGAAGTAAAAATTCCAACACAATGTAAGAATTCTAAAGAATATAGCGAGCTGAAGACAGCAGATATATACACGTATAACTTATGTAGGGAGATTTGTTTCATCTCTGTGTGTCATCTGAGGCTGTTCACGTTAACTGGGTATTTGTGAGGGTTTACATCCACTTTAAAAAAAGCCCTGTCTGTATTGTGTTAGCAGATCTCATCCATTGTAGACTGGATTTGAACACCACCTCACATACCAAAGGGTTAAACCTATTTAGAAGCCGAGCTACTCCATTTAAAGTAAAATTGCCTTCTATTATCTTTCTTAGTCAAAAATAATTATTACTTCTGGGCCCTGACTACATGGCAGTATTTGCCGAATAAGAGCGTCTCTATTGGCTGCTAAGGTAGTCTAATTGCTCAATAAATATGTTAGACACCTTCTATTCTGTCTGGGGACTGTCTTATATTTTTTAAGATACTGAATGTTTGAGGCACCTTGCCTTTCATCAGGTGGTCAAATGAGCAAAATGCAAACTTTTAAGGTCAAAATTTCTGGAAATTGCATCACTAACCTACTATAGTATGGAGATTCATATGTACTGTGCAGTCACAATACTACTGTGTAATAAAAATAAATCTCTCTATCTAATCTCTATCAAAAAAATACTTAGTCCATCTGCATTAAACTGGGGCTTAAACTTTGCCACGGTTTGGGGGGGGCTGGAGAACTGCTTTAATGAGTACATGGTTTCAAATTTTACTTGATAGGACAGGGTCTCGGACTGTAATTTACCCTCCATGTTTTTTTTTAGGTTCTGGTTTTTCTCTCTGTGGCAAAGTAAACGTACAGAATGAAGAGATTCCGCCAGTGCCAAGTTCTACAAGAGGCCAGAAGAGGAAGGTCATGTTTGCAGATCTCTTGAGTCCTCCGGAGTCGAGAACAACTTTGTGCCATAATCCCACTTACAGTTTTGACAGTCACACATCCTCTGGCTCTGCCCTACGACCTGTACTGAAGAAAACTTCCAGGAAGGAATTTAGCAGCTCAAGGGTGAGTGTCCACGCAAACTACCAATCGAGTCGCTTGCACCCATATTCTGATAATTATTTTTCCAGCTGTTTCTGGTCAGTTTTAAAAATCTTAACCAAATTTATTACATTTAATGGCCAAAAAAATAGTGGGCTCCAATCCAGTCATGCTTCACCATAAGGCCCAGAGTTTGTGGACATCCCTCCAAAAGTTGAGTTTGGGTGTTTGCAAAGAAGAGTACTGCTAATACTATAGCATTTAAAGCCACTTTAGACTATTGTGTGTATTCCAGTCTGTTCTACTTTGCACAAACACGGCACTAAAAATAAATTTTTGGTTTGGAGAAACTCAAGCAGCCTGCACAGAGCCCTGACCTAAACCCTTTGTAATGAATTGGAACGCTGATTGTGAGCAAGGTCTTGGCAGACCTCATCCATCTTCTTGTCCAACATTAGTACCTGAGCTCACAAAATGTAATTGGCTAAAAACTTAAAACAAGCCCACTCTAAAATCTTGTTAGAAGCCTTTCCTGAATAGTGGAGTTTATTGTAGCCATACATGGGATACGTAAAACATCAGTTTTGCCGCGTTTACATGCCTTGGTTTTTTTTTTTTTTTTTTTTTTTTTTTTAAAAATAGCCAAAAATGAAAAACGCCTGTAAACGAAATGCGAGTTACCGTTTTTTAGAAGAGTTTGGCATTG
Source organism: Lithobates sylvaticus (assembly GCA_028564925.1). Classification (NCBI taxonomy): domain Eukaryota; kingdom Metazoa; phylum Chordata; class Amphibia; order Anura; family Ranidae; genus Lithobates; species Lithobates sylvaticus. The sequence goes on along the minus strand of CM053029.1, from coordinate 110,569,077 downwards.
GAAATGCCTCTAATATTAGCATAAAAAAGGGGAATAAGGACTGTCATAACCACTCTACCAACTCCATCTCTGAAATACATAGAAAAAGGAGAAATTGCCATGGGACTTTGAATGAGGTGGGAGAGATTTAGGCACACGTTCACAAAGAAATGTGATAAAGTCAATTTATTAATCACATACTGCTGTATGACCAATTGGGAACAGCAATAAATGTGCGTTACCCGGCATGATAGCCAAGTCAACAGCAGAAATACAAGTAATAAATGACAGTACACTACATTTCATATAGATCCATGGAGTAGTAAAATTCATCACAAATAGCTGAGTCAGTTGATACATGTACATAATATGAGGTAGAAGGTTGTATATACATAATAAAAACAATATGTGAGCCAATATACACACAACAGAAATACCCAGCAATATAAACATGAAAGGAGCATTCGTGGTGCCCCAACGGGAAATTCCCAGCCATGTGAGTATATAAAAAGCATTGATGGTGCCCTATGCGTTTCGCGAGTCTATGCTCGCTCTTCAGGGGCAGATGCATATTTGTTTGATCTGAAACAAGAGATGGTAAATAAATGGGTATATGTTGGTAATTGGAATCATGAGGGCAGGAGGGATGATAGTAATTGGCAGAGGGGGTCAGCGAGGAAGAGACCCCATACTCGCCAAACCACTGGGCTAGGTCTCCAAACGTTAATGTCATGATAGCGGCAGCAGATGTCCAGCTCGGGAGCTAAGGGGACTCAGTGAATGGATACCGCAGCAGGGGACACCGGAAAGAACGGCATGGACTGGAGTGTCTGAACTCATTTTGTTTGCTTTCCAAAAAAGGCCTCTAAACTCAACTGCCTAAAAACGACATTAAACGAACCTGTGTACATGTACCGATAACATTGGATGAGTTCAGGGGCTGAAAAAAGCATCCAACTGCCTCTGAACGTCCGTTTACCAGCAGCAGTGTACATGAGGCCTGTAAGTAGCATAAGTCTGCTTCCAGTATTGTATTTTTTAATTTATTGAACTGGGTTATACGTGTCTACTTTAGATTGAAGTGGAACTATACTTACTGTGGCTCCAGCAGTGAAGTGTCTCAGAGCTCCCCATCCTGCTGTTGACCTCTTATGGCGGCTAAGGATGATGTCCCTCCGTGCATGCATGGGAGTTCAGTCAGATTCAGCATTGCAGAGTTTTTTTTACAGTGAGCTGTTCGTGCGCGGCTTACTGTACGCGGGCAGGCTGTTTGCACCCCCCCCCCCCCCCCTTTTTTTTTTTTTCTTCTTAAGTTCCACTTTATATACAATGTTCACAATAAGACCCATGCAGGTCTCTACTTTAATTATTGTTACTGTTGGGCAGTGTTTGTGTTGGCTGCACCTTGGGCACTGCTGGAACTATTCATTTGTATTGAGCTGTCAACCAAGTCTTTCTGAGTGATGGCTTTACCGAGCATGGAGAACGGTGATCCCCTCTCATCACTTCAGGCTTCGTTTTAGAGGGTGATGAAGGAAAATTTAGATTTATATGCACTTTAAGGTTTGTATTAGGAAATGGTAGACATCTAAATGATGTGCTTTTTGTTCCTTTTACAGAGTGAAATAGAAGATCAGAGAGTGTGCTTTGCTGTGCCAGAGCTATCGAAGAACGGTGAGCAACTGCTTTATCTCCTGAATTAGAATATTTATCATTGCATTAAGGTTAAGTTATCTCTACGTTTTTTCCTGTATTAGAAATTCCAGATTCTATAAAGTCAAATAATGGTGCGCTAATTCAACCTGTGAAACCTAAACCTGTGCAAGAAAAAATATTTTAGGAAGAGGTGCCTGTCGGGTAATCTAGAATCACCTGAGACAGTCAGTGCTCGGTGTCCTGGACAAGTCCTGTCTGGTGGAATTAAAGCTTTTGCCCTCCCCTCTGCCATTTATTGTGATGGGTGACCTCACTGACAAATAGAGAGGCTCAAGATACAAGAGGACCGACTCACCTTGCATGTAAAAGATTCATGTCGATGAGCTTTGGTTCATGAGAGGTGGAGTGAAGAGTGTGTGGGGCATTCGGTCCATGCTTTGGAGGCTGTGCAGTAAGAGAGAGGGCAGCAGCGTCTGGAGGTTTAATAGAGAAACATTTTCAACCAATGCTTTCTGTGACGCTCTGTAATGGGGTGTCATAGACTTCTGGTAAGAAGTAAATTCTTCTGATGGTGGATTACACACGGCTCATTATCTGAAGATTTTCTTTATGGATGGACTTTTCATTTATATTTAAGCTTAGTTTCGCACGGGTGCAAGTTGTTTTGAGATATATAATATTGGACTTTCTAAGTTTTAAAACATTTTTGGTTGTTTAATGTCACTTTCATGACGATTTTGTTACTTATGGTTTACAGAACTATTTATACAGTTCACATGTATTTGGGTTTATTTTTGTATTTCACATATTGTTCTAAGTCACTGATTTTTGTGTCACCTCTGTGGGGCTTGTGGTATGTTTTTCATTTATGATTTGTATAGCACGTATATTTATGAGTTAATGGTTTCATTTATTGCACACACCATTGTCACATATAATTGCACTTCTCCATGAGACGCGGTCAACGTGATTTTGGTCCATTTAGGTATACATTTTACGTTTTTGGTTTAGCGCAACTCTTTTTTTATTTATTTCCACCATATATGTCATATACTATATAAAGTCATTCATCAGCAATCGTTATTGACAGGGCAGCCATCAGAAATTGTGGGGCACCTTATACAGCTTTAGGCTTTAGTCCTGCTAGCAGTATCTTTGGAGTGGTGAAGGAGCAGTGTATACACCTGCCCATTGATATCAAAGCAGCCGAATAGCGCTGCGAAATTGGCATTAAAGCAGCGCTAAAAATAGCCCCCACCCCTCCAGTGTGCTTTAAGGAAGTCTTGACCTTTCATCTCAGCCAGGACATCGTTCTTCTATTTCTCTGCCAATTCCAGTTCATCAGATCTCCCTCCATTGCCCAGATGTACTTTGTTTGGTGAGAGTCTTATATCGCAGACACCTTCCTTCAGAAAGACTTTGCCATTCCTGATTGTTGCCATAAGGGTGAACCAGCTTTTTGTTTTAACCATTGCTTAGTGACTCAGACCAGTATTCAAGCTCATGATCTTAAGGAGCGAATGCCACCCTTTCCCATCCAAGCACACATACTGCTACTAGTTTGTAGGTGCCTCCTGGGTTCTGGCCACTGTTTCTTAGATTTGCAAAAATGCCACCTGGTCTTTGCCTTTTTTTTCTCTTTTGGCTGTAACAGGCTCGTTGATTTGCAGGCTGTCCTCGGGTGTTGTGGTGTGTGTTTTTTTTTTTTTGTGAGCTTGTTGGTGTTTTCTGTTTGCCCATAGTTGGACTACTTTGGATGTCCTCGCAGTATATATAACTTCTTGTATCAATCAATATACTATAAAGAAAATAGGATTTTTATATGCACTGTAAAATCCTTTTCCTGGGAGTCTATTGTGGGCAGTGTTAATTTTGGCAGCAAATTTAGATTTAGTTTTAGTCTTGGTCTTTTTGACTAAAATTGCATTTTAGTCCCATTTTAGTCTTCTGCAATTTGTTTTTATTTCTAGTCGTATTTAGTTAACTAAAATCTAATGGGCATAGTTAAATTTTAATGCATTATTTAAGCATTTCTCTACAATTTCTAAAATCATTTTGCATACTGCTGAAGAGAAAAATTGAATACGTTATTTATGGTATTTGGTCTGTAGTGTATGTTCAGACCTAGTGTTAATTTTGACGTCAAATTGTTAGTTTTAGTCATACTGACTAAAATGCCATGTCTTAGTCGTGTTTTAGTCGTAATTTAGTTGACTAAAATAGTATTCATTTATTTGATGAAAATGTTTGTCGACTAAATTAACACTGTTGGCCACCACTCAGCGTTTACAATCATTCTCTTTAGTATTGCTTGCTACAAAATGAAGGCATGTTGGGAGTAGATGTGTTATTTAGTGCCAGTGTTCTATCGAATCATGCAGATCGTCGGATAATGCCTCCGATCTGCGCATGCATAGTACTTAATCTGTTGATTAGCTGGCGTGACGTCAACACTGTGTATGCGCAGATCGTCGGAGGCATTATCCAACGATCAGCAAAGCGCATCTGATCCAACAGGCATAGCTGTGCCACAAAGGCAGCCAATCGCAGCTCACCACTCTCCCTCGTCGTCCGAGGGGAGCAGCTGAGCCTGTGTTCCTATTGGTGGTTGGTTGAAGAGGTTCTATTGGTTGGGTGGGCAGGAATGCAGGGAAGTGTTGTCCCCAGTTACCAGTATACAGCTTTTGGGTCATACTGTAATTCTCTGTGTTCTGTTTACTGCGCTTTGCTGATCTTCGGGTAATGACTGACGATCTGTACTATTCAACAGAACACCGACTTAGAGTTTTCATTTGCCTGTGTATAATCTTCCAGGGGGCAGCAATATAACCTGACGGTGTATGATTTCCTGTTCCATCAATGACCTCCAAGAAAGATTTTATCAGGAGTACAAAAACCTTATTTCCCAACTAAAACGATTGGCGAGAATTCCACTTTTAGAGAGATTGTAGACATTGAACACATAATTTGTTAGACTTTACTTTTGGAAATGAGGCCTGGCATTGACAGAGATTTCATATGCTTGTTTTGTTTTTTGCTTTTAGGGAACAATACACTGTTCAAAAAAACGGTGAACGATTCTGTGAAGAAAAAGAAAAGTGTGACATTTGGAAAAGAGCTGAGCCCAGAGCTATTTGATAAATCACTTCCTCCAAACACACCTTTACGGAAAGGAAGTACACCATACCGCCAACAAGCATCGGATACTGCCACGCCAACTGCACAAGAGGCTGTCCACCAAAGCCCTTGTCAGCCATTCTTGCAGCCAGACTTTAACTGCCCAGATGAAGTGAGCACAGGCATCTATGAATTGAGCTTGTTTGTTTTTTGTGTTTTGTTTTTTCCTACTGTGACCTGGAGACTGTCGGACCTTGGAATGTTTGTTTGTTTCGATCCAGCATGTCCCCCTAATATAAATTAGGGTCGCCAGAAAGGGGACTATACACTTTCTCCTACCGCTTTTCGGTTACAGCACTGCAGCTTTATTATAGTTTAAAATCTAAAAGTACAAATAAGTTTCAGGATCAAAAGCCAAAATTTAACTATATCCACTACATCGGGTAATAATTGTCAGAGGAAAGACCGTACATGTACCATAAAACAAGACAGCCATATAGGAGTGCAGTCCATGTCCAGCTCATACAAAATAAATGATATATGCACCCCCTCTTATAAGGCATTGGGTGGATGGCATATACAACAGTGGTTACTAACCAAAACCACATAAAAATTTACTATGATCCTTAACATGGTAATCATCATTCATAGGCTGTATAAAAAGGGAGCAAAAAAAGGGAGAAAACAGATAAACAAGCTCAAGGAAAGGGGAAGAAGAAGGGAGAAAAAGTAGGTTATGTAAAGCTGTTGCTCCTGGCTTGGCACCCAACCTCCTATCTTGGCCTCAAGTTTTGATAAAGGATTAAAGATCTCTTATCCAAGGCTTCTAGATTTTCAAAAATTTTGTGTATCCCTGAGGATACTAGCCAACCTTTTGCGTGAAGCATATCCAATAAATTTTGTTTTTAGTTGATTCATTTTATCACTTGCTTTTGCAATGGAAATTTAGGCCGGTTGAAGAATATAAAGAGGGATCGGGTGTGTTTTTTAGATTGTCGTATGTCAAATTGTTGGAAGTGGAAGTAGTCTCTTTTTTTTTTTTTTTTTAACTATAACCTATAATGAGGCTTACCTTGTTCTTATTTTTGCTGTTATAAAACTTCAATAAAAATTATTGAAAGAGAATAAGGCTTACCCATGGGTACTGCGAATGTCTCTTAAACTTGCACGGTGCATGCAGCTGGTGATGTCACGACGCATGCGCTCGGAAGGGACGGCATACTCATGCTGTCCCTTCAGAGCTCTGTGCCATGCTCATGCACAGACGTGACAACTTTACGGCTTGGCTAGTCAGATGGCCAGAGCACACAGACCCGGAAGGAAGACCGGGTTGAAGATGGAAACTGTCAGCGGTGACAGCATTCCGCTGGAGGGCTTCGTTCGAAGGTAAGCATTTCATTATGTGATACATACTAGCACATTATACCATAGTCTTGCAGGTTTTTTTTTTTTGGTTGTAAAGTCTGCAGTTTACTACCGCTTTTAGAGAGCGCCATTTTGACAATAGGGAAGCTAATCTTGCTTATTTTTTTATACAAATTATGCTTTAAGGACAACAGTATGTGCCATCTATAGATTAAAAGCTAATATGTTTTTACCCTGGTGGCATAACCTACCTGCTTGGTTGCTGCCATTTGGCAGTTAATACCTACTGCAAATCTGCACAATGTGAAGGATAAAGACATTTTTTTTTTAAAAGTGTGTGTGTGTGTGTGTGTGTGTGTGTGTGTGTGTGTGTGTTTTTTAACTTGGCTAAATTTTCTGTCTGACATTTTTTAATATTTTTACATTTTTCTACTTTAGGAGGATACCTTCAAACCACTCTCCCTTAGTTTTGATACTGAATCTCCCACTCAAGACTCCACTATATCATCACCAGGTATTCTACAATTATTTATTTTGCCCAAAAAGTGTTACTACAGACCAACCGCCATGACATTTGACACATAACAAAGAAAATACTCAGTATTTCCAGAGAAGCACGTGACTCATTCCATATGACAGCGCTGGTGCTAGTTTCTTGACGTGTCCCTGTAAAATGGGGGCTCAAAAAATGCTTTTTTTTTTATTTATTTTTTTTTGCCAGTGTTCAATTCTCCAGTAGGCTGCAGTATAATCTGAAAGTTTAAAACTTCTGTTTCCCTTTATGGACGCAAGGAAATGGATTCCACAGGGAGTGGAATCTTCTTTTTTTTTTTCTGCCTGTGCTCCTGTTAAGGATGACCTTCTTTTCCTCTCTAGTGAAACTGTTGTCACTGGTAGAGGAAGTGTGGAGAAATCTCTAATGGACCCCCAGATAACATTAAACACTACCCAAATCTAAAATAAAATGTCTGGCATGCTTTGTTCCTTAAAGCAGGGAAGCCCTGCTTGTGTGCCTCCCCCCCCCCCCCCCCATGATGCCACATTTGGCACCTTGTTGGGGGGGGGGGGGGGGTACCTTGTTTTGACAGGTACCCACTCGCCCTTCTTGCTGAGTTCACCGCAAGTTCAGCCCTCACTACAGTCAGCCGATTGAGAAAGTGCAGTGTCATTCACGCATGAGCCGTAGGAAATCCGCTGTGAAGCCACAAGGCGGCTTCCCTTATCTAAGATAGAGCCAGCACCCGAGAAATTTTAAGAATTGGCTTGGGTGAAGACACCTCAGGGATCCCTGAACAGGTAAGTGCCCTAATAGTAAAAGTCAGCAGATACACTATTTATGGCTGCTGACTTTTAATTGTTTGGTGTGGGGGTGGAGCTCCGCTTGATCATGTTCCTTAACCCTCACCTCCAAACCATAACATGTAATCTAACTTTTAAAGGAAATCCTAACACTTAACCTCTATTCAGCAGCAACTTCACCCTATGTTGCCCTAGACGGAACCCATGCATATATAATGCAGTGCTGAGATCCCAGAGACGAAACCAATGTTTGTATGGTCTTGTGTTTCTAATTCCTGCAACAGAGGATAATTGTTAATTAAGAAGTAATGTTACACATGTCCACATTGAACACACCAGCTAGTGGCTGGAAGGAAGACAAAAGGCGGTGGTTCAGTACAAGTGCCCTTGAGTGTCTGTGGCGTAAGACTAAGTCCCAGCAAAATTTCAGCCAATATTAATCTGCCCTCCAAAAATATTATTCCTGCCTCCACACTGCCAAACAGACCTACTTTCTCACTCTCTCATTAACATCCTGCAAACCCCGTCAACTCTTTTCTACCTTTCTAATGCTCTAGTTTGTCCTCCATTACCTCCACCCACTAACTTACTCCCTGCCCAGGAGATTGCTAATCACTTCAAAAATAAGATTGATACAATTCGTCTCGACCTCCACTCTACAGATATCACCCTCACAGTACTCTGTCCTCCTGCACAATCAATACTCTCGTTTTAACCCAGTTACTATAGAGGAAGTCACTACACTTTTCTAACGCCCATCTAACCTCCTCCTTCCTTCTCAAATACTACGGTCATCTTCTGACTCTATCCTACACTCTTTAACTCGTATATTCAATCTCTCCCTCTCTACTGGCATCTTCCCCCCAACCCTCTAAAACCATGCACTAGTCGCTCCCATACCAAAAAATCCTTGCTAGACCACACCAATCCTAACAACCTAAGACCCATCTCTTTACTCCCTTTTGCCTCCAAAGTCCTTGAACGTTTACTCTACAACCGACTGAGCGACCACCTCATTGAGAATAAGCTTCTTGATCCCCTTCGGTCTTGATTTAATCCACAGCGCTCCACACAAACTGCTCTCCTAAAACTCACAAGCTACTTACTAACCGCTAAAACCAATGGTCATTATTCAGTACTCTTGCTCTTGGACCTCTCCGCTGCTTTTTGATACAGTTGATCACCCCCTCAAACTAAATTTGCTTGGTCTCCATGGCTGCGCTCTCCGCTTGGTTCGAATCTTACCTATCTCACCGCACCTTCAGTGTCACTTAAAACTCCACATCCTTCTCTCCAATTCCTCTTACCGTTGGGGTCTCCCAAGGTTCTGTCCTTGGACCTCTACTATTCTCGATCTACATGTCCTCCCTGGGTCAGCTGATAGCCTCCCATGGCTTCTGCTACCGTTTTTTATATGCTGATGACACCCAAATCTATCAGTCACCTCACACATCACTGATTTACTAACGGACATATCAGCCTGGATGTCACACCACTTCCTCAAACTGAATCTATCTAAAACCAAGCTCATATTTCCTCCCTCACGTGCCCCTTCCCCTAACTTCTCTGTCAAGATCAATGGCACAACTATCAGTCCGTCCCCACATGCCAGGGTGTTGGGGGTAACCCTAGACTCTGAACTGTCCTTTCAGGCCCACATACAATCCCTGTCCAAATCATGCCACCTTAGCCTCCGCAACATCTCTAGAATATGGTAATTTTTAACCGTTGACACCACCAAGCTTCTAATTCACTCCCTGGTTATCTCTTGCCTCGACTACTGCAACTCCCTTCTCATTGGACTACCTTTACATAGACTATCCCCCCTTCAGTCCATAATGAATGCCGATGCAAGACTCCTTCACCTTACCAACCATTCAGTGTCCTCCACCCCTGTCTGCCGATCCCTCCACTGGCTTCCACTCACCCAATGAATAAAATTCAAAGTACTAACAATTTACAAAACCATCCATAACTCTGCCCCCAGCTACATCACTAACCTAGTCCCAAAATACCAACCAAGCTGTTCTTTGGTCCTCCCAAGACCACCTGCTCTCTAGCTCCCTTGTCACCTCCTCCCTCCCGTGCTCACCTCCAGGATTTCTCCAGAGCTTCTCCCATCCTTTGGAACTCCCTACCCCAATCTGTCCAACTGTCCCCTAATCGATCCATTTTTAGATGATCCCTAAAAACCCTTCTCTTTAAAGAAGCCTATTTTGCTTCTAACTAATACACTGTTTACTTTCTTCATCAGCTCATCCCCCCCACAGCTATTACCTTTTTTGTATCAATTGACCCTCCCTCTTAGATTGTAAGATCTAATGAGCAGGGCCCTCTGAGTTCCCTTGTACCAAATTGTAATGTCTGCCTTAATTTTGTTAAGTGCTGTGCAAACTGTTGGTGCTATATATATCCTGTATTATAATCATAATAATAAAAAGTGCAACCTTTCCTTTGATGGATTAAACTCTGCTTGCTTTCAGATAACCATGATTCGGTTTGGCCTATTGATAAGTTGGAAGATATAACTCAGGAAAATGACCACAAAGAGGAAGATGAAACTCTACTCATTTCCTTTGACTTTCCAGAGAATACCACTACAGATGCTCCTGCAATCGATACAGATAAAGCTGATGGTAAAGAGACTGCTGATCAATTTTGCAAAGGATTATGGGATTAAAACTGGTTACATTTAGATCTTTACTTCACTACAACAAAGGACCCCGTTATTCCATATTCTCGTAACTAGTTCAGGGCTCTGTATGGGTATTAGTCTTTGTAAACCCATTTATATGTAACTGGGCCTTAAAGCGGTAGTTAAAAAAAAAAAAAAGACAATGGCATTAATGTGCCAGTAAACATTGCATACTAGCACATTATGAAATCCTTACATTAGAATAAAGCCTGCGTGGGAGCTGCGGCAGCGCTCTGAAGGGATGGCACGTGTATGTCGTCCCTTCAGTATGCATGTGCTGGTGACGTCTCCAGCTGCACACAGTGTGAATATCTCCTAAACGGTGCAAGTTTAGGAGATATTCACTGTACCTATAGGTAAGCCTTATTCTAGGCTTACCTGTAGGTACAAGTTGAAAGAGACTTTGCTACCACTTTAAAGCGTAATGGCTAAGACAGGAAATCTTAGTTCTTTTGTCAGGTCTTTATTATTATTTATAATAAATGCAGAATCGCACATTATAAAATCTTATTAGTAAGGAGTGGTAGGTCAGTATAACAATCTTATCACCAAGTCATCTGTAGTATAAATGCATTTTCAACGTTAATCCTCCCAATAAAATGCTACTATGCTTGCATAGAGAAAGTTCAAATCCTTATTTCACACAGCAATCCTTAGTGTATTAACCACTTCAGCCCCGGACCATTTGGCAGCCAAAGGACCAGAGGTCTTTTTTCAATTTCGCACTGCACTACTTTAACTGGTAATTGCGCGGTCATGCAATTTTGTAACCAAACGAAATTTGCGTCCTTTTCTTCCCACAAATAGAGCTTTCTTTTGATGGTATTTGATTGCCTCTGTGATTTTTATTTTTTGCGATATAAACGGAAAAAGAGCGAAAATTTTGAAAAAAAAAGAGATTTTCTACTTTTTGTTATAAAAAAAATCTAATAAACTCAATTTTAGTCAAACATTTGGGCCAAAATGTATTCAGCCACATGTCTTTAGTAAAAAAAATGCCAATAAGCGTATATTTATTGGTTTGCGCAAAAGTTATAGCGTCTACAAACTAGAGTACATTTTCTGGAATTTACACCGCTTTTAATTTATGACTGCCTATTTCATTTCTTGAGGTGCTAAAATGGCAGAGAAGTACAAAACCCCCCCAAATGACCCCATTTTGGAAAGTAGACACCCCAAGCTATTTGCTGAGAGGCATGTTGAGCCCATTGAATATTTTTTTTTTTTAGTCCCAAGTGATTGAATAAAGACAAAAATAAAAAAGATTTTTTTTTTTTTTCAAAAAGTTGTCACTAAATGATATATTGCTCACACATGCCATAGTTATATGTGGAATTGCACCCCAAAATACATTTTGCTGCTTCTCCTGAGTATGGGGATACCACATGTGTGGGACTTTTTGGGAGCCTAGCCGCGTACGGGGCCCCGAAACCCAAGCACCGCCTTCAGGATTTCTAAGGGTGCAAATTTTTGATTTCACTCCTCACTACCTATCACCGTTTCGAAGGCCATAAAATGCCAAAATAGCACAAAACCCCCCCAAATGACCCCATTTTGGAAAGTAGACGCCCCAAGCTATTTGTTGAGAGGCATGGTGAGTATTTTACAGCTCTCATTTGTTTTTGAAAATGAAGAAAGTAAAGAAAAAAAATTTTTTTTTTCTTTTTTTTCAAATTTCAAAACTTTGTGACAAAAAGCGAGATCTGCAAAATACTCACCATACCTCTCAGCAAATAGCTTGGGGTGTCTACTTTCCAAAATGGGGTCATTTTGGGGGGTTTTATGCCATCTGGGCATTCCATGGCCTCCGAAACTGTGATTGGCAGTGAGAAGTGAAATAAAAAAATTACACCCTTAGAAAGCCTGAAGGCGGTGATTGGTTTTTGGGGTTCCGTACGCAGCTAGGCTCCCAAAAAGTCCCACACATGTGGTATCCCCGTACTCAGGAGAAGCAACAGAATGTATTTTGGGGTGTATTTCCACATATGCCCATGACATGTTTGAGCAATATATCATTTAGTGACAACTTTTTGTAAAAAAAATATGTATATTTTTTTTTTTTTCATTATTCAATCTCTTGGGACAAAAAAAAAAAATATTTAATGGGCTCAACATTGCTCTCATCAAATAGCTTGGGGTGTCTACTTTCCAAAATGGGGTCATTTGGGGGGGGTTTGAACTGTCCTGGCATTTTATGCACAACATTTAGAAGCCTATGTCACACGTCACCCACTCTTCTAACCACTTGTAGACAAAGCCCTTTCTAACACTTTTTGTTTACATGAAAACATATTTTTTTTTTTGCAAGAAAATTACGTTGAACCCCCAAACACTATATATAATGTTAAAGCAAAGGCCCTACAGATTAAAATGGTGGGTGTTGCATTTTTTTTTTCCACACAGTATTTGCGCAGCGATTTTTCAAACGCATTTTTTGTGGAAAAAATACACTTTTTTTTATTTTAATGCACTAAAACACACTATATTGCTCAAATTTTTGATGAAATAAAAAATATGATCTTAGGCCGAGTACATGGATACCAAACACGACATGCTTTAAAATTGCGCACAAACACGCAGTGGCGACAAACTACATACATTTTTAAAAGCCTTTAAAAGCCTTTACATGATACCACATTAGATTCACGGAGGAGGTCTACTGCTAAAATTACTGCCCTCGATCTGACCTTCGCGGTGATGCCTCACATGCATGGTGCAATTGCTGTTTACATATGACGCCAGACCAACGCTTGTGTACGCCTTTGCGCAAGAGAAGGGGGGGCAGGGGTGCTTTTTTTTTTTTTTTTTTTTGGTTTTTTTTTTATTTATTTAGCTTTTTTATTTTATTTTTAAACTGTTCCTTCCATTTTTTTTTCTTTGTTATGATTTTTATTGTTATCTCAGGGAATGTAAATATCCCCTATGATAGCAATAGGCAGTGACAGGTACTCTTTTTTTGAAAAAATTGGGGTCTATTAGACCCTAGATCTTTCCTCTGCCCTCAAAGCATCTGACCACACCAAGATTGGTGTGATAAAATGCTTTCCCAATTTCCCAATGGCGCGGTTTATATCCGGGAGGGGGGACATTCCCTCCCACTGCTTGTAAAAGCAGTCTAGAGGCTAATTACCCGCTAGAATTGCTTTTACATGAAAGCCGATCACTGGCTGAAAAGAATGATACCAAGATGATACCTAAACCTGCAGGCATCATTCTGGTATAACCATTCAAAGTCCAGCAACATACTGGACATATATTGTAATCTTTTTTTTTTTTCATGCAGCCTCTTGGCTGAACGAAAAAAAGAGATTGATTGGTGGGTATGCCCACCATTAGAATACCTCCCTTCATCCACCCACTTCTAATGATGGGCATACATGCACCATTTATATATGCCGATGCATGGGGGCATCCTCCCGCAAAAGTTATGCCGTGTACACACGGTCGGAATTTCGACCGTATGTACGTGGCATTAGGAGCCAATCGCTCCTCCCCCCCCCTGCTGCCCCCATGCTTCGGCATATATGCTCTTTTTTTTAACTGTGGTGGTGAAATCACCTCCTACAGCGTTGGAGTCGCGGCTTTATGTATCGTGGGAGCAAACGCTGTTGCTGTCAAGATAAATAAATCCGCGTTGCAACTGAATGGCGCACCTGAAAACAAAAAAATGCTTAACACTAAAACACAGTAAACAAAATTACATACCTGAAAAGCAAGCATGATAAAACATGATAAAACATAATAAAACATTGCAGAATAGAATGGAGTAAAAAAAGAGCAACAATAGAGAGAGAATAGAGTGAGAGAGAGAACAATAAAACGACAACTATTTTTATTTTTTTTATTTTTTTGAGATTCACAGGTAAAAAAGCTCCTGACTGAAGCGACTGAATCAAAACGCTACCACAAAAAAAATGTTAGCGATCGCAGGGATCAGGCCTGACTCTGCGAACGCTGCAGTTATGTGTGCTTAGTGTTTTGTAAGTGACAGTGATCGATCGATACTGCACTTGGGTGGGCTGGGCTGGGCGGAGGGGGAAAACGCAGGTGCTAGCAGGTATCTGGGCTGATCCCGCTAACAATGCGGTTTTTTTTGGAACCCTAAACTGCTGGGACGCTAGTATAGATCTGATCAGATCAGATATTGATCTGTTCAGATACTGTGCCACTAAGGGAGGTGTATGCTTTGCGCGTGGGTGTTTGCGGTACTGGCACTAACCTGGGGCGACGCAGGCCTTATTTGACCCTAAAACCTAATTGATATCACCCGCCGGGCGATCAGGGGGTTAAACCGTTATTGGGTAATAAATGGCGGGTGCCCTGACAGTATAAAAAATAAAGCTAACTAACCAGCGTCACCCGTAACAGTAATACAAAAAAAAAACTGGTTACCTAGCGACACTAATGCAGCGATCAGAAAAACGATCGCTTAGTGACACTGGCAAAAGGGGGTGAAAGGGTTAACTAGGGGCAATCAGGGGGTTAAAACCTTTATTAGGTAATATATGGGGGTACCTGACGCTATATAAAAACCTGACGGGGAACCTAAATAACGAAATAACTAACTGGCTAACCAGCGTCACCAGTGACAGTTATACAGTGATCACTGGTGAAAGGGTTAACTCTAGGGGCAATCAGGGGGTTAAAACCTTTATTTAGGTTGTAATATGGGGGTACCTGACCTATAAACCTATTTATGAACCTATATAAACATGGCGGTTACCTAAAAAAAAAAAATGGTTACCTAGCGACACTAATGCAGCGATCAGAAAAACGATCGCTTAGTGACACTGGCAAAAGGGGGTGAAAGGGTTAACTAGGGGCAATCAGGGGGTTAAAACCTTTATTAGGTAATATATGGGGGTACCTGACGCTATATAAAAACCTGACGGGGAACCTAAATAACGAAATAACTAACTGGCTAACCAGCGTCACCAGTGACAGTTATACAGTGATCACTGGTGAAAGGGTTAACTCTAGGGGCAATCAGGGGGTTAAAACCTTTATTTAGGTTGTAATATGGGGGTACCTGACCTATAAACCTATTTATGAACCTATATAAACATGGCGGTTACCTAAAAAAAAAAAATGGTTACCTAGCGACACTAATGCAGCGATCAGAAAAACGATCGCTTAGTGACACTGGCAAAAGGGGGTGAAAGGGTTAACTAGGGGCAATCAGGGGGTTAAAACCTTTATTAGGTAATATATGGGGGTACCTGACGCTATATAAAAACCTGACGGGGAACCTAAATAACGAAATAACTAACTGGCTAACCAGCGTCACCAGTGACAGTTATACAGTGATCACTGGTGAAAGGGTTAACTCTAGGGGCAATCAAGGGGTTAAAACCTTTTATTTAGGTTGTAATATGGGGGTACCTGACCTATAAACCTATTTATGAACCTATATAAACATGGCGGTTACCTAAAAAAAAAAAATGGTTACCTAGCGACAGCAGTGACACTAATACAGCGATCAGAAAAACGATCGCTTAGTGACACTGGCAAAAGGGGGTGAAAGGGTTACCTGGGGGGCAATCAAGGGGTTAAACCTTTATTAGGGGGGGGTAGGGGGCTACCTTGGACCTAAAACTAACTGCACTGACAGTTATTACAGTCACACTGACACTAAATGCAGTGATCAGTAAAAAAATGATCACTGCAATTAGTGACACTGTGACTGGGGGGGGAGGGGGTGATCTGGGGGGTGATCTGGGGGTGACAGGGGGGTGTTTTGTGTGCCTATGTGTACTGGTGTCAGTGTACTGTTGGTGCACTAACCTTTAGACGTTCACAGCTCGGCGTTCCGGTCACATAGACCGGCGCACCGAGCGTGACATCACTTCCTCTGCCTGTGTTTTGATTGACACAGACAGAGGAAGCATCTGATTCGCCAGGAGCGATCGCGAGGGGGTGGCCAGAAACCACTGGCCGTCCCCTCATCCCGGATCGCTCCTGAAGCGATCCCGACCGTCCCCGCCGGCCGGGGGGGGGGTCCGATCGGACCCCCCACCCGCCGGAAGAATGGCACGTACAGGTACGTGGTTCTGCCTGTACGTGCCATTCTGCCGACGTATATATACAGGGGGCGGTCGGCAAGTGGTTAAACGTATAACCTTATATCCAAAATATATAAAGTACAAATGTGCACTTTTTTTTTTTTTTTTGGGAGATAAGCAGGTCCAAATGCACCTATGTTCCTATATATTCAGTGCGGTTAAGTCCTCTCCTGGTTCCCCTCTTGTACTCCCAAGAGGAGTGCTGGCGCCCCATAACCACCTCAGCTCTGGAAGGTTTTACCCTCTTTATGACCAGGGCATTTTTTGCCATTTGGCACTGCACTACTTAAACTGATAATTGCATGCTTTCATACAACACTGTACCCAAACAAAATGTATTTCCTTTTTTTACATAAATAGAGATAGCCTTTGGTGTTTTTTTTTTTTTTTTTTTTATGATAAAAGAAATTACTGAAAGTTTAGGAAAAAATGTCTTCATACATTTTGGGCAAAATGTTTTCTGCTACATGTCCTTGGTAAAAAATATCCCATTAAGTGTATATTGATTGGTTTGCATGGAAGTTATACTGTCTACAAACTATGGTGTGTATGTGCGTGTAAAATATATATAATTTTTGTACTACGAATGGCAGTGATCAGTAACTTCTAACGGGACTGCCATAGTGTGGCAGGCAATCAGACTGATACTGGGGAGAACTGACTCATTGCTGCTGACCTCACCAGTGACACTAATACAGTGATGAATTAATTATTTGTGTAGCGCTGCAAATGCGAACTGAATCGCCTCAAGGCGCTTGTCGAATGCTGCTTCACAAACTATTACTGCTCCCAGTGCAAGCGTTTCATCAACTGGAAATATGCCACATGCTAGACCCCGCTTTCTGTGTCCCTACTGGGGAGATTGACCCCCTATTTTTGTCCTGGTGGTGGTGTCCTAAAGACAAAGTGAGAGAAAATCCAAAAATTCTACGTTTACATCAAAGAGGTCAAACCTTCAATGGGGACACCTGTTCCTGTGACAACTCAAGTTTGGACTTTTATTCACTTTGAACAGACTTTGTATAGTTGCTTGTTGCTTCTTCGAGAGGAAGTAAACCCTTATTGTGGCGCGCTCCACAGCGTCCCCGCGTCCACTTGTTTTTATTTTTTATGCCAGTTGGAGTTTGGTGCCATTTTTAGCAATAAACCACGTTCTTTTGACATACTTCACTTGTGACTTATGTTTAACCTGGATATGCATGGCCTTTCCCTGGAGACACCTCATGGATTGGCAGTGACGGACTCCTGGAAGCAGTCTAATAACCTTAAGGAGTTTATGATCTCTGTAATGGGGATCATCTCCATCTGGTGAGTAGGCTGTTTGCTCGGTGATGGTGGAGGATTTCCCTATTCACACAAGCATTGGAAAAGTCACCTTAATACTTGAACACATTGGATGTCTTTTCTTCGTTGTTGGACTTTTGTTTTTTTTGTCTTTTTGATGCAGGACTTTTTTGCACTTATTCAATTTATTTCTATATGATTTATTCAGTAGATGTTCGCTTACGCTCCATTGCAGTGAATTCGGTGGGGTGTATTTTTGCACTGTTTGTACTTTATAGATTTAGCGCGGTTCACCACTTACACATTTTATAAAATTAATATAAGAACTAGTCTTATTTTCAGGGAAACTGTGTGTGTGTGTGTGTGTGTGTGTGTATATATATATATATATATATATATATATATATATATATATATATATATGTGTATATGTATATATGTATATGTGTGTATATATATATATATATATATATATATATATATATATATGTATATGTGGGGGGGGGGGGGAATTTTTACAGAGTTTAAAGTAAGTGTGTGTGTGTGTTTTTTTGTTCTTTTTTTTTTTTTTTTTTTTTTTTTTAAATAACAAATATGTCATGCTTACCTGCTCTGTGCAGCAGTTTTGCACATTGTAGCCCTGAGCCTCCTTTTCTCTGGTCCCCCACCAGCACTCCTGGCCCCTCCTTCCTGCCAAGTGCTCCCAGAGAAAACAGTTTGCTGTGGGGCCACCCAAGCATGCTCGCTCTTGAGCCACTGCCCCGCATGTCTTTTCAGACACAGAACCACCCCCTTTTTTTCCCTCATTGGCTTGATTGACAGCAATGGGAGCCGTTGGGTCTTGCTGCTGCCTCAACCAATGAGGAGGAAGAGTCCCTGGAGAGCCGAGGCTATCGTGCACATCGTTAGTTAAAGTGCTTGTAAAGTCTCGTCCTTTGTTGTTATTTTTAAAGGAAAAAAAAAAAATGTTACTTACCCACTCTGTGCAGTGGTTTTGCACAGAGCAGCCTGGATCCTCCTCTTCTCTGGTCCCTCTTTAGTGCTTCTGGCCCCTCCCTCCTGTTGCGTGCCCCACAGCAAGCGGCCTGCTATGGGGGCACCCGAGCCAAGCCACAGCTCCGTGAATCCATTCAGACACGGAGCTGCTTTTCGGCCCTGTCCCCTCTCTCTCCTGATTAGCTAACTGACTTTGAGAGCAGCGGGAGCCAGTGGTGCTGCGGTGTGTCAGCCAATCAGGAGGGAGAGTCCCGGACGGCCGAGGCACTTGTGCACATCGCTGGACAGAGATGGGGCTCAGGTAAGTATTAGGAGAACTGCTACACACAGGTTTTTTTTTATCTTAATGCATGTGCATTAAGATAAAAAAACATCTTTAGAACCTCTTTAAAGTACTCACAATCCCATTACTTTTCTTCCTACTTGCCTAGCACAGTGTTCTGAATTCGGAAACTTTACTAGGATTGGCCATGTGTAGGAGGGGGCAGGGACTTTTTTAGTTTCTGACGCTTTATCAATTGCTTGTTCTTTGTGTTTTGCTTTGCTCAAAGTATGCCATCTGTTTCTTTGTCTATAATATAGTATTTTTATATTCCAGAAACCTTCATCGCTTGTGAGCCTGATACTATACCTGCCAACAGAATGACTCGATCCTCCAAGAGCAATGTAATGTTTACCTGAGCATTTCTGTTCTATCTGTCCTCCATATAATGTTTTTCTCTCTGTTTGTCACTCATGATGGGGAACCTTTTTTACATGTAGGTTTATTGCCGCATAGACAAGAAGTTAAATCTAAAATTTGTCAGTGCCATTGTTTAAACCTGAACTCCAGGCAAATGTTAACTCCTTGACACTGAGCGCATCCATAGACTTCCTCTCGACGGCCGGGTCTTGGCGCCGATCGGCCACAGATTTGTGTGCAATAGAGCTGCGCCGAGAGCGCACTCCCGACAGTTACCAGCGGCTAACTGAAAGCTCCCGTTTGCATCTTGCTATCGGGAGCTTTCCGATCATGTGACAGCCAATCACAGCGGTCACATGACAATAAGCCCTGCCTCCCAGCCTTTATAAACTCCTTAAAGGCCTGCATTCGCTGGCTCAGTGAGTACAGTTATATACTCAATGGATTTTTAAACTGAACTCTGGGATAAGCAAATATCGTCTAAATGCAAGAGGCATATGTGTGCTTTTGTATATTTCCTTGATCTGTGAAGTTAACCAGCACTAAACTTTTGCTTCTTTGCAGTCGCTGCCTGTAACAATGACCGGTCACTGCTGCTCTTTGCCCTTGTGCAGGGTGACTGGTCTTGTATCCAACCCTGGTGTTGTTTTTCTGCATTCAGTCTGTAGTGGGTGATTCTGTCGGGTCCTTTCCACAGCTTTGGTGTCTGCATAGGCTATGTACAGCACGTTGATGACCTCGCTACTACATTTACAATCGAATAACCGGGTTTGCCAAGGCATTTGGTGCACACCAAAATGGAATTCAGTTTTGTCTATTGAATGACAGCCATTCTGATCCTGTCATCTAGGGGAGGATTGGTCTCAAGCAAGCGAACTGTATGCTGGCCCAGGATAACCCCTCCTACTCCCAGCATTCATTCATTCATTTTTTTTTCCTAGTGGGATGGTTGTCTACCCACACTTTCCACTCTTCCCTTGATTTAAGCTGGTCTCTACATAACTAACCAGATCTTTCCTCAGCTTTACCTTGGAGTGCCCTACCTGGGTCCAAGGTGCAGGGCTAGTCTTAAATCTGCCAGTAAAAGCACCATAGTGCAGAGGTCAGTATACAAAGGTCAAACGTTGGCCATTGATCTCTTTCCAGGTCCAGAGCTGTGTCAATGCCTGTCTTTGAAGGCTTTCTTTGTTTAGGTCAGGTTGAAGCGATGGGAGCTCATTCTTGAACTGCTTTGTGAAATGGATGTTTGGAGCCTCGTGTTTTGGTTGTGATGGCTTGTTACAAGCATCTAAACTGCTGTCCCGCATTTGACTGCTGACCATACAGATTCTCTGAGGATTCTGGCTAAGGGTGTGGGACACTGAGGCCCTATCCAAAGAGCATATCCCCCTGCCTGGCTTTTTGAAGGATGTAGTTTCTTTGAAAGCATCAACTGTAGGTCCAATGATTCGACAGAAGGTCATAGCAACCCTCGGCAGCTGCTGCCTCTGCTTCTTTTTTTTTTTTTGCTACCACAGTTTTCAAATCTCCCCTGGTCCCTTGGGTTCCTCTCTCACACCTGGACACTTTTCCCCAGCCCCTGTGTTAGTTTGGACTCAGGTGCTGGGCCACTGCTCTGTCTCGGAGGAATTTTTCCGTACCCTTTGGCATGTTGGTTCCCCAATGTTACCTGGTACATCCCAGTGCCCCCTCCTCCCCCGCTTTCCAGAGAGACCTTCTGATTTTACTAGGTCATCTGGATCCAGCTTTGACTATCCCTTACCCTGTTAGGGATTTGGCACCTGTGTCGCTTATGAGTACCTGATATTTCTTGGAGCCAGAGCTCCTTTATTAAGCCTTGTGTCTTGCTGCCATTCTCATTGTGCGATACTGAGACAACTCCCTGTAAAGAGAACAAGCTTCATGGATCCTAGTAGACCTCTCTCTAATGCCTGGGACAGCCGTCCAGATCTTTCAGTATTTGAGAACTGCCTGCTACTTAGGTGAGTAAGTCACAGGCCACTTCAGGCCCTTTATCAGACAGGGATGTTCTTTCAGGAGTGCTAGGGATTGGGGCACCAGTTTCTTAGCAATGTCTTACCTCCAAAGTGTCAGCATCAGTGGATCAGGAGGCTTAAGAGCAACCCTAAACCTATTACTAGAAGCCAGGAATGTTCTGGTTTTTCAGCATTCCTCTGGGTTGCACCAGTGGCTTTCTTGCACATCAGGGAAGTTCTATTTCCAGCTTATCCTCAGCTCTTCTGTCTAAGGGCTTGTTCACACTTGCTAAATTACTGATGCTCAACAGATGATCCTATAGCGTTTGTAAAGCGTTAGTATGGGCGTCAGACAGGCGTCAATGAGCTTTAGAATGGGGCGTTTTACAATGCTCCCTAAATGCCCTATGCGTGGTTTTGTAGCGTTTGAGCATTAAAACTGCTCCACAATTGAAAGTGACAGATTTTAACGCTCCGCAAGCGCCCCAAAACTGCGCCGAAGACACCTGCCAAGCGCTTGCTGAGCGTTACCATAGACTTCAATGGGAGGCGTTGAAAAGCTTCAACGCCTCCTGACTCTACATGAAGCTTGAATTTTGAAGCGACGCTAACGCTGCCTGTTTTTGTGCTGTCTATTGAATCTTGTGCATGGGCTTTTTTAGAGATATTTTTAATGCCACTCAAACGCCTGTTCTTAAGCCAGTGTGAACTCAGCTTTAATCTCCCCCGTCTTGTACTAGAGTCTAGCTCTACTGTATTTCCTGTATTTCTGTAGATGCTTTCCCTGCACCCACCCCTTCAGTCATGTTGAGCCCTTCAAACCAGGGGGGTCAGAGATGTAAAGGCCCATGTCTTTCCCATTTTGATAGGCTGGTCATTGTGCCTGGACCTTGTTTTAGTTTTCAGTTCTTTCCAAAGCCTGTTCCTTCCTTCTAGGGATTTGGCCCATTCATTGTTGACCACATCAGCTTAAGGTTCCTTTGCTCCCTTCATGAGAGTTTTCTTTTTTTTTTTTTTGGTGGATTCTGATTAATCAACTTTTTGCTTGATTCCGGTTGCGGTGCTCCTACCATATGGTTATCCCTCTTTGGTGGTGGTCCCGATGTCAATTCTCCATGTCCTCCCCTTGACTACTGATTGATTCGGGGTTGGGGGCTTGGCCTCATCAAGTTTCTTAATTATTATTTATTTTATTTTTTTTGGTAGGGGTTGGGGTCTGTTGGATGATGCAGGCTGTGGGCAGAGAACAGACCCTGCTGGATTGCTTAACCACTTCAGCCCCTGAGGATTTTATTTTTTGCCCCCCAAATTTTTTTTTCCTGACTCTTCCCTCCTGACCATTGATTGGTTTGCGCAAAATTTATAGCGTCTACAAAATTTTTGCGATTCGGCACTGCGTCGCTTTAACTGCCAATTGCCTGGTCGTGCGATGTTGATTGTTGATGAACATGTTGATGATTCTAACTGTTAGGGGGGCTGGACTTCAATACACAGGACAGTGATCACAGCTCTCGATGAGAGAGAGCTGTGATCACTGTCCTGTCACTAGGCAGAACGGGGAAATGCTTTGCTTACAAAAGCATCTCCCCATTCTTCCTCTCCCTGACACGATCGCGGACATCAAGTTCGTGGGGCCCGTGGTCACGGAGACCGCGGCGGGCGCACGCCTGCGACACCGCTTCTTAAAGGGGACATACCTGTACACCCATTTGCTTACCAGCTCCATTCTGCCGACGTACATTGGCGTGCGCTGGTCGGCAAGCTGTTAACTACAGCAGAAAAAAGGCAGTCTAGATGGCCTGTGTAAATCTCAGGACTAGATTGACAGAACTAAAAATATTCTGCTCCCATTTATGTATTTCATCTGTGTATTTAGTGGTTTGCGTGGAGTTCATCTTTAACGTGAAGCATGTAAAATGACGTGAGGATAGTATTGACATAGTTAAACCATTAAGTTTTTAAAGGCCACATACAGCAAAATATAGTTTAGTTTTTGTGTGGTGTTGGACAAGATGTTACCCCTGCCAGTTGGTTGCTGTTCTTCAGGACTCCATCACAGTCATGACCAGGCTTTCTGCAGTTCGGTTACTTGGCCCTGTTTTGGTTCTCCATGATTTCATGAACACACCAAAAGCCTGGAGGCCTTTTTACAACTCAGTGTGGTTGATATCCTACCTACATACACCCAAAGCAGGCTAAATACTTTAATCTATTAATGTAGAAGAAACCTAGTGGAGAGATGGTCGTGAGACCAAGAGCTAAGTACAATGCTTTTCTTTAGCAGGCTTGCATTTCTGAAGACCCCGCTACATGTGACGACTCTCAAACAGCTGACAACAGCAAAGTTCAAGTGAGTGCAAAAGCCAAACCTTCCAAAAGAGGCAGAAAGCCTGGTTCCATCAAGAGAGTTATGGTAAGTTCTTTTTATTCTAAGTGATATTTGTAAGGCTACATTCACACAGTTTAGCAGGTGATCGTTTGTTGCATTTAGAGACAGCAAAACGTTGCCTCTGGACTTAGCCAGTTTGTAAGTGTCCATAGTGTTGCTAAGTCCAGAGGCAAAGTTTTGCTGTCTCTAAATGCAACAAACGATCACCTGCTAAACTACTGTGGCCAGTGTGCATCGGACGTCCACGTTTTGTGCTGAATTTTTGTTAGCAACACACTGGCCACTTACAAACTGGCTAACAGTTTTTTTTTTTTTTGGACCTTCAATGCACACTGGCCGCATTCACGAGCGGTCAGAGGCTCTATTAGCATGTAACTGCCAAGAGCAGTTACATATTAACAGCAGTAGTTACTGATTGAGAACAAATCTGACAGCTGAAACTGTTCGAACACACACATTGGGATTGATTAACTGAAGCTGAAGAGTGCAAAATCTGGTGCAGCTGTGCTTGGTAGCCAATCAGCTTCTAACTTCAGCTTGTTCAGTTAAGCTTTGACAAAAAAAAAAAAAACTGGAAGCTGATTGGTTTCTATGCAGAGCTGCACCAGATTTTGCACACTCCCATTTTAGTAAATCGTCTGCAGTATGTGCAAGTAGTAGAGCTGCACGATTAATTGTTAAAGAAGAGATTCTACCCCCCTAGCGAACTTAACACAGCATATTCCCAATTCAGTGCAGAGAGTTCTCTGTTCACAACTGACAGCTGTCCAAAAAAGACACAGCCTGACAAGTTTTTCACAACATCGCTTAGACGGAGGTAACTATAAACAGTGTAACATTTGGTACTTTGGCACCTTGTGGGAGGTGAGCAGATACCGGTCTTTGACGGGTATCCTGTCCCCACTTCTGAGATTGTGGGACGTAGCAAATTACGTTGGCCGCTCAGCGCCCTCCTCCTTCCCCTGCTGCTGTGCCAGTAGAAGAGCTTAGCGGTGCCTCGCATGCGCAGCAGGGACCCGGTGTGAAGCCGTAAGGCAATGGCGGCGACAGCACCCGACAGCTGATGGCAACATCAGCTGCGGTGCCGACTTCACTGGACTCCAGGACAGGTAAGTGTCCTATTAAAAGTCAGCAGCTGCAGTATTTGTGGCTGCTGGCTTTTAATTTTTGCAGGGGTGGGCGGACCGCCTCTTTAAAGACCTAAACCTTTTTCTGACACTTGTTGCTTACAAGTTAAAATCCAGTATTTTTTGCTAGAAAATTACTTGGAACCCCCAAAATAGATAGATATAGATAGATAGATAGATAGATAGAAGAGACCCTAGAGAATAAAATGGCAGTTGTTGCAGTATTTTATGTCACATTGTATTTGCGCAGTGGGCTTTCAAACGCAATTTTTTTGGGGGGGAAAAAAATACACTTTAATAAAAAAAATAAAAAAAAAACGAAACAGTAAAGTTAGCCCAATTTTTTTGTTTAATGTGAAAGATTTTACGCTGCGAGAATCGTGATCTTTAGTCTTAGCAAAAAAAATTGTGATTCTCATTTTGACCAGAATCATGCAGCTCTAGCAAGTAGTGTTTACAACCGCTGGCAAGAATCCACTGATTCTTGCCACAGGCCACCCCTGAGCACAGATAACTATGTGAAGGTAGCCTTCAGAAAAAATATATTTGTGTATTACTGCTTGTTTTACTAGAATAGATGCATATCTGTATATGATATACAAACAGTCCGTCATTACTGTGCCAAGCATGCATAGATCTCATGGGATCTCAATGGATTGGACTTTCTTTGAGCAGAAACGCATCAGTATTTGCCTTGTATCTTGAAAGCTTTTAACCCCTAGCGCTCAAAGGGATTTTACACTGTTAATTTACCAGATTGCCGACTGTATCTTCGGTTTTGGATTGGACCTCTACTTTGACGGCGCCATCCACCATATTACCACAGTGCCCTCCTATGACTGTGTCTTATTGCTTTATGGTATGCTGGGTCATGTTTAGCAGCCAGACTACCTGCCGAACACATTCTGTTGTACAAGATGGCCGATGACCATGTTAACTTGTGGCTGGATGCTCTGGGGCTGGTAAAACTTCAGCTTGACTGCCTATTTTTATCACCACCTGTCCTTCCATGTAAACGAGGATTGTAGCAGAAATGTGAAGTTGGAGCATTCTAAACAAAGCCCATGTTTGTGTAGTCTCCTGCATTGTCAATGACTGGGAAAAGAAGGGTCAACATTTTTAAAGTGGAGCTCTAACTTAGACATGCTGTCGCCAGACTATTCATTTCTGCAAAAATCATTTTAATTACCTGTAAAACCCTCCCTTGCATCGACATCCAAGAGACTTGAGACTGCTGCTGAGATCTACCATATTGGAAGTAATATCAGCAGCCCCAGCAGACTTTGTGCAGCCACTCAAGTGACACATTATAGTATTCTCCTTTTCCCCACCTTCAGAAGCTACATAAAATTTTTTTGAAGGGAGGGGCAGAGGAGCTGGACCAGCACAGATGGTGATCAGACACTTCCAGAAGAGGGGGGCCGTGCTAGGGAATTGACTCTGGAGTAGTCAATTTTTCTAGAAAACTCAAAGGCACATTTTAAATGAACAAGAAATTTTGGAAATGGGGAAAAAATACTGAAAGTATTTACAATACCTAATTTTTTGTGCTTTCACCTGCAATTTTTTTTAAGTTGCTGATGCGGTCTCTTTAAATATAAAATGATGCAAGCTACCTTGTGCAGTGTTATGCAGCAAGTTGCGGTCAACAAAAAATATTGTTTATATTAAAAAGGTAAATCCATCTATTCAGGGCAATTTGAATAGTTGATCTGTATTATGATCTGTTCTCCAACACGTGCAGTTATTTTGTTTTAATCCGTGAACAAAATTCCATTACAGCCATTCTACATTGCACAGTGGAAATCTGTCAAAGGCTCACTTCAATGTCAGAGTCAATGTCATAGGGAGGGTCATTCGTTTTTTATTTTTATTCAGTTTAGTGGAATGATCATATTGATACTTGTGTGATCATAACGAAGAGAGCTGACTGATGGTAAATGGCGCACGTGGATGACATCCTCCAGCGAAATGCTGTTTTCACTGCATGGAATAAGTGAGGCCAGGGTGAGTGAATCCAGGAGTTGGTGTGAAGTCTTGCACATACTTTGACAGATGAAACAGTCCATCCAAAGGTTATGACGGTTTAAGCTGAAAAATTTTAGTTGCATGCTGGCTTTAGTTATCTCCATGGGAGGTATCTGCAGTACTGTTCCTACCAAATGTCATGTTCAGTACACACCTTGATAATGATCTGTTCCATTGATAGATTTTTCCTTAGTGGAGAATAAACTGGGGAAACCCAGCTTCAATAGTGTGAAGTGGCCTTATGAAGGGTCTGGTGGCACAGTCTACTGCAGGAAAATCTTGTGATTGTGGTCTCTAAGAATGAAGTTCTCCAGCCAACGTCAAAATGCCATTAGTGGGTGAAGTCAAAATTAAAGGTGGTTATAAAGGCTGAGGTTTATTTACCTTCATGCATTCTATGCATAAATGTAAAAAACGTTGTGTGCAGCATCTTC